>JAEUYN010000958.1:0-175102 GCA_018257835.1 Euura lappo | reverse complement strand
AGATTCTTTTAAAATTGGAAAACGATTTAAAATACGAAATGTGGCATCTTTGATAGGTTCTCTGGGGACATGTTGCCAGGCATCGATATATGGTTGGGCTTACGTAAAGGATCTTGAGAGGGCAAAGGTAATCGCACTGAATCGAAATAACGACAATTACAAAGCATTTATGGAATTGACGTCAGACGTTAGTGAAGATCTCTCTTGGTGGAAATCCAACATTTTATCTATCGTGAATCCTATTACTCACCCTATTTTCAGTTTGGAAATTTACTCTGATGCATCAAATACAGGCTGGGGTGGTTTTTGTCACGATGAAAGGGTTCATGGTTTTTGGAATGAGATCGATCGAAGCCACCATATCAATTACCTTGAATTACTTACAGCTTTTTAGCTTTAAAATGTTTCGCTAAAAATCATGATAACAGTGACATTCTTCTCAGAATTGATAACACGACTGCAATAAATTACATCAATCGTAAAGGGGGTGTTCAAAGCAAAAAATTGAGCGGGATTTCAAAGGACATTTGGAAATGGTGTGAGTCAAGGAAGATCTTCATTTTTGCCTCTTACATCAGGTCGAAAGACAATATTATCGCTGATTATGAATCGAGACGCCTCGAACCAGAAACTGAGTATAGCTCATCTCCTGAAGCTTTTGGAAAAATAATTCAATGTTTGGGTGAACCAGAAATCGATTTATTCGTAAGTAGATCATTGGATCTACTGTACAATACAAAATGCACAAAATATGTTTCCTGGAAAAAAGATCCTAGTTCTTTTCAAGTTGATGCCTTCACGATTAATTGGTCTCCGTTTTACTTTTATGCTTTTCCACCCTTCACCCTTATTCTAAAAATTCTACGTAAGATCCGAGGCGAAGGTTCGAGAGGAATCCTAGTGGTTCTATACTGGCCATCACAACCTTGGTTTCCTCTTTGTTTATCAATGTTTGAAAATGAACCAATTATTTTCGAACCGAATGTCAACCTCTTACTTTCTTCCAATAGGGAACCTCACCCATTATGGGCACAGCTTTCCCTGGCGGCAGGGATATCATCAGGGAAGCTCTCAGATTGAGAGAAATTCCAACCGAATCTTTGGATATTTCAATATCCTCTCTATCTACATCGTCCCTGCGTCAGTATGAAGGTCCAATTAAAAAATGGTGGTTTTTCTGTCAAGAACGAAATTTAAATATTTTCAAAGTATGAGTTTCTTTGATTATAGATTTCCTTACCTCCGAATTCCATAACGGAGCTTCTTACGGCTCTATAAATACATATCGTTCGGCGTTAGCCTTATTATTGGGTCCAGAGGTGGGGCAAGATTCTAGTATCAAACGTTTTTGTAAAGGTGTTGCTAAACTTCGACCCCCTCGTCCTAAGTATGATTCAATTTGGAAACCAAAAATAGTTTTAGATTATTTAGCCAAATGTTCTCCAAATAATGAAATTTCGTTGGAACATCTTTCTCTAAAACTAGTCATTCTACTAGCCTTGGCAACAGGTCAGAGAATTCAAACTCTTTCTCTCATAGATTTGAGTTATGTAGAAAAATACGAAACCAAAATAGAAATTAAGGTACCCGCATGCATTAAGACTTCGGGTCCGGGACAAAGACAACCTCTTCTCATTCTGCCCTTTTTCAGTTATGTGAATATTTGTGCTGCATCTACCTTACTTTCATACATAAACCGGACCAAAGATATCCGGAATGAGATAAAATCCTTGTTTATATCTTTTATTCCCAACAAGCACGTTTAGAGCTCATAACGCCACTCGGAACAAATGCGTAACGTAGTCGTAGTAGTAGTTTACTGGTCGGCGCGAGATGGCGGTGTTGCGCGGGAAGAGAGGGTTTCTTTATTGTCCGGAGGGAAATAAACGCACGCTTATAGTCCTCAAAACAGGACAATAAAGGGATCGGCGACAAAAATCGGCTGCTCCGCTTGGCAGCTGTTCGAGCCAATGTTATTATGCAAATTCGTAGCGTAGGAACGGTGGAACAGGGAAAAGGTTAGGGTCAAGATTTCGACACATTACGCTTTGTTCCAAGCGCCGTTAATCGCTCTAAACGTTGCTTGTTGGGAATAAAGTATCGTATGCACCTCGGATCATACCCGAACCTTCAATCCGAGTATGCTTTTCTACAAGACTCGTATTCGCCTTCGGCGCGCACAACTCTACTACTCGTCCTGTAAACATCATACTCGGAAGTAAAGGTTCGGGTTAGATCCTCGGTGCATAATATACTATTAAAAAACCACATAGAAGAGTATCCACCCAAACACTTAGTCGGTGGATCAAGATAGTTTTGAATAAAAGTGGAATCGATACTGAAATTTTTTCGGCCTATAGTGTACGTTATGTTTCTACGTCAGCAGGTATTCTACATCTATAAACTCGATTTTCGAGACCCAGCCGATCGTGGGGGATTCAACCTTTCGGAAACCAACAATCATAATTGAAAAATCGTTTCTCAGTGCCTAGAAATATTCGTGTCAGGCACCAGAGTCTAGATTAGGGGTATTCCTGATTGCAAATATCATACCCCTGGTGCAAAAACCTCTCGCCAAGTTCAATTATGTGGTAACAAAGTTTTGCAAACGACACTCCGGGTGCACCAAAAAGAACTGCCACTACTCATATTTCTATTTCAACGAATTTTCCGGACAATAAGCTTTCTGCAAGTAGTTGAATTTTGAAATTCAATTTTAATCTTCATATTCATTCGTTCATATTTATCACCATTATTCTTTGACGGGGATCTACTTCGCAGTAGCGTCCGATTCCAGTGCTTTTCCAGACAATGGCATTTTTGTAGGAAAATATTTTTATAGAGAGACTTTTTTTTAATCAGTTAAAATAGTTTTGTCGGTGATTACCACATTAATGTACTTGACGAGAGGTTTTTGCACCAGCAGTATGATATTTGCAAGCAAAAATATTCCTTATCTAGACCTGATGCCTAACACGAATATTTGTAGGTACTGAAAAATGATTTTTCAATCATGATTGTAGGTAAAGTCATAGGAAGATTGAATCCCTCCGCGGTCGGCTGGGTCTCAAAAATTGAGTTTTTGAATGTAGAATACTTGTTTCTTGTTTGAATAGAATCAAAAGATGTGTTCTAATCGGAGTTTGAGAAATTCAGAACGAGAAAACGTTTAAAACTAAAAATTTGAAATATTCACAGATGCTCCCGTGCTATAGACGTACATCGTATAAAATTATAAGAAAAATAAAATACAAAAATGTCGATTCAAATCTTAGGCGATAATGGTTGCAATACCCAATGTATAACTGGATCTGGATCTGAATCTGGATCAACCGGAACAACTTTCAGTTCAAGGTCTCCGTTTGTTTCGAAAAAACGCCAGCTCAACCAACTTCGTCGATCCAATAAGTTCTATCAAACTCAAATCATGACTTGATGATCTCCCGAGTTTGTCACATTGTCAATTATTGCTGTTTTCAGGTTTAGCATAGTCTTAAGCATTTGCGGAGTGCTCCTCTCCTTTCCTCTCCTATTTCTTTTTCTTCCTTCTCCTCCACATCATTTACCTGGTTTCATCCTTTTTCAAGTATCAATCGATGTATAGTTTCTTTGAATCGCTCTATAGTTTATCATTTTCTTGGAGTTTCTTTTCACTTTCTTCCTCCTCCAAATAATTTTTCTCTCGAATCCAGTTTCTTTTCTCCGTAGACAGATCTTGTCACACCTTCTGTCTTTTCCGTTGTCTCTTGCTCTTCTACGTCTGTGGATCTTCTTTCATTTTTAGATTCGAGTTAATTTCTCCCTCGTAGATAGATTTACGAACGTCTTCTTGCTCCTCCATTTCTTGAACTTTGCGTTTAATGATTTCAGTCTTCTCAGCTGCGCGTTGCTTTTGAATGTCTGATCTCCCTTTTTTTATGAGGTGGACACGGAATAACATCTTACAGAAATTATTCTTTTTATGTACTGCAGAGGCTAACGATTTTCCGTTAGAACAGATTTCTACATGATCATCTTCTTTAACGATTGTGATTCCTCTTCTCGTGATTACGGCTGCAGAGGATTAGTCCTTCCTGGGCTCTGGGACGTGTAGAACATTGGTGATAATGGCATCATACTACTTTCCGTTCAAGAACTTATGTATTTACACTAATCCTTTTCCAGCTACCTTTTGCTCACAATTATCCGCCAGTTTCACTGATTTCTGACCCCCTAACACTTCCTACATATCAAAAAGTCACGCCCTTACGTCATACGTCAGAAGCACCGCTGTTCAGGATCTAGCTAGAATCAACATCAACCGTTGTGGATGATAGAAGAACGTCTTCAATGACAAATGCTGAAACATTCCCAAACAAATCATTGTGTGAAGATCGACCTTTTTTTCTAGTTTGAGCTATCGAACCACTAATCCCTGGAAATGTCGTCGACGACCTTTTTTTTATCATTAGCAGATGGAAGAACTCTTTCATTCCTACAGTGACTTGCAAAATGTCCCAACTTCTGCGAGTTACACGGAAGAAGTGTGAATTTTCACATCTTCAGTGGTAAATATATGGACAGCACTTCATTGGTGTAAAATCTACACCAATTGTAGTGAATTGAGCTAGATTTTTCGTAACCTTTACAATCGCTTTTATGAACCTTAAAACAATTGCCGTAGAGTTGACTCCAAAAAACTGCTGTCCATGTACTTACTACCGAAAATGAAAATTTAGCGTACTTTTTTTTGCGTGCATAACAGACCATCTTGCTTTCATCGACGAATTCACGCTTGAGATCTCCTGCTTGGGACTTCTAGGTCGCGAGTAGCACCACTGCTGAATCTTCTTTCGCCAAATTAGCTTGTTTATCAAGTAATCTCGCTCTTAAGTTTCCGATCATTTGCTTGTTCTCGTCTATTACCAGCCAAGCTTGCCACGAATTTCTATACTTGGCCAGAAGTGAGCTGATGATTTTCATTAAAATTGTCGGATCACTCACAAGTTCTCCAGTATCTTACTTCATGAGCCAGATTTTCAACGGTGACCACATGTTGAGAAACAGATTGCGTTGTCACTTTGTAACTATGAAATCTTTCGTTTACTATAACATGTTCTGCATCGCAGACTTGAGTTCATCATTAATAGACTCAAGCTTCTCTAGAACTGACTTTTTTGTATAACACATGCACGATTTCTGTGTTTTTTTTTTTGACTTATTAAGCGGGCTAAAGTGAGCTTCGTTTGACCGGCTTGAAACAGTGGGCATAAAGTGAGCATGTTACGCCCGCTTTCGCAATTTCTTTAATTATTCGTATCATACTTACTATTTCCTGTTGAAAAATGCAATTTAATTGTAACATGACTGTATGTTGCCGTGTCAAAAAAGGTCACCTTAGTGCCGCTTAGAGGCACAAAAAACGGAGAAATCAATACATGCGTTACAAAAACATGTTGTTCACAAAGGGCTAAGTCGGCTTTTCGAGCTCGGTTTGAAAAAGCCCACTTTACGCCCTAGGTGCACAATATTATACTATACTAGTCACACAGTTTTCGATCAGTGTTATCTGATTGTAAACCCCTCCAATTGTCAATAGACACATCGCTGATGCATTTTCTCGGTCCCATTTTTTTATTGCTGTTGCTGCCGCTACCACAGCTACAGCACCACCACCAATCGCTGAGTTGCGCTCCCCTTCATCAACTCCGGTCACACATTTTTGGAGACCTTCAGCTCTCAATGCTCACTTGATTCGAAATTTCCGCTGGCGGAAATTTTTACCACAAAATCTTTGTGCATTTCTTTCTGCCATATATCAAATTTCGTGATCACACGAAACGTCGGTCTTTTTATTAAATAAAAAGTCAACAATTGACCTTCTCCGAAGAATCTCTCTCCTCGATTACTCCACTGGTCATGAACAGTGTTGGGCGAATTTGTAATTAATTAATTACAAATTACAAATTACAATTCGTAATTTGTAATTAAACCGAAATCCATTAACCATTACAATTGTAATTTGTAATTAAACCGAAATCCATTACCCATTACAATTGTAATTTGTAATTAAACCGAAATCCATTAACCATTACAATTGTAATTTGTAATTGAGCCGAAATCCATTAACCATTACAATTGTAATTTGTAATTGAACCGAAATCCATTAACCATTACAATTGTAATTTGTAATTAAACCGAAATTCATTACCCATTACAATTGTAATTTGTAATTAAACTCGAATCCATTAACCATTACAATCTTAATTTGTAATTGAACCAAAATCCATTATCCATTACAATTTTAATTTGTAATTAAACCGAAATCCGTTAACCATTACAATTTTAAAATGTAATTAAGTCGAAATACGTGAACCATTACAATTTTCAAATGTAATTGAACCGAACCTAACCGAAGCATTACAGTTCGAAAATGTAATTGAACCGAAATACATGAACCATTACAATTTTAAAATGTAATTTAACCGATCCTAACCGAAGCATTACAATTTTTAAATGTAATTAAGTCGAAATACATGAACCATTACAATTTTAAAATGTAATTGAACCGAAATACATGAACCATTACAATTTAAAAATGTAATTGAACCAAAATACATGAACTATTTCAATTTCAAATTGTAATTGAACCGAACCTAACCGAAGCATTACATTTAAAAATTGTAATGCTTCGGTTAGATTCGGTTTAATTACATTTTAAAATTGTAATGGTTCATGTATTTCGGTTCAATTACATTTTTGAACTGTAATGCTTCGGTTGGGTTCGGTTCAATTACATTTTAAAATTGTAATGGTTCATGTATTTTGGTTTAATTACATTTTAAAATTGTAATGGTTCGGGTATTTCGACTTAATTACATTTTTGAACTGTAATGCTTCGGTTGGGTTCGGTTCAATTACATTTTAAAATTGTAATGGTTCATGTATTTTGGTTTAATTACATTTTAAAATTGTAATGGTTCGGGTATTTCGACTTAATTACATTTTCAGATTGTAATGGTTAATGGATTTCGGATTAATTACAAATTAAAATTGTGATGGTTAATGGATTTTGGTTCAATTACAAATTAAAATTGTAATGGTTAATGGATTCGAGTTTAATTACAAATTACAATTGTAATGGGTAATGTATTTCGGTCTAATTACAAATTACAATTGTGATGGTTAATGGATTTCGACTCAATTACAAATTACAATTGTAATGGTTAATGTGTTTCGATTGAATTACAAATTACAATTGTAATGGTTAATGGATTTCGGTTTAATTACAAATTACAATTGTAATGGTTAATGGATTCGAGTTTAATTACAAATTACAATTGTAATGGGTAATGTTTTTCGATTCAATTACAAATTACAATTGTAATGGTTAATGAATTTTGGTTTAATTACAAATTACAATTCTAATGGGTAATGTATTTCGGTTTAATTACAAATTACAATTGTAATGGTTAATGGATTTCGGTTCAATTACAAATTACAATTGTAATGGTTAATGGACTTCGGTTTAATTACAAATTACAATTGTAATGGGTAATGGATTTCGGTTTCATTACAAATTACAATTGTAATGGGTAATGGATTTCGGTTTAATTACAAATTACAATTGTAATGGGTAATGGATTTCGATTCAATTACTTACAATTGTAATGGGTAATGGATTTTTTTTTAATTACAAATTACAGCTGTAATTTGTAATGGAAATGTAATTAATTACACCATGTAATTTGCTGCTGCCCAACACTGGTCATGAATCAACATTATTGAAAATATCTCGGATCCTATCAAGTTGGATGTCGCCGCCAACATCAGCATGCTCCGTGAGAACACGTCTGCAACATAACCTCACTCGACATGCGATCTACGAATAGAAGAATTCACCAACCTAACCTCGAAGTAAACAGTAATAAGATCTGGAAAACTAGAGTTAAACTTGCTAAGATCAGAGATCGGAGAATCTTTCTTCTCAGATGCAGAAGAAAAGGGATTATCCCTGGGTTTCTACAAATCACGATAAATAACTTGTCCCATCTTGAAAATCACAACTCTTGCAAATTGGCTCTACAGAACCTCCGAAAAACATCTCTGAATTTAGAAATCTCCAACTGTTATCGAACGATCACTGCACTGCAAATCTCGATGTGTTATTTTAACACACATTAAGTGTGTTCAATATTAAAATGCCATAAGCAAATTATACATTTTAATACACCTTGAAACGTGTGTGAAGTGACTACAAAAAAGCTATAGTTTGCTTATGGCGTTAAACATTAAACACACTCAATGTGTGTTAAAATAACACACATAATGACACACCGAGATTTGCAGTGTGATCTTACCAAAACGTTAGACCAACAAATTGTTCAATTCCATAAGAATAATCCATCAAACAGGGAACTTAACAAATTTAAAGCGGATGAACAGCGATACGAAACCGTTTTTAACCGGATAAAAGAAACTAACATTCAGAAATTCAACAAACTTGACACAAAACAACATCCTCCGTCACAAAAACCTGACAATTGGTTTATTAACCTCACTGACACTGTCATTCCACAAGATATCAAAAATCTGCTAGCTCTCGGACCCAAACATGGGATTCCTACTGACAAATCTAACCTTCCGATCAAGGAAATGATCACGTCTGTTGAACTTGCGTTAACTGGCTTTATACACAATGACACTCACTGCTCACTACACACTCACTACAAGCAAATCTTTGGCGTTGCGATGGGATCTCCTGATCAGCCCCGTAGTAGCCAACTTGGTAATGGAGAATCTTGAACAAAATATCATTAAAAAACTTCCATTTTCACTAACCTTTTACAAACGCTATGTGGACGACATACTTACCTTTGTGCACGAAGATAATGTTAACTTACTAGTACAAAAGTTTATTAACTACCACCCAAGCTCAATTTCACCTATGAGTTAGAAAACAACGGACAAATTAGCTTTTTGGACACACTGGTTATCAACAACAACAACCACATCGTCACAAATTGGTACAGAAAGAACACGTAGTCCGGGCAATATTTGCACTTCACGTCTAGTCATCTACTACAGTTTAAAAAAAGTGTAGTAGTAGGATTGTTTGATAGATGCATAGGATTATCGCATCCTAAATTTAGAAAAAATAACACAAATTGGTCATAAATACCTTGCTCAGTAATGGTTACCCCTTAACGTTAATAAACAAGATCCAAAAAGAAAGAATCCACAAGCATTACAACAGTATTGATTGGAATAATGAAGACACTAACAACAACAAAATTTTGTGCTCCATCCCTTTCGTAAGTGATATCGTCTCTCATACAACATGTTCTAAAAAAAGAAGGAATAACCACTACCAGCAAGGTATTTAACGACACGTCGCATCTATTTACCAATCTCAAGTCAAAAGTCCCAATTAATGACAAAATAAATACCATCTATAGAATTGATTGCAAGGAGTGTCCTAAAAGTTACATAGGTCAATCTGAACAACACCTAAAAAATCGCATTAGAGGCCATAAATACGACATAAAGTCAAGAAATCCGGAAAAATCTGCTTTGGCTCACCATTCTCTAACAAACGGCCACTCCTTCGATTTTGACAATGCAAAAGTCATTGAGTCTGAAAATAACCTGCAAAAAAGATTGTTAAAAGAAATGATACACATATCGACAAACGGTACCGTTAACAAACGAACTGACATACAAAATCTAAGTCACCTGTACTCGAGCCTACTGGATTTGAAATAACCGCCATACTAGATCGATATGTATAGGTATCACTTCTTCGACATCATAGATCGATTACCAATCGAATCTTCCGAAAGAGATGTTAATTCACTTCCTCCGCAGTCGTCAGACGAGACGCACGAGCTAGGTTGTCGCTGTAAGTTACACAAATTTCAAAACGATGTAAATTAACAATATGTAAAAATTAGCAGACTTATTTTGTGGTAGATTATATTAGGATAGTAGCCACTATTTGTAATATTAGGATAGTAAACATTATTTGTAAAACATAACTTTTGTATTATAGCCTGAAGATGGCCGGGTCGGTCTTTTTATTGAATAAAAAGTCAATAATCGACCTTCTCCGAAGAATCTCTCTCCTTGATTACTCCACTGGTCATGAATCAACATTATTAATGTTTTAGTTAGCGTTTCAACTCTGATAGAAGTCCTCCTCAGAACGAAAATGATTTATTCATTTGCCAAGAGTAAGGAGGATTTGAAAAATGCAAATAAATGAAAATAAGAGTACAAAGACACGTAAAGGATTGGGTTAGGTACGGTGTAAATTCGCACCGGATAGTGGGCCTCCACAACTGTGGGGCCCGGGGCCCCTCACTTCCTAAATCCGGCGCTGGTTATAACCAAAGAGTTTTACCTCATACTTGAAAGAAGGAATGTAGATAGTTCCCATGATTTAGAAAAGAAGCCCTTTTCCGCCCATTTCTCCATTTCTCCATACTCGGATTTTTCTGTGATTTGCACATACCGCTTCAAGGTGAATTGCACATCTAGTGTTTTTAATACGACCCTTGGATCAAGAGTTACAAGTTTTCGGTTCGTTATCAGATTTTACTTCAATTCTTTTGAGGGGTGTATCTAATAAACTACTGATTCTAGCAAGCAACAATTTTTATCTGAAACATTTTCCGATTGCAGTGCTCATTCCCGAGATATTCGACTGCACAGTTTAAGTTGGGACACCCTGTATACGGTAGTCCTAAAATTTCGGTAAGTTGTTTCAGATTTTCAAAAACGGTCCTTTTTTGGTTGAAAGAAATCATAACTCAGGATGGGTTGGTCCGAAGAATCTAAAACATTCAGAACAATGTTTGAAACAGGGACAACAACACAAAAAATGAAGAAAATATAAAAAATGTTGGGGTCTGGAGGCTAGGATATGAATCGACGTGGAGAGCCGCATACGTAATCATATGAGGACGTGATACAAAGTATAATTGGACGATTGAACGGACTAACCTATAAGTGAAATTCGATCGTAATTGTACGAGAGTCTCGTCCGCAATGGTGATGTTCCCACCCTGTAGCAATCGTGTCGCATCCCGAAATATTTCAGAAAAATCTTCCACCCGATATAAAGCAACTAATTTCCAAGAGATACTTTGAAGATTATGACGAGAAGAAGACAGCTGCGCGATACATAGATACAAGAGTGCGCTTCTGAACTTCAGACCGCGGCATTATAGTAGGTCGGAGTAATCGTACTATACGTGTATGTAATCATGTCGGACGAGACTCTCAAATAATTACGAGTGGACTTCACTTTCAGGTAAATTCGTTCAATTGTTCGATCAAACGGTGATCTATGCCACCCTTAAAATTGAACGAATTGTATATGGAAATTTTTCGTGAAATCGACTTTGGTGGCATATATCGTAATGACTCGTCTGAGATTGGATATCCTGTTTTATCCAAACAACCTTATACTTTCGCAAGTAAAAAAATTTCGGTTTCTTTCTGATACTTTTGCTGAAGAACTTTCGCACGTTAAGTGGCTAGCGGTATACTAGTTAATTCAGCTAGAGAGGAGATTGACCTGGCCTGCCCCATGTCAGACCAGAGGGTCTCCACGGCCGGCGAGCATCATCTGCGGGGGGGCGTGCGCCCCTGTCTTATTTCCCCTTTATGGCCCTACCAGCCAGGTCTGTGGTCACTGTCGAAAGGTCCGGCTGTGGCCAGAGGTGGGCCAGGTGGCAGAGGGTGAGTGCAGCTACACAGTCTACGTGATGATGTGAACGTGCCATATGCTGCCGACGCCCTCTCCGGGGCCTACCGAAGCTCTCTCTCTCGCCTTCTCATCGTTTTATATACACAACTCCCTTCCAGGTATATCAAACTACCCCTGACTCCCGTTTCACTCACCCACGAATAACCAGCGCCTGGATAGAGACAGGCGGGTGGACTGGCCTCGTGCCTAATTAATTCTCGGCCCTTTGTTCGAACGGAAACTCTGCACCCGAAACTACCTCTCCACAGTTTTATCTTCACCTCACTTCAGCGCGCATGCATGGATTTGGTCAGAAATGTATGGGGTCTTACATATCGTGAATCTCTCACATAGTTTTGTAAATGTACACCTATTGTCAGATGGAATGGGAAAGGAACAAGAAGTTATGGTGACGGATAGTGTTTTGCACCGTCGCTAAATATCAGTTACGCGGGGAAATATCCTTGGCTCAAATTGCCGATAAGCGGCCTCCGATCTAACGTACCATACCTGAATCTGTTGAGAAGTTGTCAAGATACTTATGCAACATTCTCACAACATGAAGGTGTATATGTTTACGAGAAACCCGATTGACTCATCGCGAAGACATATCGACGCGTCCTGAAGAAACAGAAGCACATGTCGTTGTGTAGGTCAAATTAGAAGTAACGCAGGAGACTTGATATTAATAGGGGGATGCTGAGCCATGTCAAGTTTTCTGAAATACATCCATTCTACACGGCCTACGGAGATGCGTTTGTTTCCTTAGGACCTAGCGCCGTTTCTACCTATGGAGCGACTGGAGCGGTCGCTCCGGGCGCCTAAGAGTGAGGGGCGCCGTGAAGCTCAGCCAAAAGAAAAAAAAATTATAATGTTTAATTTCAGAACAAAAATTATCAAGATATGAAAAAATTAGTCGTTCAGCATATATGTATGCTACATAGCGAACGAAAAAGGGGCGCGCTCGCTTGCTTTTCAGCTTTTGGGCACTTCCACCCGAGAACGCTTCGAACTGCTGAGATCTCACAATAAGAATTTCCAATTTCTGCACAATATCGGTAAATTAAAAAATCTCAATGGCTCAGATATGTTGCAGTGTTGTAAGGATCTGCAGCTTTTCCTTACGGATGGAAACAGCACTGCAGACATCGATGCCCCAGACCTGTGGGATGAGTAAAAGAATCTGTCAACTCTTTTGCCCCCCGAACTTACCACTTGCCTGTGAAAACCCTGAATTATTCAAAAAGAAATCATACCGCAACGATTTTTCCAAATTTGGTAATTGCCTTGAGAATTATTTGACCCTACCAGTCCCTGTAGCATCCGGGGAACGCAGTTTCAGTAAACTTAAAATTATAAAAAACTATTTGCGTTCAACCATGTCTCAAGAACGCTTAGTTGGTTTGGCAACTATTTCAATTGAATCGGAAATATGTGAGTCATTGAATTACGATGACCTCATATCCGAATTCGCCAAAATTAAGGCAAGACGAGTCCAGCTTCAATAGTTCTGAGGGTCCAGTTTTACACTCAAAATTCAGATTCAGTGTTAAAGCGCGGGGGGCGCCAGTAGGATAGCTCGCTCCAGGCGCTGTTTGATTCAGAAACGGCGCTAAATTAGGACCCGTCGATATAGTTCATTACTATCATGTAATTGTATGACGAGATATCGGTGGATATTCTTGGAACATAGACATGTCACCAATCACAATCTGGCTTCTGATGCCCTTACTTCCGAAGACAGGTTATAGGTATGTTAAACTTCTGCGACTCAATTATGTTGTTGTTCCCGCCAAGGGACGGCGCACTATCACTGGCCACACATTATGCAGAGAGTCATCGTGCGAAGAGCATGTGATGCTGTAATACACAAGCTCTGTCTGTCTACTATATACCCATGTGATATGTACGAAGCAATACGTTCCATCCGTTATGTGCAACACCGAGCAATAAAATGGACATCACTATTTAGTCTGTACCTACAGTGTAAAAAATGTGGTGTTGATTGTGGTTAGAATTCAACACCATTTCAACACAGCGAAGAACTCTATAGTGGTCCACCACGTTCTGTGTAGAATTACCACCAATCGGTGTTGTTTTTTCTAAATTTACTCTGATTAGTGTTGAATTCGACACCAAACGCGATATTTTGACTTCAAACGGGGTGGACCACTATAGAATCCGCGCATTTTTTACAGTGTACTTACTTCCCAGGAGCCGTGTTGACTCTCTTATCATTGCAGAATGTCCCTCTGCATCTATACATGCGGAGTACGGTAGCATTATCTTCTCCCGACTAGAAATTAAGTCAGGCATGCCTGTGTAACGCAAGGTTCCACATGGGCCTGATCAGGCAGTACTACTAAATACCTGAGCCTGATCAGGCCCATGTGGAACCTTGCGTTACATCAGGCTCCTATCAGGGCCTTACTCCCGCCTGCTTCGCCCCTGATTGAATTTCTAGTCGGGCTGAGACCAAGATTCAGATTTTGACTTTTACTCTACAAATCATACAATTTACAAATCAAATAACCCGTTTCCGCAAAATATATGGACGCAATCACGTGTCACAGATTTCGAGTTAAAATTAGGATATTTCGAGGGATATTTTGAAGTTATTCAATATCGAAAATGCTTCTTCTCTGTAATATCGAGTATATTTTTATTTTTGTATTAACCTGCACAACCCTCAAATAGGAATGAATAACTTTCTAATTTTGCTTATTTTCTGTTATTTCGGATAGTGTCTAATAATTATTATACAGGGTGTCCCAAAGGCGAATATGCAAAATGATAGGGGTAATAGAGGGGGTCGAGCTGAGTAAATTAACCGTAAGAACGTGTGGTCTCCCACGTCGCGTTCGCGAGATATGGCCGCTTCAAAAGTCGCGCTAGCATGGGTATTTATTTAGCAGTCAAATTCGCAGCGGAGATCGTTCGGCAGTCTGTTATCTAGGCGCACTTAATCACTGATACGGTTAACAATCATTTCCAGTTTAATAACAATAAACTGAAACAATTCATTCGTTAAATTTTGTTCATAGAAAGGTCGTGCGCACCTAAAACCAGAATACCGACCGATTTCCCTTGCCAATCTGGCTGTTAAATACAAACGCTAGCGCGACTTTTTAACTGGCCGTACGCGATTCCGCAGACCACATGTTCTCCAGGTCAATTTACTCAGCTCGACCCCCTCTATTACCCCTATCATTTTGTGCATCTCATTTTAGGACACCCTATATAGAAGGTGAGCGATATTTTAATCACGACTTTGAATACTCTTGAATCTCATGATTTTCATCAAGCTTGGTCGGAAAAAACACGCCCGTGTTTCAAGGTTTGGTCGTAGATACCCTATTGGTCTCCATGACACTAAACTTGAAGCCAAAAATACTGAGGTAGGGTGGTCGTCCCCTTTGGGAACTCCAGAAGGGCACCCGTGGAGCAGAACGAAGGGCTGAAAGCGATACGTTAGTATTTGCCATTGTGTGGATGTATTTGGCTACTTTCTATTACCGGGTAATCGGTTCCGTTTGTTCGGTGCATTCAATTGCAATGAACTTTCGACCTGGAACTATTCAATAGGAAAAAAAAAGGACTCGACAGTAAATTATTATGTCAAATTTATTTTCAGTCGATGTTAAAAGAGCTAAATATCGCAGGTCTAACCTTTGACAAATTCGACGACATATCTGAACCGATAACGCGTAACGAAAATTGATTATAAAGTTGCAGACCGAAATTATATTCATTATAAATATCATAATCAATAGAAAATCAAAAGCAGTTGTGAGCGTAATAGAATATACTCGTCCGCACTCTTAAATCGCCTATAGTATATAACCAACACGGCATTACGGCAACTAGTAGATAATAGTCATTATCCATCGATCAAACAGCAATTAGACTACCCAACCTGATTTTACGGCCACGGATTATTCCCTCGTATATCATAAACGACCAAAAACTCTACCGAGAATATGCGTAGGTATATGGCGCGGGGTGGACAAATTAAAATGTATCGACCAAAACCTTGTGCTCATTATCCCTGTTATGTCTGTCTATTTTTGAAGTCTATTTGTGGAGCTCAAATGCAATGAAAGGTATTCAAAAGTGAGTCCTGCTCCATATAGAACATTATGAATGAAGCTGAGTTCATGGTATGTGAAACTATATTTTTTGAATGAAAATTCTATAGGACCTTCAATAACTGATATCAGTCTTCAGCAATCGAAATCTGTCCATGTTCATTATGTACCTGTGCTTAAAATAGATGTCACAAAAGTTCAAAAATGCCGGTTGAAGATATGAGCTTGGAATATTGGGGTGAGGCACGGAAAAAAGTGAGTGTTATTTGTTTCCGGATTAGACTCACTCGAATGGTCTACGAGGCGAAGAAATCGGACTAGATATGTTCTTATATTACATCCATTTCAGTTGCTTACAGTCTCTAGCTAAGGTAACTAATGACGTCTTCAGTCACCTGGTGACTCTCTCCGAGGCAACGACGATGCCACGCTCTAGGAACAGCCCCATTGACTCTGTTGCGGTGAGAATACTCACCATTCGTTGCGCAGCGAGCGACGCACCTGTGGGATTATTCACGCCATGAATCGGAGCGACTTTATACTTTTTACACCCGTTTTATTGACCTCCTAATTTTTTTTTCCATTTCTGCTCACTTGCAGCTCCGAAAATGCGACGTAGGCAGCACCAATTTTAATTCATCTTTGTTTATCCACCTCACAGTTAGCTTCGAAGTGAAGCATCGCAAATGAAAGATGCAGAATCTAACTAGTTGCGTATTTTTAAATTGAACTGATTTTCCAGCGGATCTACCGTTAGTCACAAGAACAAACAAATCGACGGCCACTATTAATATTGTCTTATGTCTTGGAGTCCTGTCATAAAAGGTCTATCTGAAAACGTTCCGGCAAAACGAGCTAAGTCCTATGCTTATACACAGGACTTAGTTCGTTTTGCCGAAACGTCTTCAGATGGACCTTTTATGACAGGAATTCAAGACATAAGACAATATTAATAGCGGTCGTCGAAATTTAATCAAATGTAGGTGAACCCTTGTAAATATGAGGCTTAGAATCGAGACCTACCTTTGACCAAGAATTAATTGATAATCAATAAAAAGGCCCTTCGTTCTTTCTCTGGAAAAGGGGTGAAAATTCATGCCATTAATTGGCTTCTAGTTTTCCCAGTGGGTCACAAGTGCCGAGAAAGCTCCGGCGCACGTCCCACTCAGCTGATCGCGTCTTGTAGTGGCGTGCGGAGTAAAGAACCGTGTGATATGGCTCTGTGAAGCTATGCTGCGTGAGCGACCAACGCTCACGCAACCTCACACCCTCGCATCCGATTCTTGGAAGCGGAAAATGCACATCTTTGCACGTACCGGAATTATTCACGAGCAGATAAGTTTCAGCACGTCCCTTAATCCAGATATGTCGATATGATTGAGAAAAATAAGAATAAACAAAGATTTAAAACTTCGAATTTCGAATATTTTCCTTGAGCCAATGAGGTATCTGACTCTAGAGATAATCACTTATAGGAAAATGAGCCTCAGTTGCAAAAAATCAGTGCCGTTTTCTTTGTTTGGTGTCACACACGTTTTTATAATCTATTTCCCACTATCTCAATAGGTCCTCGACACCGCGTCTACCTATATGCAGCAGTCAGACTTGTCTGTTGCAATTGTAGCAAGCAATGATGTTGTAGCGCTAAAGTGAGTATAAGACAGTATTCACCAATGCGATGGCAGCTGCGCTACTCCGATAGTGAAAACTGCACAATTTTATGCAGAGTACTACTTATTACCAGTCAGAGAGGTCCGTTTGTACCCTTTGTTGTGAGAGGCGTAATTGCATAGTACTAGTTTCCAATGTAAATCGTAATTGATTTCAGAGTCTGGTATTTTGTGAACATGAAACTTCATCACACGGATTTAAATACAATAAGGATTTGATATGCTTGAAGGTAGCGACTTGTTCCAAATTGGAGTTCAAATCGAAATCTTCGGCACAATTTTAGAAATATCTTACCATCGAGTTGAAGAATTTTTGCTGCAAATTATAATTGAATAATGTATGAACAATTCGCTCAGTGAAGAAATCATCGACTGAAACAGCTCGCTTGTGCGTGATCTAATGTTAGAACTCCATTTGCAATGATAATAGTACATAATATGATGATGACGGCATTAATCACAAAAGATAGTCTTAATTGCCCGAGGTGTGTATCGTGTTGCAGTTAGCATTCACTTTACGTATCACTTGGACGTGGCGCGTGGGCGTCGTATCGAGTTAATGTTTCCGATTTGCGACCTGTAGCTCTGTTTGCCAGCTCCAATCTCGACTCGTGTGCGTTGTTTGGGTGAATCATTCGAAGCAAAAGTAGCAGCTCGATAGATACTAGTTCGAACCTGGATGGCGTTGACATCTTGCAATTATACCCATAACATAAGTCTGTAATGGATTCAGTACTGGGTTGTCTAACGTACGTCAGATCTAGCACGAATGAGTTCTTGCCTAATGAATCGATTGCAAAATGATTCGCATCAACCCGCGCGCGCTAACGGGCTGCTAATAACTCGAGATTGATAACGATTTGCCAAACTAGGCTTGAAGCACTGTTACAGATCAGTGATCACGTCATTAATACTCATTACTTCATGGCAATACTGCTTTATATCGAACCGGAACTCGGATGGCAGTAGAATAACAACATTAATAGAGAGATTAATGCCATTATAATAGTTATAGTCACCTAGGATTGCGGTCCAACTATTCCACAAGTATAGTCAAATCACATCAAAGAAACCCACTAAACTAGAAAAAATTGACTATCGTAACCACAAAATATAATTGTTTGTGAGAAACATCTTCAGAAACTTGTTGATATTGAGATTGATCGGGAGAGGTATATCACTCATCAATTTTAAGTGGAAACCTGATTACAAGATTTTAGCGAGCCCGAAATATTCGAGATGATTTCAGAAGATTTCGAATATTTCTAGAAATTACAAATAATTTTAAAATATTTCGAGTGATTCGTTATATTTTAAATTTCGAGACTTGAAAAAATTGCAATAATTTTCACAAGATTTTGAATGGTTTCAAAATATTCAAAACTTGCCAGAGGTTTTAGGAGATTTCTGAATTGTTCAGGTAATCGCAGAGTATTTCAAGAGTTCCAAACGACTTCAAGTGACCTGATGATGATATTGGGTATGCGCACTTTCAATATCTATCTACATATTCTAATACAAAATCATTTGGTTAACAATGGCCAGCAATTCAGATATCTATGGATAACAATACTACAATTTTATTGGTGAATGATGGTCATGATAGCCAAATGAATCTATCATGTAGTGAAACATGTCGATGTCAATAGTGAAACAGAAGCGGTATAACTAAAATGAATTAGTGGTACTTCCGGAAAAAACCAAGGTGACGGTTTATACTTTATATTCTATCTGTATAGAGAGAAAGACTCTCAGTATACTAATTACCTTTGTACAGTAAATTGTTAATTGATCACCGCTACATGTATCTCTGGTAGAACTGATTTTTTCCTCATGGATTTTGGTATGGAACATGGTTTGATTCTATACTCCAGGGTACGATTATAATACCCGGTAAGGCATTAATATTTCTCAAGTTGAGTTTGCGTTCCTCACAACGATTTGACTCTGTTGACTCGGTAGTGCCCTGGGGGCTCGCTATGCAATTATATACCCGGATAGGACGTAATTCATATTTATATGCATAGGAATCTGATATGGAGCCAACCTATGACGTTTTATCGGTCTAATATGCATATATTCGCCTTAGTTAAGGTCCACTTAGACAAATTAAGTACACGTCATTGGATGTACTTAATATTGCACGAGTAGTACGTGTAACAGATAAGGTATCGCTGTTGTAAAAAAAAGACGCGAAAAGGAATGATTGAGATTGGCTTACTTCAAACATGTGTAGCATATAAAGGGCCTTTCTAATGAAGATAATTGCTCAGCGATACCAGTAAACATCGATTATAATTTTTCCCGTTTACTTCTATGGAATTAAAGGTGTCAGTGTGAATTCAGAACACTCATTTCAATTTCACTACGATACATAACCACATAATAATACTCTTGTGCCTAATAATTAGATTCAAATTTCATCATTTTTAACCAACCTCTAAAAAATGCCTACTTCAGAAACACAAGAGAAGAAAAAAATAGCGATCTTGTATTTCGGTATATCACCGTTGAAATTGTCGGGAAATATTAGTAATGAATAACCAAAGCTCAATTTCCGATGATACTGGGGTCGCCATAAATATCGCTGATTAACGATACCAACAAAACAAAAAAAAAGTGCAATTAGACAGCTTGCAGCGAATGTGCACGGTATCTTGCATAACCTGCTGCTCGCTCAAGGTTAAAAAATTCAGTTGATATCACGTTGCCTAAAATTATTAATTCTATAAAAATTGAAAAACTATTTTGAAACGGAGATTTCAACTCCTAGCTGACGTGATACAGTTTTTTCACAACATTTCTTTTTGACACATTCTTGTATGCACCGGGTTGTGGATAAAAAAAACTATGCGTTTTGGTCGAGAGGTGGTATCAGCCTTTCAGTGCAACGGTCAGGTGGGCTTCCGGTTTGCGAGCGACTCCGTGAGTGACGGATTCAATTTATTAATTTAATCAGACGAAGCAGCTGCAGAACAAAATGAATAATGGCGATACGTAGATTATGGTCGAGTCGAGCCCGAGTCCTGACCCATAATACGTACTCAAAGATATAGCGATATAATGCGACGTCGAGGTCGATCCGATTCATGCCTCAATTCAAACCCGGTGCTTCGTTCTCTGATCGAGCAACGAACACGTCTTAATTTAATCCCACAAACACGTGACTAACTGATTTATACCTTTTCTTTCAATTCCCCAGATGATTAAAGTCTTTGTCTCTATTTCTTTGAAGTTTGAGACAATTACCTTAGGTATCCAAAAATCGATAACAGTAGAATGTGCTGTAGTCTCAGGGAAAGAATATTCCCATTGAATTTCCTGGGACAGGATTCTGTAACTTTTAGCGATATCGTTAACTCTGGTTGCTACGGTAAATCAACAAAATATTCTGTTATTAACGTTAGCAACCGGAGTTAACGATATCGCTGAACTCAGCCTGAGTCGAGTCTTGGTGTGAATTCATTAGAGTTGGCTTTCGATTAAAACATCGGAAGAGTGACGAATTGTCTAATGAGGAATTGATGCGCATGCGCGATAGGTAATTAGCCCGCCGCTGTTATTAATGGTCCAGCTCAGGACTGTGACTTTGCCCGGGGAATTCCATTCCGGTGGAGGTCCGAGTCCGGAGTGCATAGAGTCTGAAGTCTGTGAACCATTATGGATGGGAATCTCTCTTCTCTTTCCCTTCCACACAGGCATCCGTCTTTCCTCATTCTTTGATCCACCCTAACCTCAACTCCCAAGCTAGATTACGACCGCCTCATTGACCGCCTAATGATACGCGTCAGATAAGCACATCCGTGAACATATGTCACGATCGTTCTCTCCTTTCAGATTCACTTGCTGTAACCACGTTTCCGGAATTTCCGAGGGGTCCAAGCCTAGGCTCCGTTGAGTATTCTGAATATATAGATTATTCAATCACTATTTAAAGTGGCTGGTCCATGAAAGTACCCTACATCGGATATGCGTTTCCCTTTTGCAACGGTCTTCAGACGGACTTCAAAGTCCTGTGACCTCGTGGTACAGATACAATCTCCTGTCGTCCCTGCATCTTTTTTCTCACTGCGTTTCTGTTTTTCTCTTTGTCCAGGAAGGGGACTAGTAAAAAACCGGAGACAAAGAAGAAGAAGCAGAAGCAGAAGCAGAAGAAGAAACGATGCCAATAATAAGACTAAGTGGCGTCGCTCGGTTAATTGCGAGGAGTTGCACCTTCGTTGGAAGATCGAGTGTGTGGGACGCGCTTAGCGAGCGCGTTTCTGAAGATCTCTTATCGTCCAAGACCCGCGCGCAGTTTGCCGTGTGCCGATTTCCCACCTACTACCGTAGCTCCGTCGGGGGCACCGTTCTGAGATCGCGTCTCGCTCTCTGTGGCTCGACTCAGCTCCGGCTTTGTAGCGAAAAATCAATCCCGAGTTTAATGGAAGAGTGAGGAAAGGGCTAATTAATTCGCCCAGAGAACCACACGCATAGGGATACTGGGATACCACGAACAAACTGCACCTGAGCTCAAACTAAAAAACATTTGACCCGTAGAACCATCAAAAACCATGCAGTTCATAATATTTTCTTCCAAAGATTCACCGCGAGATTACGTTAGTAAATGTTGCCTCTGGGGTACTAGCGTATGCAGTTCCTGGCCCATGGTGCAGCGTTAGGTGTTCCCCGGAGTCGCGATCGGTTGGAGAGGAAGGAAGGTAGGTCCGCATCGAAGAAGCTTGCAGAGAAGGACCAGAGCGAAGGACGGCGTATAATCGAAGATCTGGCAATATATCACCGAGTACGAAGAGGCAGCAGTCGGTTAGACCGAATGGACGTACTGGTACTCGCCACTCGATGCTCGGTTGAGCTGGAAAGACGAAGATAGAAAAGGATTCGATTCGATTCAAACCATGCGAGAAATACGGTAGCTCGCTAAGTCTCGTGCTGCAGCATTGTTCACACTGTTTTAATAGCTATTCATTGTCAGGATCCCGGGATCTTTTTGGGCAAGCCGAGTGTCGCGCGATGCCACGATACCCGAAGACCCCCAGTGCCTGGACTCCGGCCCTCGACCCCCGAGCCTGCAGGCACTCTGGCTTAAGAGGTTCGTTACCGGGATACCACAATTGCTAGTAAGTAAAAACTTGGCTTATCCTTCACAAGTTCCAACGACATTTGATTCTAGTAAATCATCACACGCTTGACTCCTGTGCGAACGTAAACAATTAATTCCAACCCCGCGGGATAACAAGGTTCATTGATCGTTGCCTATCGTATATATATATACCCGCTCTATCGTGCCATTGATCAGATTACGGTACAAATTTGGCGAAAGGAGAAACATTCGTTGAAGAGAGTCACTAGAAGTGGTTGTTTAGAATTAGTACTATGAGAATGGGTGGGGGCGTATCGACGTAACGTACCCTTCCTGAATTCTCCACTCTCCGCTCTGAGGTCCCCCCTTCCCCTAGCCAGCATTGTAATGCTTCGACTATTGTTTCCAGGAGCAGACTAAACGACTTGTTCGCGTGGCTCGCTCGTGCCGTACCAAAATTTGCGAATACATACTCGATTCAGATTATACTCCGAACAAAGCGCCTACCCACACCTATGAATCGCGCCCGATTCTAACCTTGCGTGAAACTCTCTCTAGATCAGAACAAGCATATGCCAAACCTTCATATCGTATCATTAAAACAATATTAGGTACATCGTCTATCTGACATTGAGCCTGTACTCATTTGAGCGCGAGGCGCTGCGCACTTTTCTGAGCGGCAGTTGCAAAAGTTCTACAAACTCCCAGTCTGATGAAACAACGATTAGGAGAGAGTCAAATAAAACGACGAAAAAATGACAAAAAATGACAAAATAGTCATGGGACTTGTGTGCTCGTCGAACCAATATCGGTGTAAGCGAGTGCTCGGTGTAATAAGTTGAAGTGACTTGCGTATCTGAACTACCAAGTAAATGCAGAATACTTTAGAAGTACTATTTTTCGCCAATTGTATCGTCAATAAGCTACGTAATCACGTCGGTGCCAACACTCTCATGCTGCCATAGTGTGATTAGGGTATTTTTGTTTATAAAATCGCATGATCGGGTGAAACGGGGAGCTCTGCGCATAGCTTGCACTTCAGGTGATTAAATTCTTCTCCATTTTAAACCGATAGCGGATGAGACTGAAGGCATTCGGTACTCTCTGTGAACCCACGATTCATATTCCGGCGTTGATGACGATGATAACGATGAAAATATCAATTAGGGCATAAATGATTGTAATTAGCGCTTTTGTAACCTTAATTCAATTTCTATTTCAATTCCATATTTATTCAAATCATAGATTCTCCATTGGAAATCAATTTCGCTGGGTGACGTCGGAACGTAGAGTCGGACGCTACGCGCTGGTGGCCTATTGTAGACTCATCATCGAACGGAGATCGGTATTTATTTCTGCTCGACGGTTCAAAATTACGAAATTCCGTCATGATAGTAGCTAGGTGTTTCAACGAGTCCTATTGATATGAAACAAGTGTATTTCACCGGGTTGGGTAGAACAAGCATATTCCGCCGGAAAGTAAAAAGAAGGCGATCTCGCGCATCTATGTTGAACAAGGGTAACTCGGTGCACGGTTTTCAATGGGCAAGTTACCTTTGTTCAATCGGGACGCGCGAGTTAGCCTTGTTCTAGCCTAATGCACGAGATAGCCTCGTTCTAGCCTAATGCGCGAGCTAGCCTTCTTCTGACTTTCCAGCAAAATACGTTCGTTCTATCCGATCCAGCCAGGTATACTTGTTCCATTGCGACCCGTCGAATTGTTCACAGACGCTGAATATGAATGGACGATCCTCTATTGGTCATGAACGTGATTTTTTTGGTCTCAAACGCTAACATCGCCGTTTTACCGGAATCTCCCCTACTCGGTTGTGGTTACGGCACAAATTTATCTTCACAGGATCCATTTGGTTGTCTGCGGTGGATCATTTTCGCAAATTTGTCCAGGCAATCAATGAACCTCTTACGAATGTGAAAGTGCTTACCTTGGAAATAGCTCTTGGTGCGAAGATAGCTGACACTGAGCCTGAGGATGCTGAGACGGTCTAGTTTGCTGAGGATATTTTGTTCGAAGGGAAGCAAAGACGCTAGGGTGTCCAATTCCGCGTTGAGTCGTTCTCGGTGTCGTTTGCTGGGGTTTGACTTCGTCACCCCATCTTTCTGCGGTGGCTTTAAACTGTAAAGTAAAGAGGCCAAATTGAAATGATAGAAAATTACTCACAAAAATCATTAAAAAATTATACAAAATTTGTTTTTGTCGACGTCTAACTGCTTTTGATGATTTTCAAACCAAAGCAGTGTCTCATATGGCAAACCATTTCAGGATGTTAAATTTTGTTACACTACTTATAGGATAAAAGCGTGCTTCGAGCACTCTTTGATTATATTAATGATTAGTTGTTGATCACATTGCTACTCATGGTTAAGAAAGTTAAAGGTTTCGATTAATTTTTTTTTTTGAAAAATGCAAATTCAAATCATTCTAACACAACTCTACTGTACTTCACTATTTGTTTTGCTTTGGCAATTCATTCTTCCTTTTCAGTCAATGTCAGCTACATCTAATACACCAATCAGATTATGGTTCCAACGTTGTATTTCTCCCGTATAAATTGGTGGATAAATCCGAAATTCTGTGTACTTTTATCTTTCATCTGTTATCTAGTTGCCATTAGCTTGATTTAAGAGAATTTAAACGATGCCGATTTTTGTTCCGCGGTTCTATCGTGTGACATGAATGTGATTCAGATAGGTTCTCTCAAGTCAAATCGAACACCTGTCAGTCCTCGTACATTCCTTTCAAGACCAAAACTGTAGAATACGTTGTGTTTCATCCGAAAACAGCTTCTGCAGAACGATTTGACGAAAAAGTCATGCATTCGAGAAAATATGATTGAAAAAGGCCTAGCCTAATTGTAGCATCGCCGTCATCCTCATTGTCAAAATTATCACAATAATACCATCTTAACAATTAGTCACCGCGCTCACGTGCCATATTTAAATACATTCTCTTTTTCCGAACACATTTACACAGCTCATCGCCAGTACTCGTAAGGAGCAACGGTATTTTTGCCTACGACCCGTTAGCATTCGCTTTTTTCCCGGTAGGTATAGAATATGCGCGTAGTGAGAGTTTCTCTCCCTGCAGTGATATATATTGCACTGACGTTCGGCCAGCGTACCGATAAATTCAATCAGAACACACCCGGAGATCAGTGGAAGACGCCGAACGTGGGGATATTCAGGACGTTAGTATACTCGCGCGATGAATAAACTCTCGCAGCTAACGTACACACGTCTCGCGAAAATTCCTACTTTACTCGGCGGAATGAGCTTCATTACATTTCGATAATATTGTAATAGTGAAAAAGATAAACGAAAAATAATTGGAAAAGGAGTCGAAGAGGTGATCTGGAATAAGGAGGGCAAAATTTGTACCTCAAGTTTACGATTTGGATTCCCACGACAAAAAATTATAGTTATTACACATGAAATAAACTCCTCCAGGAGTTTGTCTCAATTTATGAAGGTGATTCAAATTTTACAGAAAAAATATTTACATTATCAGATGTCGCTCAATACCTCTAAACAAAACGATATTTCCAACTGTCGACATTGTTTATACCAACCTCTGAAAATTTTCCCATTACGTTCATCTTTGGAGGGTTGATTTTATTTGTAAAAAGTATAACCTCTACCCATATGATTTCGTTCATCATTTTGCATGATTTCTGCTGATTTTCAACGATTTCTTACTGATTTAATGGTGTTTTGAGCTGATTTTTAGTGATTTCGAAGCGATTTTGTATATTAGTGAAGAGATTTCCTAGTATGATTCTAATGATTCCAAACCAGGGTGTACAGCTGATTTCAGGAGTGAATAGCCTCTCGACATGCCCCATGTGACGTTCTTGAGAAGTTGGAGCACCTCGAATTCAGTCTCATTATAATTCATCAATTCCGTTGTATTTTGCTTGTGCCAAAATAGTATATTGTGCATCAAGTGCGGGAAGTTGGCGATTCCGGACGAGTGTGAGGTATGCCGGCCGAGCCGAAGGCGAGTGTCGGCATTCACACGAGTTAGGAATCGCCAATCTGCACGAGATCCACATCCTGTTTTTTGTATAAAACCTGATATGAAAAGTCTGACTTCGCGGACTGTGGAGAATGTGCGAGATAGCTGATCCTCTTACCGACCGAGGACAGTGCCGGAATGCCTACATTCCAGCACTGCTCTCGGCCGGTAAGGGAATCAGCCATTTCGCGCACCCTCTACAGTGCGCGGAGTCGAACTTCCTGTGCAGGTGTTACGAAAACGGTTTTTTGAGCAATGCATGACACTTCATGTCGAGTTTCGTTACACAACTTGTTGGACTTGTGGTGCCTCGTGCACTATACTGCACCTGTCTCCATCTTGGCTCGATTCATAACACAAATAGCTAGCTCCTAACTGCCAAGGGATTACCTTGTTTCGTTCCCTAATCTCAGGGGTTCGGCGTTAATGACGAGTGTCGGATCGTGGGCAAGGAACTAGCGTCTGCCCAACCTCTTTACTCTCCAGCGTTGATATTAGTTTTTAATTATGGAAATCCTCAATGCCAGTAAACGCGCCTATTATATCCTCGGGCTTTCTCTCTGTAGCCTTAGAATGGAATCGTTCTTGATGTTCGAGTGGAGCTCGGGTACCGCTGGGTTGACTGTGCCCTCCTGGAATCCCCTCCGATCACGGGACAATTAAAAGGTCGTAATTAACTGGCAAGGACCACACCGTCTACCTGATTGACACACCAACTCGCGAGGGTATTCTATATGAAAATCAGCCGGCTTCGATGACAGGTACCCCTCGTAATAACCGGTGTTTACGACCGTTTCCACGAGAAACCATAGCCCTGTCCAGGAACTCACGCAGGAAAAGAAAGAGCTGCGCCATCGTCGATTCAATCGACCTATAAAACCTATGAGTTAGGCAACGTACCTATTCAACGCCGATTGACCACCATATGTATACCGCTCCGTGTACTAGGGTGGCCTGTACCCCTACCCACAATAATGCACGAGCATGGTTCATCGAACAACCTCGAAATGTGAGATGCGGGAAGATGAAATTGGATCACAGAAGATCGTTAAAAACGACGATTTGATTTACGAAAAAATTAGAAATAATCTCATAACGTCTAATTTGATCCATCTGCAGAAGCGAAAACCAAAATGTTGAAAATGATTCTAGAATCCGGAATGGAAAACGACGTTGTTCCCGACTCATTAGATCTCTAAGGCTGTGATTTGATCAGTCCCGCCGTAGCGAATCCGCCGAAAATGTGTGCTTTCGATCTTGAGTGGTCAGAGTCCATCCTGTCTATTAGCTGATTCTTCGCGGTAATTACTCCGATGAACACTGCTCCATTAGGTGAGACACGGCGGTGCTCAGCAGCGTGTAATGTAATGTTATATATCGTCAGTAATAACAACGTAGGTATCACGGTTATAGCCGATAAAACCATATAATACTCTCACACAAACACGCAAGTTTTGATAATTTCCTCAAGTCGGTTTACTGCAGTAAATCTGAATCGAGTAGACCTACCGTTGCTAATTCTTAGCCGCAGTATATGGTACCGGGTAATGGGTCTGGGACGTACTCACCAAATTAATATGCAAAATAAAATTTTACGGAATAACTCCCCTTCCGAAAAACTGTTTGTTTAATTGAAGTTGAAGACGAGAGTTTCGTGGGAATACGGCGGAAGTCTAGTGGGGGGACGAGGATCGAGGACGAGGACGCGGATGGGATCTCAAAGACACCGGCGGCTGTCAAACGAAGGCGTATACTTAACCACTACGAATAATTATTATTCTTATGCCGGTGTACAATTAAAGAGAGATGCTCCCTCCACGAGTAGGTATACGTATACCTTCAAATGGAAGGACGGGCTTCAGGTAACAGGGCAGTACGTCCAGGCCCAGTTCTTATCCCCGGTTATTATGGAAACAGTGTTAATAAGATATTATCGCAGTTCGACTAGCTAGCTGCTCTGTGTGAGCGTATGCTACAACCTCAACCAAGTAACTCGGATGGATTTGTGTGCATACATACAGGGTGGAATACATAAATTCACGCCGTTTTGACACTGGTCCAAATCGCGAGAGCTGGAAGAATGGTTGCATAAAAAGTTATTGGTTAGTGTCAAATGCGGGGTTCTCAGCATGATCGGCGTGATTTATATCGATAAGGTTAGGTTACATGACTTTGCACGCCTGTGTATAGTGGATATGGCTAGCCAAGACACTCGGGTAAAAAAACCAGTTTCATCTGGTTCGCCGAACTTTGAGGGAACCGACGTTCAGGACATTTCAGTTTGATTCATGTGCGCTTACATCAACAGATAAAGAATAATCGAGTCTCACGTTTATCGACTTAATACGTGTCTCTGGAATTACAGTCCGCTCGGTCTAAAAAGGGTATCGATATTTCGAATAGGCCATATATCCCGGAGTTGCCCAACTGTCTCCTACTCTGCATGTGTGTGAATATATTCACTCGCGCTATAATGAATGGCACTGGTTGATTCTAGAAGAAAGTTGCCAACAGAAAAGGTCCACCTCATTAAAAACTGCAAAATTTATATGGAATAGTTTACAAAATTTGTACTGTTTCAATGATGATTATCAATCCCTTCGCGATTCTTTACTGTCAAAGTGGCCCGCGCATCAGGTGTTTGGTGAACAGTAGCACCGTTGCAGACCGTCTGTTTCGAATTTCTATGTGTGCGGGTGAGAAAGAGTTCGTCGTGCACCCTCGACTATTTCTACTGGCATATAAGAGAATATAGTAATTAACTATGTGTTGCACGTTGAGAGTGCAGCTCTGGATAGAGCTAATGGTGACCGAACCGAACGAATGAGGCACTGACCGAAGTCTGATATCATCGAACATTGCCTCACAGCAGTTATGAATCTTGTGTCATCTCATAATTGATAGAGTTTTTGGCCGAGAGTGCAGCCTAGGGTAGACAGTAAAGGCCAGATAATGGTGAGAGAGAACGGGCGGGGCAGATGGCGCTGCACCACACCGTAGCATGCCTTGGACCGTGAGACCATCTAAAGTCTACCCCATTTGCCACGCTTTCTAACATCGAAACATTTTCATTTGAGTTATAATCGCCCTATTGTCCCCGCTCTAATACCGCCAATCACCATCGGACGATTTTCATCATAACGAGTCCAATCTCGTGCATATTTTATCAAGATTTGTAATTCCTTTCCGTATGTGTATACGTATCTTCGGACGGTTGGGTACTCCATTCTTTCATTTTTCAGAACCTTTTTCTTATCGGCGAACATTATTGCTATATAAAGCTTGCGAATAAATTGTATGGGCCACCCATAATTTAAAAGAACAGCAATTCACGTTCCAATTTTGTTTCAACGTTGCTCGAGGGATAATTTTATTATAAAATTTATGGATCACGTTTTCCTATCTGGGAATACGTATCTACGTGGCTGCCTATATACACTGTAAAAAATGTTCGTGAATTTACAACACACTTACTACACAAAAATCTTGCAAAATTACAAATTCGGCGTAGCAAAAAAAATTACTAAGCTTTTTCTTTGAATTCGCCATTAAATTTTTGATTTTACTAAACTTTAATGGGAAAATACAAAACCGCGTTTGGAATTTGCTGAATTGTATATTAAAAGTATTGTAATTGTAAAATTACAGCATAGTATTTTTAATATGCTAAATATTTTTCTAAATTTACTGTACACTTGTGTGAAAAATTTCAATCACAGTCTTTTGAAATTAAAAATATTGTGTATCAAACGGAATTGCTATACGTCTTTATCAATTTCACTATTCAGTTTTTAAATTCCCAAACGCCAATTCCGAATTTACGTAAGTGATTTTCAAATTTGTAGTTTGATTTCGGAATTCATGAAACTAAGTCCTGAAATTGCTCCAACAAATTTTCATTTTACTGGATTATGTATTGAACATACCGCATTTAAAATATTGCTGAAAGCTATTCGCATATCCTGGATTTTTTCTCAAATTAGCGCCAATCAGTAATGTGTGACTTGTCTGCACATTCTTATCAAAATTGAAGTTCGAAGAGAAATGAGAGTTTTTTTTCAATAAATTTACTAAAGTTGTGTGGTAATTAAGTGTTATCTGCGGTTTACCTAGAAGTTCAAAAGCAAATATACTATTGTGATAATGTTTTATCCACTATATTATCTATCTTGGTCGCATAGATCGTCTATTGTATATTCATCACATGAAATCAAGATTTACCGTCAGTTAGATTGGCGTAGTAGGTAGGGCGTGCGACTAGTAATCCGAGCGAGCGAGCGAACACGGTTCGAGTCCTGGCGGGGACAAAAAACACAGCGGTGTTTTTCGAGCGAAAAAAATACGTTTTCATGCGTTCAGGTTAACCATAAACATCTGAAATGTACTTGGCACTCTCAAATAATCTAAAAAATTAATTAAAAAAATTTTTTTTTACCTATTTTTCTCCTTGTACATAATTAATACACATTTACTATAAAATTACTTAACCATGAGTATAGTAAATTCATCAACTACTTTTGAAATTCTAATTTATGTGCATATGAAATTTGCACATGATGAATTGAATAATGATTTCCAAATTTATTAAATTTAGTGCACTAATATTCTATAATTTTACCGGATACTGCATTAAAATTGCAACTAATTTCTCCTAAAACTACCTAACAAATGTATAGTAAATTTGCTATCCTGTATATGCATAAAACTTCCAATACAATTTTAGTAAATTTACAACAAACATTTTTTACAGTGTACATTGCTGGCCGGGCTAAAATTTGCACCGCAATACTTATGGAGATCCAATCGACGGAAGTTCTGAACGTCGAGGGTTAAATCGCTAAAGCAAAACACCAGCTCATGAAAGCCTCAAGTGCGGATATCAGAAGGGACAGCTTTCCCTTATAACTGTATCGCTTCCCGTATCATGTAATCGCTCGCTCCTCCAGGACCTAATCCTAAGAAACCCGAAAAGAATAGTTGAGATCTGATTTGCCTCTCGGATATCTAAATTTTGGAAAACCGTAGATCTACCTACATTGTCGAGCTTATCAGTAGGCTTCTGTAGCTTTGAACTGATCTCATTTCATGTTCAAATCCGTATCCTTGTTAGATCTAAGGTTGCTACCTGTCAGTAACATAACAATTATACGCATTAGCGATATAACATTAATAAACAAATATTCTATTGAAATTCTTCTTCTTCTCTTCATTCGACTTCTATGAAGGTTTCCGTCGAATGAAATAAATCAAAAATGCGATCGTAAGTATAACCCACGATGAGATTGCGATCAACTTCAATTAAATAATGAGCTTCCCATCAATTGCCTACCCATCAAACACATGGGCACATTTCACCTGCGAGAATGCTGTATAGCGATACTCTGAACTAAGGAAACTTGGTGTTTCGTAACAGATACGTACTAGAGACATATTATATAAAAGTCATCAATATTTATATACATTTTCTAACGGATACATTTCGTCGTAACTTCTTTCATATGAGCCTTCAATTTTATCTATCATTCAAGGGTCGGATACAATGTATATGATACCAGAGAAAATTGTAGGCATGCTCTACGTACCATATGGGGCATTCCATGTCAAATCGACCAATGATTTTCCCTCACCATTTTTACTTTGCTTCACGATTTCTTATAAGCCTTTCTGATATCAAAAAAGCTCTGCTTTTTTCAGATTTTTCCCGCTAACCCTAAATTTTTTATGAATATTCAAACCCATCTCTAAATTGTCATGAAATCTGAAAAAAATCTAAAAAACCTAAATTTTCATGCCTATCATTCTGACACCTGTTCGATGATGGGCCGATTTTTTTTCCATTTTATTTTCTTAGCACTTCGAACATTTTGAACAAACAAAACGCCATGCTTCAACGTTACAAAAAGTCTAAAAAAATTACCAAAAATGTATGGGTCTTACATCAGAAGAATCAGAACTGACCAGAGAATTTTCTGTCCCTGCAATTTTATATATTCATGCATGCACATTCGTTCAAGAAGCGCCTTAGCTCATCAAGTATGGTACAGGTTTTGGTAATCTGAAGTTCGAATACTCTATTCCAAGTTTCTTTCTCTTTACTCTCATTGAAAAATTAATCTCTCTCTGTGATAATAGTGAGTATTCTTTCATTAGTTCTACAATTGATCAACGTGTTATAAAATGTATTCCCAAAGTTGACATTTACATCCAAATTAGATCCACGTAGTAAAGCTCGTTAGCTGTATTCCAAAATTTAGATCTACATCGATCGAAATGATTTTTCCTGGATCATATTCCTCTTTAGCAATCTGCGCAGTCGAACCGCTCAGGTCCACAATTATGTGTCCGATAACGAAGGCTGCAAGAATGAAAAGATTTGCAAGATAAAAGTTAGGAGATAAAAAAATTGAGATAGTGAGTGGTAAAAAAGATAGTGGGCTATAAATATTGATGAGGAAGCATAGAGCTTGTTCCGTCGATCCCTAGCACGTGGGCAAAGGCTAGACAAAATCGATCGCTTTCCTCTTCCCGCGACAGGTGACTCGTCTTGAGTCTTCAAGAAATTTTTATGGCAGGCGGATATATTGAGGGCGATAAAAAATCCAGTTCAGTAGAATCTACTCGAAAAACAACGGTGATCGAAGTTGTCAATCCTGAAAGTTCTAACGAACAATCTGTAGGCATTCGCTGCTATACACAAAAAAACACTGTTTTTGAAACAATATTCAAAATTTTGGACTTGGTCCAAAAACAGTATCTTCTGTGTCTAATACTCTAATGTATATAAATATAATCTAGAGTATAAGGATTGTTTGCGGCCGTTCACTGGTTTGAACCAACATAATAGCTTCACCGGTTTCTCATTACAGGCAAGGTCGCACCGCATCGTTACTCTACGTCAATCTCGCTTATTTTCGCAGATTGCAAAACTGAATTGATCGATGCTCTCGCTAATATCAAAATCGATGTTTCACCCAACGATGTATCGTCACATACTGCTTATGCAATTGTCTCCTGCAAATCGTATATACCCATACCGCGCTCGGCTAATCTAACCGCGATATGTCTTTTAGTCTGAGATATTTTTTTCGGGGGGAAAGCAGGAGCTAGAATGAATTTGAAAAATTATAACCCATTTTCCACGTCGTCAACCTACTTGATAGAATAGTTCGATTTGTAGGTATTTATTACGGTACAACAGAGTTTCGTTTCATTTCTCTTTTTTGTTCTATATTTTCGTTATTATCCGTTACACGGACACGTGGTACTTACGTAAGCGGAGATTGTGCGGTTTTATAAAGCCAATAAAATATCGTGTAAAAAGTCGGTGGGTCTGTTCAAGATATGATTAGGCCAGAAATTTTTAGTCCGATAAATAGTGGGATAGGCCGATTAACTTGCGACCAATGAAACCGAACCTGTTCGTGTCCCACGCGACTGATCGCGGAGCAACGCTGCAAAGTAGTTCCGCACTTGTATTCGTCGTATTTAGGTACAAACATAAACATAAACATAGACAGGAACACGGTTAAGTTTGACTCGGCTTTTTTCTCGGCTTTCACCCTCTCGCTCGTGTTTCCAACGTTATTATAATCTGAGTATTTAAATTCCTACGTTACATTAGTCGTTGTTGCCGGAGCGTTACCACCGCGCCTCGCTCACCGTCCGAGCCCCGCACACCCACTCCATGCGAGAAATATCAGATCAGGTCAAAGCTGTGCTATAAATTAACTGAAAAAATGCCACTCCTATCTGATTGGAAGGGTGGAGATAAGCTCGTTTGATTTTTTACTACGCGGACTTTGTGTAGCTGGTAGCTATAATCCGATTCAGTGAGATGTATAAGAACAGGACGAAATTATTCTGAAATAATTTATAGTCGCTGTCGCTGCTTCTCAATAGGATTATTGGAGTTGTTTTTATCAATCCAAAATTAATTTCGGCCACATCCGCACTTAGCTTGTATCGCATAATACGCCGACTTTGGATAGGGATGATATTATCGGACCGGAAGTCAGATGAGAGGGTGCCTATTGCTAGACAGCCGCAGGGGCTGAGCCCCGAAATACCAGAGTTCCTACGACCAGGGTCGAAATACATTTACGGATCGAACCCTACCATCTTCAATCTGCTCTATTCACAGATATTTACATTGCTGCTTCGAATTTATCGTGCCCCGAATACATATAAGCCTATATCTGGGCACAAGTAACTTGACAAAGTTCGACAATCATTCTTACATAGCTTTTGGTATTTATATTCAGGATTCACAAGGGTTTCTAGATTTCATGCAGCTCGTAGTATTCTATCACCTTCGTTGAATTTTATCTTAAGGAGAGGTACCTGAGTAGAATGTGTGAAAAGTAGGCGAATTTTAGGAATTATTTTCTCAAAAAGTATTCGATTGATTTGATTCAACTTCGCTTTATTTGAAAAAACATTTATTGAGGTTTGCTCATAATTTTTTTTTATGTATATATATATTGACTGGGAGCGCTGCTATCATGGCCGGCATAAAAAGCGTCTCTCGCTCGCACGGTTTTCGGTGCCAGAAATATTTCGAACACGGCTGGACCGATTGCTTTAAAAATTTTACACAATATTCTTGGACATGTTTTCTAGTACTTGTCGTAGGATTTTTTTTTGAAACAATTACTTTTTTTTTTTATCACGCCAGAAAGGTCGGAAATTGGGGTCGAAATACAAAAAAAAAAAAAAAATTTAAACGGCCGCCATTTTACGAAAAAAAATTTTTTTCAAAAAATCCTACGACAAGTACTAGAAAACATGTCCAAGAATATTGTGTAAAATTTTGGAAGCAATCGGTCCAGCCATTTTCGTAATATTTCTGGCACCGAAAACCGTGCAAGCGAGAGACACTTTTTATGCCGGCCATGATAGCAGCGCTCCCAGTCAATATATATACATAAAAACAAATTGTAAGCAAACCTCAATGGATGTTCTTTCAAATAAAGCAAAGTTGAATCAAATCAATCGAATACTTTTTGAGAAAATAATTCCTAAAATTCGCCTACTCTTCACACATTCTACTCAGGTACCTCCCCTTAAATTTTAGGTGCTTTTTTGCTTCACAATAGGGACCCTGCTTTATGAAAAGTCGCTCCAAGAAACTATACAAATTCTTCTACATTTGACTGATAACCCTCGCCGTAGACCAACGTTATACACGGAAATAGTACACTTCGATATAAGTGTGTGAAAGGGTTTGTTTTGGCACGAGTGTAAAAACAACTTTCACACATTTATCGAACAAAATTTTTCGCACGGCGTCATGGAATAGTATATTGTGCACCAAGGGAGCAAAGGCCGTTCTCGCTACCGAACGTGTAGTTTGATGCCCGAGCGGAGAAACTCGGCGAGCTGAAGCCGAAGGCTAGACAAGTTTAGCCGGATGCGAGGGCAGCAAACTACACCGAGGGTAGCGAAAATGCTATACTCCCGTGATGCACACTATATTTTTTGCATTCCATGAACGGAAGGTCGATTTTGCGGGCAAAACGGGGTTATTTTAGGTTAGATTCGTTAGTCGCCAGCGATTCGGTTGACTATTTATGCCTTCCGATGGCGCGGCGATGTGACTGTACTGACTAAGTCACATTGGTAAAAAATACCGTGAGTGAAGAATATGTCTACTGGCAGAGCCGTAGACAAGACTTACCCGTCGGTAAAACCGCAGTTTGCTTTCCGAAAATAGATAGCGAAATCGGCCTTTCCGTTCATGTGTGAAAAAAGCAGTTTGTTTGACTGAAGAGATCGGTCACTTGAATACTGTCAAGTGAATATTTACTACCATGAAAAAAATATCAGTCATATGACCAATAAGAAAATACTTACTTTAATTAAATAAGTATCACTTGATTATGGTAAAATATTTACTTGATAATATTCAAGTAATCAATTTCTCAAGTCGAGCAACTGTTTTTTTTTTTTTTTTACACCACGCAGGTATCAGTCATATGACTATGTCTCAAATTCAGTCTAATAGTAACAAACTTTTGTTCCCGTGTAGCACCCTGCAAACGTTGTCCGTATGCTTATATTTTCTTGTGAGAAGTGAGGGGGGTGCTCACCACCTAGGGAGAAACATTTGAATCGTTCTTCTGTTTTTGCAATACATATCAACAAAGCCTGCAGTAATACCTTCACAGTAACTGTACACCTTGTAGTATGTTCTAAATTATAAAGTCGAAGATATGATAAGTCACTACTCGCCCTGAGCTTTTACTTCGTGCCTCTTTACGTGCACAGCGCTACAACACGCTAGCTTACAGTCAGTATCCATCAGTTCGGTAAACTGCTTTCAAGGCTGCTCAACCCGTATAGCCACTCGTTCTTACTAGCCCTGAAGGAATTACCGTAATCATATTCTTATACTATACTATAATAATATTCTTGTACAGAAGTTACCAAGATCCCCAGCCATTTTTCAAACACCTTTCGAGCATATTTGTTACAATTTTTAATCAGTTTCAAGACCTTTAAACGGAGACAAACGGTCTTTCATCCTTTTCTTTAGCTTGCGGATTATTTTCATGGCATCAAACTACCGGCCATCTTGTGACTGATGTAAAGGCAGAGGGTTGGGGTGTACTCCCGGGGACGAACCAGAGCCCAGGGTTACCTCATTGTCGCGGTTCAAGATATAGGACAGGATGTATTCGCATTGTTTGCAGCGTACGGCCCAGGGCGCCTGCGCCCGAGAAGGGTGGGTCCGCTATGGATTTTCGAAGGTAAGCGACCCGCGCAAGTTCCGGGGTGCTGTCTTTCGGGGGATAAAGTCGGATGGGTGGGGATCGACCGAGGAGAGGAGATAACCAAGGAAAATTAGGCAGCCAAATCGGGGAAGAAACGGAAGTACAGGAGGGATTGAAAGACAGAATAGGAAGAATATCTTTCTTCTCCACAGGCTAAAAGCTCACGTCAATTCCCAGCGAAAGATGAACTTTTTTTCCACAGATTTTTATGTCTTCGACACCCTTCAAACGAATCTTCGATTATTACAGATTTTCGTCCAATACTTGTATCATAAGAGTATCCGCTGTTGTGGTTCATTCCCATATGCTGGGTTCGGGGATACCGCGTAGCAATTGCACGAAGGGGCAAGTTATACAGTAATGACTCAACAGAATGGAATTACGGAACTTATCGCATCAATCTCACGGGTTAATACTAGCTCGGTCACATGTTCATGAAATTATGATTTATCATTTGAATTGTTTCGACGTGTTCAAAGAACAGGCCTATATTCCAGCATATTTACAGTATATACAGCATTTCAGCATATTTACAGTATTTACAATAATTTATTGCCGACGAATAAAAAGAAAACGAGTTGCTGAAAATTTTACCATACTTTTGCGACACCTCGAACTTTTTTCAGTAAAATTTTCAAGTAAATCGAGCAGGCCCTAAGAAAATTCCTTTGATCGCGCCTCACGGCAAATCAAAAATCAATCAGGGTCTAAAACTCCGGAAAACTTGTTGCAAGGTAGTAAGGAACGAGATTCTGGACGGACGTCAAATTCGCCGACCCTCAGCCGAAACCTGTCCCGGTTCGCATGGAATACCCCATTTATAGAATTTCGGTTCCACTCCGTGCCAGTTTCATTTTTCGTATTTTCTTTGTTGTATCCTAACGGAAAATGAAAATATGTTCCGCTTTCTATCAAGCGGCTATCGGATATGGCGCGAAGCAACCTCTGGTCTCTTGCCAAAGCTAATGATGGTAGTGGTAGGCTGTATGAGAGCGATGAAACACCCCTAATACCTCGAAGGACTTAGTGCTGTCCAATCAAAGCTCGATTTACTTTTTATAGCCATCTCCCTGGCATTCCCTCCGGATTATGAAACAATTAGGGAGTGCGACAATGGTTATTGACAAATTGCTTATTGCTCGTTTTAAACTATAGTCAAAGTCTTTTACAACCTTTGAATGTAATAAAATGAATTTTTTTACGATAATTATGGCATATTCTTCTCTACATCAATTCTCTCATTTTTTCAAGTATAGTGCAATGACGTGGTTACACTACTAGGTGATACTGATAGTATAATAATTTTGATGATAATAATTCTCTCAAGACTTACGCGTGAGTTCATCCAGCGTATTATACGTTTGTTGAAATGCGGTGGCAGTGCGGACGTAATAAGTTATATCCGTGGAGATTAGAGTTGCGTTCATTGTTTAATTAGGTAATTATTTAATTATGTAAGTAGATGCCAACTATGTTGGTGTATTGCTTTGCGGGACGCTGGATTTGCTAATTGTTATGCTGCGCCTCAGCAGCATATTTGCCCCTTAATTAACTAGCACGACAAGCCTCCCCATCGCAGAGTTTCGTATCTCCCAAATCACATTCAACGCGTGTTCAAAAAACCTCCGACAAAGACATTTCACATTGACGGTTGGACCTCGGCCATAATAAAGAGTTATTCCATGTTGAATGATGGAGCTTGAAGCGGTAATTTAGAATCCGGGAAATCGGGGGTGTCAGCGATGATTTAAATGTGTGAGAATATGATAATTGGCGTATTTACGTGATCCATGGGCGGAGAGGCAAATCGGGTTATCTCCAAACGCGTGTCTAAATTAGACATGAATCTCTGCTTCGAAAACTATTCCTCAGCTAATAGGCGAATAACGAGTAAACGCAGCTAAGTTTATGCTCCAATTAACGCGCCCATCAGGGCTTGACAGATTCCAATAGACACACATATATTAAATGCATACGCTGACGCACCGTGCTATAAGCACGGTTGCTACTGAACTGACTAGTTTCGAATATTGATACGACCGCGAAAAGGACGAGGTAAAAAGAAGAAAAAAAAACAAGCGCGACTTTTCATGTTGACCCAAGTCTTCGCACATGCAAGATTAAAGGTCTCGCAAAGTGTAACACAAACAGATTCACAAAAATCATTGCTCATAAATGCTTCAATTATATGTCGGAATTGAAGATCATTGAGCTGAGATATGATCAAAGACATTTTGAAGTCCATCCACAACGATTAGAAATATATCATTAAGTTCGGAGGATTTTCGAATAGAAAGAGTTTGAAACTTCGGAAAAAACTACAGTCTGCCAAGAAAAAATAGTGTTTTTTTTTTTTTTGGATGAGTATAGTATTCGTCTGTAATATTATAACTATAAGACAGAAATAAGACTCAAAAAAGACCTCTGAAAATCGAGGATGGCATAAGAATAAGCGAATTCAAAGACTTGGAAGTCGTCATGCACCACATAAAAAAATGCATAACATACCTACATAGGTAGCGGCTGCTCGCTTGGTCGGTCACTCGCGTACCTATACGCCTCTTGGGTACTGGGCTGCCAGATATACTCCCGATAAAATATAATGATGAGATCGTTACCGGGATACGTTACAAGTGAGGAAATGTGTGTTGTATATGTATATATGTAGTCATACCCCTGAAGATATGTATATAACACAGTGGTTATACAGAATATCGTTCTATATTATATAAAGATATCGCCGCCACCGCCGCCGCCGTGTCAAGATTTCGAAGGTCGAAGGTCGACGACGACGACGACGACCCCCCCGAGGCGGGCCCCGTAGATTACCCACAATCCCCTCCCTTCCCCACCCCCCGTGGTGGCGGTGGCACTCGCCAGCGTACCCCCGTAGATTACTCAGAATCCCCTCCCTTCCGCCTCCCCCCTCGCCCCTCCGCTCTCCTATCCAAGATTTCGAAGGTCGACGACGACGCCCCCCGGACCCCCCCGGACCCTCTGCGGCACTGTCCGTCACCGCTCTATATTATATGAAGTATGGTTCTACTTTCTGAATTTTTTGGAGTGAAAACTCACTCCAAGCGATACTGAAAACAGCGCGACTCCAACTACAGTGAATGATCACTCTTTCCTTGGAGTGAAAATTCGCTCTAATCTTGAGAGTGGGATTTTCACTCCTTGTAAGAGTGGCGTTTTCCCTCCTCAAGAGTGGCATTTGCACTCTTCAAATAATACAGGTTCTTTTTTCACCTCAGAAAAAATATAGGTATTTCCATAACGGGAAGTTGTGCGACATCACAATTTTCCGCCTGTCCGATTTGCAATGGATTCGGTCTATAGCGACTGTGCATCAGAGATTACATATTTTGTTAGCATTCGTTGAGATCCTAACAAATTTGTAGTTCATAACCTTACTTCCGCGAATCACTTTAAGTTTGCTGTATACCTCGAATCCTCACACTTTCGGATAATGAATAGTTACGTTTCACAAGCATATCGTAATATCGTATAATTAATACTCAAAGGACGACTGGAAGAGACGAAACTATGGACAAAGTTGATAAAATTGAAGATTGTTCGTTACGCCGCCGCGGCCGAGGGCCTGCACAGAACATACTGCGCGGAATCTTCACTCTCTGTGGAGTGATAGGTGGGGCGAAAAATAAACCACTCCACACGTTAGAGTGAAAATATTCACTAAAAAGTGATCAGTTTCACTCTAAAAGAGTGGTTTTTCACTCCAAGTCGAGTGTATGACGCTCTCACTCCGAGCTTGGAGTGAATATGTCACTCTAAAAAATTTAGAGAGTATAGTGCCGAAGTCTTCTGGAAATACTCGAAGTCTTCTGGAAATACCCGACGTCTTTCGGAAATACCCGAAGTCTTCCGGAAATACCCGTAGTCTTCCGGAAATCCCTAAAGTCATCCGGAAATACCCGAAGTAAATTAATGAGATGACAGGATTTCAATCAGAATATTATCGTTCCCACACCACTATAAGTGATATATGTATGATGTAGTAGATAATTCGGCGCGTTTTTTTTATAGTGGTATCCCACGCTGTTCGGGATTATGAATTTTGAGGTAAATATTTTTATTTTCTGGAATACCTCAAAACCCCCACGTGAACCCCGTACATATTAAGAATCCCTCAGAACCCCTATGTGAACCCGGTTCATATACATAGAGAATCCCTTAGAAACCCTGTAGAAGCTTATCCTATTTTGCGTGCGTAGCACATATTGTGGGGACTTTGAAAAAAAAATCGCTCTGTTTAACTTCCCGTTTCTCTGTTTTCAGAGAAAAAAGGAAGTTATTGTGATCACCCCGAAAATGAGAAGTTGAGTTTTCACTAAATCTTCACATTTCGAGGTCCAAAGAATCACCTCCGACTATTTTCAGTTTAACGTCTGGGTGTGTGTGTGTGCGTGACCACATTTTTGTCCGCGCGATATCTCGAGAACGCGTGGTCGGATTTCGATCAACTTGCGCTCAATCGACGTGGCTTTTCTTAACTTAGAACTGATTAGATTTTGGCTTCGATCGGATTAGTACCTTTTGAACTATTCAAATAACAAACTTCTAAAAAATACAACAAAAATGACGATATCTTGAGAACGAATCAACGGATTTCAATTAAATTTGGTATCATATGGTTTTTTAATCGCTAATCACGAATCTGAAGTCAGTTTTGCAAAATTTTCATTTGGCGTATTCGATATGCTGCAAAAAAAAACTAAAAACATTTGGATTTGGATGAAACTTGGTACTCGTAGGTTTTTTGGGTCACTGATCACGAATCTGAAGTCAGATTAGCGACATAAAAAATGGCGAGTCCGATTTGCTGGGAAAAATACTAAAAAAATTCGAAATCTTACGGAAATCGTACTCGAAGGTTTTTTGAACCGCTGATCAAGAATCTGAGGTCAGATTTACGAATTTCAAAATAGCTGAGAGCAAAATAAATAACGGGAAGTTCGAAGGTGGCTCATAGTCAGCTCAAACCCGCTTGTTTCATTCCATATACATTTTTGAATTATTTTTTCAACTTTTTTCCCTATCTAGAACGATATTGTATAATATCAACCTGAATCGGGGGTTGGCGCGCGAAGCGCGCAGGGGGGCGTAGCCCCCCTAGTATACATATACAGGGTGTTTCCTTTAACTCTGTCAACACTTTTAGGGTATGCTGGGGCTGCCTGGACGAGCATTTTGAGGTAAGGCAACCATGGTCGAAAACTCATCCTAGCGGCTGTGGAGGGCTTTGAAGGATTTGGTACCATGCGCTTGTTCGTGTGTATTCAATCAGCTGTGATCACTTTCGACCCAACGTTTTATTTACAAAGTTCTTGTATAAAACCAACAGAACGATAAATTTTGAAGAAAACGATAAACAATCAGAAAAGTAACGAATCAATTAATGAAACGTTGGGTCGAAAGTGATCACATCTGATTGAATACACACGAACAAGCGCGTGGTACCAAATCCTTCAAAGCCCTCCACAGCCGTTAGGATGAGTTTCCGACCATGGTTGCCTTACCTCAAAATGCTCGTCTAGGCAGCCCCAACATACCCTAAAAGTTTTGACAGAGTTAAAGGAAACACCCTGTATATATTCTTCATATACTATATTGATATCTATATCATACTTCTTTATATCGGTCTATATTATATAAAGACATCGCCGCCGCCACCGCCATCGCGGCCACCGCCGTGTCAAGATTTTGAAGGTCGACGACGACGACCCCCACTCCCCGGCGGATCCTTCCCTCCCGTGGACCCCGCTCTATATTATATAAAGTATCGTTCTATAGTCCCGAAGTCTTCCGGAAATTCCTAAAGTCATCCGGAAATACCCGAAGTCTTCCGGAAATACCCGAAGTCATCCGGAAGTATTCCGGAAATACCCGGAGTAAATTAAAGACATGACAGGATTTCAATCAGAATATTATCGTTTCTTAATGAAAAGTAGTCGGTTATCGTTATTATTATCGTTTCCACACCACTATAAGTGATATGTATGATGTAGTAGATAATTCGGCGCGCTTTTTTCATAGTGGTATCCCCAGAAGGCCTAATCCACTGGTAGCTGTGAATTTTACATTACAACGATGCCCAAAAAAGTTAGAGATGAACTTACTCACATAAGAATTTATCCTCCCTGATTTCGCCGAATGATTTTTCCACCTAAAATCAAATCACCCAAGGACATCGTCGGGCCTTCAATAATCCTCAGTTGTTCTGGATTTTGAATTTTGAGGTATATATTTTTATTTCCTGGAATAAACGACTGCGTGAAAATGTTGCTTTTGTATGACGTTAAAAAAAGCGCCGAATTATCCACTACATCATACATCACTTATAGTGGTGTGGAAACGATAATAGTGTCATTACAAAAAAATTTGTTTCAATATAATTTTTTTTTATATAATTTTTTTTTTTAATATAAATATTAACCCATGTCGGGGGGTTGGCGCGCGAAGCGCGCAGGGGGGCAAAGCCCCCCTAGTATATATATTAACCGATTCGCAAACAGCGCATCCGGAGAAATTAATGTTTTGCCACCGCGTCCCCTCAATAACTTAATGAAAAAAAATTTGAAAATAGAATTAAAAAATGTATATGGAATGAAAAAAGAGTGATTTTTTTTCAATGTCGCCACGATGTGTGCTACGCACGCAAAATAGGATAGGCTTGTACAGGGTTTCTCAGGGATTCTCAGGGATTCAGGGAACGGGGTTCATATGGGGGTTCTGAGGGATTCTTGAGAGGGAGGGGAGGCGGCGGGCGGAGAGGAGAGGAGAGAAGAGAAGAGGAGAGGAGGGGAGAGGAGAGGAGAGGAGAGGAGAGGGGCGGGTATTCTGGGTAATCTAGGGGGGTCCGCCTCGGGGGGTCGTCATCGTCGATCTTCGAAATGTTGACATCGAGGTTGACATGGCGGTGGCGGCGGTGGCGGCGGCGATATCTTTATATAATATAGAACGATATATATACTAGCTTTGCCCCCCTGCGCGCTTCGCGCGCCAACCCCCCTATTTGGGTTGGTATTATATAATCTTTCATATAACGTAAAGAGAAAGTAGAAGAAAATTTTTAAATAGATATGTATCCATATGGAAAATAATTGTAAAAGAAACAAAATTCGCCACCCTGTGCACTTTGCATGCCAAGCTCCGATATAATAAAAGAAAAGTTGCAGATCGTATAAGCTTGAACTATGATTGAAATTTATACTTAATCGTTTCCCTAACACTTCGAGTTATAGAGATGCATCAGTGATATACCCATTAGGTCTCACCTACTACCATTATGTACTATGAATTTCGAAAAGACTTAGAAACAAATCTCACCTCTGTGAACTTGGCACCCCATTTTGGAAAAAATGATATTATCTTTGGAGTTTTGTGATCTTCGATGATAGTTTTAGAGTTCCTGACCATCGACGGAAATAGTTTTGATCGATAAGCGTGTGAAAACGGAAAAATTAAAAATGGGGTGCCAACTTCACGGCGCACCCCATTTTTTTTTTCCTCCTGAGTTTCGGGTAGTCCTCGAAGAGTTTTAGAGTTCTACATAAGTTAGAGCAATAGTTTCGGTCTAAAAGTATTTTCTTTTCGATTTTCAAAAATCCGAATCCAGCACCGCAGAGAAAAATTTCGAGATCCTATTAAAACTTAGGGTCACTATCGACCCACAAATAGAAGCATTTTCAATGCTAATATAGGCATAGATTATTGAATATAAACAATTATGGTGATGATAATACAATATACGGTTATTTTGTCTCTTAGTTTCTATTATTATTATTATTATTATTATTATTATTATTATTTTAGCTTTTCTTTATATGGGCAATTCCATATCAAGTGATCAAGGCTTTTGGGACAAATTTTTCTGATCTTGACGTCGATCTCAGAAAAAGTAGTTCAAGATGAAAAAAAACTACTCGCCAAAGCTTTTTTTTATTGCATTTTTTTTTTTTAATGCATTTTTCCGCAATCTCTAATTGTTTCGGGAAATGCAGACAATTTTATGTTGAGCGATCGAAAATCCCAATGCCCTATTTTTTTCTAAAAACTATATTCTTTTGCGAAGAAAATGAGCCCAAGTTAATCTCCCTATGACCAACGTAGCCGGAGTTATGATTTTTTGAAAAAAAAATTCGCCAAAACGAAGAGGTTGCATAACTTCAAAAATATTGAGAATAAAAAAAAAGCTTTGGTGAGTATTTTTTTTTCATCGTGAACTACTTTTTCTGAGATCGACGTCAAAATCAGAAAAATTTGTCCCAAAAGCGTTGATCACTTGATATGGAATTGCCCATATGGATTATTGGATAATTGCACGGTTAAGAGCATGCTCTAGTCAGTCTTTACCCACAAAGTAGCCGCGTCACTTATTTTCACTGATATCAACGCCTACGCATAACAGACGCGAAAAAGAAGATAAGAGCGCACTTCCGAATGAAATTCCGAACACATACATACCAAAATATCTCTGTTTTGCGCAACAATAACGACGAAATCCTTGTTCCTAACTAAAATGATAATTACCGCTTTCAACTGGTGTTCGCGGCCGTTACCATTTTAGTTAGGAACAAGAATTTTGTCGTTATTGTTGCGCAGAACAGAGATATTTTGGTATGTATGTGTTCGGAATTTCATGCGGAAGTGCGCTCTTATCTTCTTTTTCGCGACTGTTATGCGTAGGCGTTGATATCAGTGAAAATAAGTGACGCGGCCACTTTGTGTGTAAAGAATGACTAGAGCATGCTCTTAAACACAACATAAGTTACGGTAACGATAGTATGCGGTTATTTTGTCTCTTAGTTTCTATTATTATTATTATTTTTTTTTTTCAATTTTTTAGCTTTTCTTTATATGGATTATTGGATAATTGCATGGTCAAACAAAAGTTGCGGTAGCGATAGTATTATATGGTATTTGTAGTATTATAGGATATTTTGTCACTTAGTTTCTATTCTATTATTATTTTTTTTTTTTCAGCTTTTCTTTTTATAGATTATTGGATAATTGCATGGTCAAACAAAAGTTACGGTAACGATAGTATAGGGATATTTTGTCTCTTAGTTTTTATTATTATTATTATTATTATTATTATTATTTTTTTTTCAATTTTTTAGCTTGGCAGAAAAATTACTATCGTTACCGTAACTTTTGTTTGACCATGCAATTATCAAATAATCTATAAAAAGGAAAGCTGAAAAAAAAATAGTAGATTGTGTAACAAGGAGGCAAACTCGGTCTTTTCATGCCGAGCGTAAGTTTGCAATACAAGTCGTAGACAAGCGTGTACGCGAGCCGAAGGCGAGTGTACATGCGAGGCGAAGACGAGTATTGCAAATCCGCGAGGCGAAAAGGCCGTTGCCTCCTTGTTGCACATTGTACTTTATGTAACAAGAGTATGATCTACGCGCTTTGAGGTTAGGTCGAACCGTCGAAGAATCTGACAGCGGACTCGCGCTGAGTACGATGACCACCACTTTTCATTCCTAGGACAGTCACTTTTCTAGTCCTAGGAGTCAAACTTATACTTTTCTGTACTGTGTGCGCGCGCATTCGCAGCTCACTCCCACTGTCATGGAAACGGCCACTTTCTATCCCGAAAACTACCATCGAAAAACGCGTGAATCATACTCGCGTTATATAAAATAATAATAATAATAGAAACTAAGTGACAAAATATCCCTGTACTATCGCTACCGCAACTTTTGTTTGACCATGCAATTATCCAATAATCCATATAAAGAAGAGCTAAAAAATTGAGAAAAAAAATAAAATAAAATAATAATAATGGAAACTAAGAGACAAAATAACCGCATACTATCGTTATCGTAACTTCAAGATCAAAACTATTTCTGTCGATGGTCAGGAACTCTAAAACTATCATCGAAGATCACAAAACTCCAAAGATAATATCATTTTTTCCAAAATAGGGTGCCAAGTTCACAGAGGTACAAATCTCGAGATCCAAGTTCGTAAGAACAATAAAATGATCCAACAAACTCTCAAAAATGTTTATAATATATTTGGAGTACAAATGTTGATGAAATCTCTTCCCTAACAATACTTTTCACATCTGTGAGTTCTGTGGTATCAATTTCTACAAATAATTTTTCCTGATTTTGCATCGCGTAAGAGTCACATGGGCCATGAGAAAATAATGGTTTCGAGAAATATATCCCTATTCTCTCAAAACTCTGTCCTTGAGATTTATTCACGGTTGTATGGAATACTAACGTAATCGAGAATTGTTTGCGAGATAAGATGACAGTTAGGTTCAAACATTCTCCGGTGTCTTATGTGACTTTGGGAATAAGCGCAGTATTACCTTGCTGATGTCGAATCATAATTATTGCTCGTATGTTAAATTTATACGGTGCAAAATTTTGAAGTGTAGTGCATTCAAAAGTCCGTCACGAATGCTCAAATTTTTGATGAGCATTGTAATGGCCCTATCCTTAACCATTAATTTATAAACCAGTAATCCAAGAAATTTCAAGGAATTTTAATAGTCTATCGGGCAATTCAATTATACGTAGATATTTATCGGATTGATCCATACCTTCATGCCTCACACAGTCTATACTATAGTAGGAAAAAAATCGAATCTCAAGTCTATTGACCACTTTATCACTCAATCTAGACACATTTTCGTTGTGGCATGCTAAAATTGTGCTATTTGAAAAATCAGTCTCTTCGATCGAATCCGAACCATACTACTATGACGATCACTTATAGTGGTGTGGAAACGATAATATTCTGATTGAAATCCTGTCATGTCTTTCATTTACTTCGGGTATTTCCAGAATACTTCCGGAATACTTCGAATATTTTCGGAATATTTCCGGAATACTTCGGGTACTTCCGGATGACTTTATAAATTTCCGGAAGACTTCTGGTATTTCCGGATGACTTTAGGAATTTGCGGAAGCCATCGGAACTACAGATATATAATAAAGAGCGGTGACGGACAGTGCCGCAGGGCAGGGTCCGGGGAGGGGGGGAAGCATCCGCCGGGGGGTGGGGGTCGTCGTCGTCGACCTTCGAAATATTGACAAGGCGGTGGCGGTGGCGGTAGCGGCGGCGATATCTTTATATAATATAGAACGAAAAGAAGTATGTTATATATCTACAGAAGAATATACTTCTTTATATATGCATATATATAAAGGAGTATGTTATATATCCACCGAAAAATATACTTTTTGTATTCTCATTCGGAGGCACCTATCATGCATGGAAAATACTCAACTGCTAATTGTTAGTAAATTATTCCATACCTAGGCCGACCCTTGCTTCTTATGATACCATCTTCGTTATTATTATCTTTGAACTAGGTAAGCCTGAACATGTCATTTAACGTCGGCAATCAAGTTTCATCACCAATTTCTGTCGCCTTAAGAATCGCGTGTTTTTGCAGTGGGGTCTATGATTCCGAAAAACCATAAAAGTCAACAGGCTGAATTTCATAATTTAAAATGTAATGGATTTCACTTAACGAAAGAGAAGTGAAGCAAATTTGTTCAGAGCGACTTATACTTATATTAGCCAATAAGACGAGAAAAACGCAATGTTGACAATCGAAGTCCAGGAACACTGAAACTTCGTCTGACAAAATATCGTACGACCGGAATTCCGAAAACTAATAATGGAATCGATTTTTTTTCAGTAAAAGCAATAGATGTTTAATCAATGTCTTCCTTTCCCTTTCTTGGGTCTTCTATCCAACGTGCTTCGGAATTCTGACCAGTCCTGTTTCATCGCGAGAAGGAATTCGGAGATGTTTACTGCCGTAGCAAGTACGCCTCTGAATTGTGCACACACGACTTTTCTAGCGTTTGATATTTTGACCAATCGAATATTTCGCCGCTTGTGATCTTGCCCATTCTGCGGACTAACTTCGGTGTGATTTTTCGTCTATGCTTTGTGTTAGCAATTTCATTTTCCGATAGCTTTTCGTTGTTCTAGCCTCTTCATATTCTGTTGATTCGTGACCATTGGAGAACATCGAAGGAAGACTCATCGGAGAAAGTCAACAATGAACTTTTATTATAAAGGCCGACGTTTCGGCCGGGCCCGGCGGGCCAACTTCCGGCTATAAATACATAACTTACGTCAATACCGTACAATCGTTTGTTACAACTATTTAATAAGTCTAATTAGTTTACTAGAATTCATATTTCGCACTTTCGCTCATTTGACTTTCGGAATTTCGGCCCATCTCCTTTTTGGTCTTTCGGAATTATGGACCCAACCCAATTGAGGGGTCTATACTTTCATCTCGGGACTGCGGTACCAATTTATCGGCGCCTCTCCATATAACGGTGAGTCGTATTAAAGTCAGATTAGGATATCTACGAATTAGTTGCCGTATTGAGGCCCCTCGCACTGGAAGTACACTTAAAAATGCATTAGGATATATCGAGGCTCGACTGCCTCCCAGGGTCAACGCGAAGAAGCAATAACTGCGACGGGTTTGGGCTACCGAACAGCCCCGTGGCCTCTTTTTACACTTCAGAGAGAAACCAAATTATGAGAAACTGTTTGATTGAAATTAGTTTCCGAAGACTCGAAGGACGATCTTAAAAAAGCAGTGAGGTACTCATTTTTTGTCCCAGAATAAATTCTACATCTGGAATGTACGACATAAATTGGTCTACCTACACGGTATTTTCTACACCACAATTGTTCTACACGCGCCAGTTCTGCAGAACCAAATTGCAATAAATTATTCTTCATAATTTTTTCTTAAACCATTCCTCTGTCACGCCATTTTTTTTTCCTGTGTGAGTCTCTCACACTGATTTTTTTTACAGAAGAATCGTTTCTGCAAATTGGTGTTCTCTGTGTAGCAACCAACACTTGACTTCGAACCCTACGCAGAGTGCACCGCGACGGCAAATTTTTTCATCGTTTCAAATCGTTATAAAAGAAAAATCTGTAATAAAAATTGTGTGGGCGAAAATTTGTAAAATTGATTTAGACAAATAAGGTTAGATGATTCAAATTAACCCGTTCAGGAATAACTTTCGACATCTCCGTCGAACATATGATATACGAGAAAATTAACAGAATCGACAGAACACCGGAACGAAAAATTGGACAAGGAACACTCTTAAAGCCTCGTCAGCACGACTCTGACAGCGAAGAAGAGTGTTCACAAAGACCCGTGAAAAATCCGAGATTCTCAGCAGCAGATATTAAAAAAAAAAAAGAGTATAATAAAATTATGTGACATCACCATGAACTACAATAAATAGATATCTTGTGAAATGATGACGAATGATGAATAAAAAAATTAAATATTAAAAAAATGTAGGAAAAATTTATTCATAACAAATTGAAAATATAATAAATCAAAAGTAGACAAATGAAGAAGAATATTTAGAACAGGGGACATTTTCAATGACTCGGATACTTGCATAACATGCAAGATCTGTGAATTTTATCAATAAAACTCATTTTAAGTACTGCAAGCCGTTTGTGTCAGTATGTCATGAACCTTATCGGATAATGTGGGCAAGGCTACGCTGGCTCTGAACCCTTCAAATAAGCTATCGATGATGCGCCGCTCTGGTCACCACGTACACAACCAATGCCTATTAATGACCATACCACTGCAGGGAAATAGAATGGATGCGTTCCACGGACTGACGGAAGAACGAACATCCTTGAGTTATAGACTGCTTTTGCGCAGCTTTGAGTATTAGGAAACTCTAGATTATTTCCGAACCACTACGGTTGAAATGAGTACGATTCAACCTTACGTTGAAAGTGGTGAAGCAATTCGTCGTTAGTTTTCTGTAGCTATTGATGAATATCAGTAAGTTGTTTCGCACGCTCTCAAAGGACCCGGTGGTCAACGTTATGAGCCATAATCCGCAAATTATGGCGTTTAATGACTTGTTCATGATATTATCTTTTTTTCATCACTTTTCCATAGCTCCAAGTCTTTCTCCTCGCTTCGCATGTGACCTGTTGCCGTATGACGCTGCCAAATGATACTTTGATCTAACGGGTCTCGATGTCGCCAGATACTTCCACTGTATTTTTGAAAGGATATAACAATAGTGAACGATTTCTGGATTTTTCCATTTACTGGAAATTGACGAATACAATCTTAATACGTATGTGCAGGCTATTAGTTCATCAAAATTATATGTTCAATTAAACATTCCATCGCATTTTCAAATCATCATCAAAATGACTGTTTTTTCAATAATTATTATTGATTATAAATTTTTATAGTCATTTATATAGATATATTTTTATAGATCAAATAGTTATTATGGTAATAAATATTGGACCTATCTCTTATTAGATTTAATTTCCGCTCATTTTCGACGAAATTGACCTTATTCAAACATGCGAATGAATAGATTTTTTACGGTGATCAGATTGAAACTGTGAATTTTCGTTCACGTTTCGTATTTATTAAGTGAACGTCGATCTTGATTGCCGATAGTCAATGCTTCTCGAATCAGCTCACGATCTTCGCGAGAAGCATTGACGTACTATCGCAAATCAAGATCGACATTAGCTTGACAAAACGCACAGCGGAATTCTACACGTTTCTACGAATTTACTATCATTACTTACGTAGAAATCATACCATTCCTCCATTTTTGGGTAAATCCAAAATACTTTCGCACTCTCTAAATTTCTTGGAGTGATATTTCACTCTTTGGGAGTGAACATTCACTCTTAGAGAAAGTGAAAATCGTGCCAGTCGGACCGGAGTGACTTCTCACTCTTCGAAAAAGTGAATATTCACTCCATCTGTTGGAGTGAATATTCACTCTTTGAGAGTGAAAAGTTTACTCTTTAGGAGTGACAAGTTCACTCTTTTTAGGAGTGAGACGGTTCACTCTAGGCAGTGGAGTGACTAATCACTCCGAATATTGGAGTGAAAGGTTTACTCTAACTTTGGGGTGACATTTTCATAATGCAGGGGACCCAGTTAGATTTTGTTGATCTCTTAATTGGGTCAATATGGTCAATATTATATCAATCATGACGGATTGGCATTTGACTGTGAGGAGAATCCCAAAAAGAATTATGTGAAGAAGTTGCTGAAGTAAAGTAGGAGAAGCAGGTGTTCACCAATATTAATCGAAATATAAGTTGAATGGGTTAAGCTGCAATTATTTTTAAATTGTTTCCAACTTCCTCTTTTGTTCAGAGTTTGGTTAACACCTCTCTCTGAGAGGATTGGTCCAGCCGTAGTCCAGGAACGAGTGACATGACCACCGCGCGGCGCTGGAATATATGCTTCTTACCGCGATTACCTGGCTGTGAGAAGCAATGCCGCCGCGTGGCGATCACGGGTACTGGAACTTGGTGTGCCGGCGGTTGGATCGATAATCGATTCCAGGTGACGCTCGAAGATTCACTCTCTCTTGGAGTGAAACTTTGAGTCAAATAACAGTCACTCGAAATTAGAGTGGAAAGATTCACTCTATGTACCGGAGTGAGAGATACCACTCGCGAAATTAGAGTGTTAATGTTCACTCTTTCAACTAGAGTGAAGTATGTCACTCCATAAGAGTGGAAATTCACTCCAAAAAGAGTGCCCTCCACGCTAAGAGTGAAAATTTCACTCCAAGAAATTTAGAGAGCACGTACCCGAGTAGAAATTCAATGAGGCATGCCCGTGTAACGCAAGGTTAGCATGGGCCTGATCAGGCTCTAGTATTCAGTAGTACTGTCTAATCAGGGCCTGATGGAACAAAGCGTTACATCAGGCGCCTATCAGGCCCTACCGCCGCCTGCTTCGGCCCTGATTAAATTTCTACTCGGGTATCTGTTCGGAATCACGTGAAGAATTCCGCTGCGCATCTTGTTTTTGCAATTTACTTCCATAGACTTGGATATTCGGAGATATCTGACTGTTGGTAACAATCGAGTGGAGCATGCCCTTAAGGAGGTCCATCAGTGCCCTAGCTGCAGGAAACAGAGGGGATCGGTTTCAGCCGCTGTTGGCCTTTCCCGCCAGCTGCTCTATGTCCCGCACATTCAACAATCTGACGCTCCGGCTTGTGTTTTGATTCGGCATTCGAAAAGCTTTCAGCCAATCGGACTCAAACTTCAGCGACTTATTCAAAACTGTTTTCTTCTTATGTAAGATAGTTATTTGTTAAGCTCGTAAAGCCACAACTATCAATTTCAATGCTACGAATACCTTGTTGCATGGTGCCTACATAAGAACCCACGTATGAGAAGCTAAGAGATTTCAAATTATTTCAGCGGTTGTATTTTATTGAGAGGAACCCATAGGGTAGCGTGGTCCGAAACCGACCGGCCAAAATTGCGTGGTCCGAAACCGACCGCCTATGGAAAAGGATATATATCCTTTCAATTAGGAGGTCGGTTTCGGACCATGCTACCCTACACAAATGTTTAGTTATAGACTGGATCTTACACAATTAAGGGGACTACAACACCTTCTTCGTCAGAAAATTGCGTGGTTTTTGATTGCGTCGTACAAGGTTCTGGATTGAAATAGGCCTACGTCCTTTTGGGGCTCAATTATCACATCATTTGAGAGTACAAATACGTAAAAAAAATCGAAAAATCGTGAATTTTTCAATTTTTTCACGTTTTTTTGACGCCATTTTGCCATTTTTTAAATTTCGTTTTTCTATTTTTCAGGTTAGATCGATAGAGGACCATCTAATCTACATGAAAATTTCATGATGCCTCATGTGGCCTTTCCCGTTCTCCTCAAATCGTGGTCAGAGTGAATTATGCACTATTTTCGTTGATACGCTGGATGGCCGTAACCGTGCTTCAAAAAATTTTGAAAAACATATTTTTGTACTTTCAAATGATGTAATAAATGTGCCCTAAAAGGACGTAGGCTTATTTCAATCCGGAACCTTGTACGACGCAATCAAAAACGACAAGCTTTTTCGACGAAAAAGGTGTTATAGTCCCTTTAATTGTGTACGATTGATTCTATTACTTCATTCGGACTTACTTAATTTATATAGTATGAAGTTTAATAATTCGATAGTTATTTACCTCTTAATTCTATCTGTGCTGAATTTGATTTCAGATATGAAGGTCGATGCGAGTTCTTGACTGTTTGAGATCATGAGGATGGGTAGACTCTTGGGTGTAACAGTCATTTATATTGTATAAATTTCTTTATTGGCAACGTTTCGGCTGAAACCATGGCCAGCCATTCTCAAGCCTGTGGAATAAAACCCACGAAATCAATACAATCATTATTTAAAACTATACTTAATGGTATAAAGCGTTGAAAAGTGAGGTTAATTGACCACATGGTCTGTGACTGAATATCATTAAAGGAAATTGTTTCTGATAACATAATACAACAAGCGGGTTTGGGCTGACTATGAGCCAGCCTTCGAACTTCCCGTTATTTATTTTATTCTCAGCTATTTTCAAATTTGTAAATCTGACCTCAGATTCTTGATCAGCGGTTCAAAAAACCTTCGAGTACAAATTTCCGTAAGATTTCGAATGTTTTTAGTATTTTTCCCAGCAAATCGGACTCGCCATTTTGAATTTCGCTAATCTGACTTCAGATTCGTGATCAGTGACCCAAAAAACCTACGAGTACCAAGTTTCATCCAAATCCAAATGTTTTTAGTTTTTTTGCAGCACATCGAATACGCCAAATGAAAATTTTGCAAAACTGACTTCAGATTCGTGATCAGCGATCAAAAAAACCATATGGTACCAAATTTCACTGAAATCCGTTGATTCGTTCTCAAGATATCGTCATTTTTGTTGCGTTTTTTAGAATTTTGTTATTTGAATACTTCAAAAAGTACTAATCCGATCAAAGCCAAAATCTAATCAGTTCTAAGTTGAGAAAAGCCCCGTCGACTGAGCCCTATCTGATCAAAATCCGCGAACTCGTTCTCGAGATATCGCGCGGACAAAAATGTGGTCACATACACACACACACACATACACACACACATACACACACACATACACACACACACCCAGACGTCAAACTGAAAATAGTCGGAGGTGATTCTTTGGACCTCGAAATGTGGAGATTTAGTAAAAACTCGACTTTTCATTTTCGGGGTGATCACAATAACTTCCTTTTTTCTCTGAAAACAGAGAAACGGGAAGTTAAAAATTGTTGGAAAATAGGATTTAATAATTTGTATACGATTTGTGAAAATTGATTATCCAGTAAGGAAGGGAGGAAAAAACATGCGAAACATGAAAAAACCTACCGAGATAGCACTTCGGTTGCACCTAAGGTGTTGGTGGTAAGGCGCGCAGCGGCGAAGTGACCGAGTAACGATTATCGCTGAAAGATCTAACCTCCAATTGTCACTAGCGAAAAACCTGCGAGATTTAAACCAAAAATAATCAATTTTCACAATAACAGTGGGGCATACAAATTGCTCAGATTATCAATGTCAGTTCGTTTGTTACATGTTAGATTCCTGGAGATGTTTAACATTTCTTTTATCAACCTATGGTGTAAATTGGGTTCAGTTGCCAAAATTTCAGGGTTGTCAAAGTCAAATTTGTGGACATCAGGATTTCCACGTTTTGTGGACTTTTCTTCTCGTCACGATGGACGTGGATCGCCTACAAAAGAATCTTTCCAACGTGAGGGGAAAAATAGTACGAGCCACGAACCGAAGAATTTTCCTGCTTCGCTGCCGAGCAAACGGCGTCATACCTAAGTACCTTGAATTAAGAACGAAGGGCTTAGCCCATTTGAACCAAAACATAAGATTTAACAAAGCTCTAACTAGATTTCAAAACAAAATATTGGACATTGAAATTGGTGCCACCATAAGTCATATCAAATCACTGAATAGGAACAAGTTAGACATAATTTCATCCTTAAAAGGTATCGCCATTCCACCTGACATTCAAAGGAAAATAGACAACAAACAAGCTAATATAAAGAAATTCTCCAAATTGGAACTCTCTAACAGTAACACCACCATACCAACTGATAAGTGGTTAACTAATTTGTCAGATGTAGATTTACCTCCGAAAGTCAAAAACTGTCTAGCTCTTGGACCCAAACATGGAATTCCGTTTGCTCCAAACAGAATCCCTGTCGATGACATCATTTGTGGAGTTGAGTCAGGTTTGCCAGGGTTGGATAAATCCACAAAAGACATAATACGGAGCACGGTCACCCACAAATTGATATCTCACAGCAAAAACTGTCAACTTGATAAGCAACAAATTCGTGATTTGTCCAATTTCAAAGAAACAAAACGTTTCCTTAACGACCATCCTGAAATAATTGTTACAAAAGCAGATAAGGGGAACAAAACGGTTATAGTTAACACAGTCGACTATCTATCAAGTGTCAAAAATCTTCTAAATGATCATAACACCTACAAAATATTGGACAAAGACCCAACCAAGATTTTTAAGAGCCAAAATAACTCTTTGGTAAATCATTGGACTAAGAACAAGCTCATATCTACCAGAACAGCTCACTCTTTGAAAACCTCTAACTCTGTTCCCCCGAAAATCTATTTTTTACCTAAGGTTCACAAACCGAACGTTCCGTATAGGCCAATTGTCTCCAACATTGGTGCGCCGTCCTACAAGTTAGCTAGATTTTGTACACCACCGTTAACTCAAATTCTAGGTCAGAACGACTATCATACAAAAGATTCTTGGTCTTTTGCTAATGACATGAAAGGACAATCAATACCATCTGATTATAAACTAATATCGTTAGATGTCACCTCACTTTATACCAACGTACCAATCGATTTGGCTCTACAATGCATTAATGATCGTTGGAATGAAATCAACCCTCACTCTTGTTTACCTAGGGATGAATTTATCAAAGGAGTGAAACTATGTCTCGACACCACCTTTTTCCAACACAGGGGCATCTTTTATCAACAAATCAATGGTGTGGCAATGGGCTCTCCCATTAGTCCCGCGGTTGCTAATTTAGTAATGGAACGATTGGAAAAGAATGTCATCTCTGGTCTCAACTACCAGCTTCCTTTCTACAAACGTTACGTAGATGATATAATAACGACTGTACACAAAAACAACATTGATAATTTAGTTTACTCCTTTAATCAATTTCATCCAAATCTCAAGTTACCTCTGAAGTGGAAATTAACAACAAAATTAGCTTCCTGGACATGTCACTCATTAACAACAACGGTAGAGTAACACTGGATTGGTACCAAAAACCTACCTGGTCAGGTCGTTACCTGCATTACTTGTCACACCATCCTGAATCCCACAAAAAATGTGTCGTCACAGGTCTGGTGGATAGAGGCTTAATACTGAGCGATCCATCTCTACGCAGCAAAAACCTCAAATTAATCTCAGACACTCTAATGAGCAACGGGTATCCATCCAGTTTAATCAACTCTATAACAACATCTCGTATCGACAAGTTATATAATAGTATATCATACCAAGAGCGTCTGGAAAATAGAACACCTTGTTACAGTAATTTCACGATCATCCCATACGTAAAAGGCCTGTCGGAACAAATTCAATCGTTGTTTAGAAAACATGGAGTAAAAGTCATCTTTAAAACACCTAACATCTGTGCTCCGTTGTTTTCGCGCCTAATGGATAATATTCCACTCTTGGATAAATCAAATCTAGTCTACAACATCAATTGCCTCAATTGTGATCTTTGCTATATAGGCCAAACTAAACAACATTTACATAAACGAATTTACAATCATTCCTACAGCATAAAATGCAAAGACGTAGACAAATCTGCTCTTAGCGAACATACACTAACACGTGGCCACAAATTTGACTTTGACAACCCTGAAATTTTGGCAACTGAAGCCAATTTACACCATAGGTTGATAAATGAAATGTTTAACATCTCCAGGAATCTAACATGTAACAAACGAACTGACATTGATAATCTGAGCAATTTGTATGCCCCACTGTTATTGTGAAAATTGATTATTTTTGGTTTAAATCTTGCGGGTTTTTCGCTAGTGACAATTGGAGGTTAGATCTTTCACCGATAATCATTATTCGGTCACTTTGCCGCTGCGCGCCTTACCATCAACACCTTAGGTGCAACCGAAGTGCTATCTCGGTAGGTTTTTTCATGTTTCGCATGTTTTTTCCTCCCTTCCTTACTGGATAATCAATTTTCACAAATCGTATACAAATTATTAAATCCTATTTTCCAACAATTTTTGTATTATGTTGTCAGAAACAATTTCCTTTAATGATATTCAGTCACAGATCATGTGGTCAATTAACCTCACTTTTCAACGCTTTATACCATTAAGTATAGTTTTAAATAATGATTGTATTGATTTTGTGGGTTTTATTCCACAGGCTTGAGAATGGCTGGCCATGGTTTCAGCCGAAACGTTGCCAATAAAGAAATTTATACAATATAAATGACTGTTACACCCAAGAGTCTACCCATCCGATATGAAGGTCGTGAACGGAAAATATTCAGTGTTGCTGTACGACCTTCTTATACCTAGAATTGAATCCAGTACACGCGAGGTTTATTAATCATTGACTGTGAATATTTTGTGTAGTTGTCTTTGCTAAATGATAACACGGATCCGAATTACCCTTGTTTGTTATCAAATGTTCTTTGGCGTTACCCACGTCGAATTGGTTTTGCCGTTGAAAACTGCAGTACAGTCCGCTCTCTGAGTAGTGCCGCTCTGAGTAATTCCACTTCCCCGCTTTCTCGCTCGAACGTGACCCCCACTACCGGCTCACCTCGAGTTTCGTATTCGACTTTCTGAGTAGTGCCACACGCTGGCTCAATGGAAAACCGAATCTGAATGGCACAGATTTCACGTAACACGGATGTGGCACTACTCACAGAGCGCTTACTCACTACAGTGGGTATATGCAAATTCACCTCTACTAGGTCAAATTAAACCTCGCAGGTGGAAGGTCTCATTTTTTGTGTAAATAGAATCGTTCACAACCTACGAGAAAGTGGGTAATTAATAATTACAAAGAGAAAACAAGCTAGTCGCAAAACAGTTGTATAAAAATTTCTTGTGTTCTGATTTTGTTGCAATCTTTTGATTTGTGACTATCCACATTGGTACATCAAACTCATTCCGAGAGTGAAGATATGACCCTCAAGATTTCTGCATCTGCAAAAACGAACTTAAGCACGCTGTAGCTTTCGAAGATTGACTCTGAGAGCAAAGTTGCACACGAATTTTTTCATCCATTTTCAATTATCTGATGGCGCTATTTTATTATTTTTTTTAAACCAATTCCAGCGCCATTTTCCCGATAATTAGTATTTCAACACGACGTAACTTCGAAACGGTCATTCTCAGAGCAAAATTTTATCAGCCTTTTTTCTTTCTCTTTCAATTATCAAATGGCGTTATTTTATAGTTTTGAAGGTTTGAAAACCTTCTTTACAGAGGGTACGGGGGGGGGCTCGAGGCCCTGGGGCAGAGGGGGGCAGGGCTAAAGGCCCGTTACGTTACGCGTTACGCTCGAGCAAGGGGCAGGGCTAAAGGCCCGTCACGTGTAACGCTCGGGCGGGGGGGGCAGGGCTAAAGGCCTGTCACGTGTAACGCTCGGGCGGGGGGGGCCAAAGGCCCTGGGGTACAGGGGGGGGGGGCAGGGCTAAGGGCCCAATTTTTCACCCCATTTAGTTCTACCAAGAAAAAAATATTCGTAATAAGACGATAAATTTTATGATAAGTATATTCGTAATAAGACGATAAAACATTCACGAAACATTTACTAATTTGGGAAAACTTACTATACCTAACGTTTTCTGGCACACTTACGATCCATAACTGACGACGGGGGGGAGGGGGGGGGGCTACTACCAAGAATTTCGAATCACATACAATCCACACCTGTCCACACCTGTCAGCCGGTTTTCAAACCAGCTTTCAGCCATGCAGCGAAGCTGCATTACTAGAAGCGTTTCAACTTCAATTGTCTCCTGGAGACAAGTTTTTTTTTTTTAAATCTCCGCAAAAGCTATTTCCACGTGAATTGACGTGTCATCCAACACATCTTGCTGATGATTTTTTCACGTGAAAATAGGATTTGCGGACAACAACGTCATTAGATAATTGAAAGAGGAAGAAAAAAACCTGATAAAATTTTGCTCTGAGAATGACCGTTTCGAAGTTATGTCGTGTTGAAGTACTAATTAACGGAAAAATGGCGCTGGCGTTAGTCATAGAAAAAAAATAAACAATAGCGCCATCAGATAATTGAAAATATAAGAAAAAATGCAAGTGCTACTTTCCTCTCAGAGTTAACCTTTGAAAGCTACACTCTCTAAATTTGAATCAGTGAATAGTCACTGATCATCAGTGAATAGTCACTGATACCTCCGGTTATAAGTATACCACCGGAAATCAGTGAAAAGTCACTGATTCATCCGGTGAATTTGAGTCACTGATTCAAATAGTTAAATTTTCACTGCTTGGCTCAGTGATAATCGCACTGATTGAATCACTGAAAATTATTGGTTCTTAAATATTTTTGATACAAATAAAAATATTTTTGAAAAGGACAATATGGTATATTCGACACATTTTTGTTTTGCAAGTCTTTATTACAAGGGTTACGATATAGGTATAACGATATAAAATACGAAGATAAAATATTGTCGGGCAGCAAACACTTGACGACTTTTTTTAATACTATGTACCGTTTTTTTTCAAATTGGTGTCGGTCGAGGTACTGATAAGATAAAATTACGTGAATATATCTACTTAAAAATAAGATTATTAAATTTTCTTAAAATTATACGTGTGTACGCAGAATATGTGAACAAAGAAACAAAGACTCTGATAATTAACGAAACATTATTGTCTCTACCCTAAAAAATTCACTTGTTCATAAACTTAAAAAACTGTTTTTTTCATACCTATTTCATACACAATTTTTATATAGGTAATACATCCTGTCTATAAAAATCAACTTATTTCATCGATTTATACTTATAACATGGTTAACAATTTAACGACGTGATGTGCGTTTTTCACTTCTGCGCAAACTTACTTTATCTCGATGTCATCATCAATGATGGCTTCGCGCACCCGCAGATTTTTGTCGCTGTTTAATTTCGTATTAACAATGTTAACGTGCACGGACGATACGATACTTTGAGTCTGAGACTCAATCTTGTATATGTAGCACTCCATAAAATTATAAAAATTTTGGAGGCTTACAGGATAGCTCACGTTGAGGACATAATAGCACTTGAACAGCATATCGAATGCTATTATTGGGTTGGTATTGTCGTGGACGGTAATAAACCACCCATCACCTTGCACGATGAAGGTTTCATTGCGTTGCCCGCAGACTCGAATCAGGTATGGTTGTACGTTTCCATCAGACTCCTGTCGAACCTTCTGGACGAGTTGAGGTAAATTTTCACCCTCCTACAAACGCAGCAGAAAGAAAATGTACTATTACTGTCACACAGTGATAAAGAAATACAAAAAATCTCGAAATCGATTGATGCTTGAGCTAATGCTTTGAGATTCACTTGTTACAATTTTTTAGCAATACTCACTCGTACAGTTTGAATCAGAAATCTGTTGGGGATTTCGGCTGGCGTAGCCAATGTCGTGGCGTAATCGAATTCATCTTGGTTGGGATCATCGATCTCCGGCTCTGTTGAGAGTCGCTGTAAGAATATAGATTAATATTTTATTATAATCATAGATGTATATCATTTTAACCTTTTTTTTTATTGTCTTAAGGTTTCAACACGTAACCGGAGGCATAAGACCTAAAAGAAGAGAGCGTTGAACGATAAATAATATTCAACAAATACTGTTACAATCAAATGATAGATGAAAACATGTAGGTGCTGGCTTATGTATCAAGTATAACCTATAAAAAATATCTAAAATATCTCAATAAAAATAATAGATATCTAACAAACAGAAACCTCGTCCGTCAAAATCTGTGAAATATAATATGCACGTCAAATTATTCTGAAACAAATTATCAAATCAAATCAAAAATTTTAAGGACAGAATTCCGCTGTTTTTGGAAATTTGAAGACGCTTTCAAACTTAGTAATCAATGAAAATTCACATTAATATATTTGGTAAGTACTGTCACTAGAAAATATAATGCATGTCACTTTGTAGCCCGAGTAATAATTTCGCTGTGAATAAACCTAACCTACCAAGAGTATAAACATACATTGGAATTCAATGTAAGACAGTGAACCGCAATATTCACACAATTCATTGATTATTCGCAACTAATGAGCCAAATAGTGAAGAATTTTATAAATCTAAATGTGTACTTACTTCATAATTTAATACTGAGAACTTGACGCGGTTACACGACGCCCAAATCACCACGCACTGAACACAATATGGACGCGAACGATTTGGCGGTTAGTAGCTCCATGGCGGTTAGAGACTTGGCCGTACGCGGCGCCGCTAGCGTTCGAAAAGTCACTATAAAACAGTGAAGTTATGCACTGGTTCAGCAGTGGTAAAATCACTGCCGAAATGGACTTCACTGATACTCCAGAGAAAAAGGGTTCAAGTCACTGTTCTGCAGTGAAATACCAAGTTACTGATTCAATTAGTGAAATTTTCACTGATTCAAATTTAGAGAGCAGCGTGCTAAAGTTCGTCTTTGCAGATGCAGAAATCTAAGAAGCTTCGGTTAATTTGTTCTGGCTGCATGGCACAAACCTTGGATATTTTGGCACCCGTATTTTTCCTTGCACGCGGAATTTCGTGTTTATGTAAAACGTATTCGGACTTCTAGTCTTAATGGTTTCCGACTTCATGGTGCGCGGCGGCTAATGAATATCTACTTTATTTCTTTGGATTCGACGACATGTCGCCATAGCGTAGAGAGGTGCAGCAGTACTACCTGGAGCTCCTTCCCCGAGAAAACGAAGCGCTGACGTTGTGCGGTGGCTGAATTAAACGAACATCTAAATCGAGGGGCAGTCCACAAATCTTCGCCTTCGAAATACGCGAAAGTATGGCAAGGGTTCTGTGCTCGACACCCATAAATTGTACCACGACGTTTGAATTTCCAACGCGTCCTGCGTCACGCTCTCGACGTCAATATAACGAGTTATAATTATCAGCCTGACACTGCAAATGTTTCTTATTTTCCAAATTATCTCCAAAAACGGGTTGCAAACTCGTTAAATCAATAATAACACTTGTGTAGGTAGTGAAAATAGCGGATCACAACTATCACCCGCCGCATTGTGACGTAGTATCGTTATATCGTACAACCCCGCTCACATGCTGTACAGAATTTTAGAACTTGACCGTCACCTTTGTATGAGAATCCTCCAATAGTCGGCGTGACTTCAGCAACATAGTCGTTAATCAACAAAGCAGGTAAGCCTAGGACGAGTCAACAGGTGCTTCTGGTGCTAGCAAATTCTCAGGTGGACTCACGAGAGGCCCGCATGTATTTCATGCCTTTGCGAGCTCGCGAAGCGGATCAGAGTAATTTTTATTTCAATTGTCCCATAACTAATTACAAGGCAAATTAATCAGCAAATGGAGTCGTCGTCTTGCGGATCAAATCACAAGGGTCTTGTGAGAGTGAAAAACGAGCCAGTGGGAGACGAGCGAATATATCTATAGTGACTCTAAAGAATTTAGAGAGCACGTTTACTGCACAGAATCAGTTTTCAGATTTGATGTCTCGTCAATGCGGAGATAGTCAAAGTGTGAAGCATTCAAGCGCAGCGATTGATTACTAGCGGCAAATCGCTGCCACGAATCGTGATTCCCAGAGGTTGCAAAACAATCTCACCGCGGCCGACTGGATTCAACATTGAATATGGTGTTTGGCCGTGCCGAGGAATGATACGTAAAACGCTATAAGGAGGCTAAAACACAGACCAAGAAGCGAAATCCAAGGCCAACACCAGGAGAAGCAATTAACTTAATGGATGCAAAGTCAAGTCCTGCACCCGGGATGGTAATGAGTCGATATCGCCGCATACCGAGGTCTTGTTGTGTATTCTACCGGCCCGTCTGGCTTCTCCAAGAATCAGCATCTTCCTCCGTTTGGTTTACACTCCCTCCTTCTCTCGCCTTCTCGTATTCCCGCGTACGTGCGTTTTTTACCTCTTTTTCCAAGGAAAGAAAAATAGAACGTCTAAGTCTACATCAAGTACGTACGATGTTCTTCATGACGTGCACTCTATGGTATCTTGCAATTCTTCACTCTGCAGATTTGATTATGTGAATTTCATTTTTGCTTGGCTATGAAGGTCAATAATAAAACGTTGGCCTAATTAACGTTTCGCCTTCTTTCTCTCGCCGTCCATGTTTAAGACCAAACTGTCACTTTCGACTGCGAATGTCATTATTAACTCAATAAAAGACGTAAGAGATGGAGAAGTGGGCTGAAAAGCTAACCGAATGGCTTTCCCTCTAAGATTGTGTGTTCTTCTATATATTCTTCCTAAACAATTTAAGGTTGAATAAATCACGGTTCTGTTGTATGAATAGTTTCTTGGATAACAGGTCAATGAAAATCGTCTGTATATTGACGGTTCGGTCCTGATGAGGACCCTCCTCACAGAATTATTTATTTACATCTATTTAAAAAAAAGGTGGCATCGAACAAACAGTTCGCTCAAATTGCAGTTATAAATTCAAAACCTAAGTAACATTACCTAGAATTTCAACATACCTTAAAAAACCTTGAATTCATAACCGCAATTTGAGCGAACTGTTTGTTCAATGCCACCTTTTTTTAAACAGATGTAAATAAGTAATGTTCTGAAGAGGGTCCTCATCAGGACCGAAACGTCAACATATAGACGATTTTCATTGACCTGTTATCCAAGAAACTATTCATACAATATTCGCGGAGGTCAAGAATACACTTTCAAATCACGGTTCTGGAGAGGGCTCTCTGAGCCGAAACATTAATCAATTCATCGACTGATTTCATGTATGTTTTTTTGTCTTCCACCACGTGTCAGGCTTACAGGCTTGAAGTTTAAACCACGGAATTCGACGATACGGTGTTCTATTATTCCTACAACTGATCGCGACGCTCCGCAGTATCATTCGTGTCGCGACTTTCCTGAGAAAGAATGGCGAGTACTTGCGCACGTTCTACCTACGGTACACTTATGACCAGGCACGAACTAACTGAGTGGATCACGATTCGAAGAAACCTGCACCACCTCACGTGGTTTATGGTTTATGTTTTCCGAGGATCCCGAGTGCTTGATAGCTCACCTTACGGTGACTTGACACTGCGACTTGGCACCTATATTCCGCAATCGTACCCATGTAACATTTTCAAGCAGAAAAACTTCACGACAACGATAGAGTGGCCACAATTATCCTATTTATAGTGGAATTTGCCTGCGAATCTGCCAAAGATTGAATCCACAGAGTAGGTACCCTCGCAGTCTGTGTAAAAAAATTCATTTGATACGCCGCTAGTGATATCCAGTAGCAATTGAAATCAAATACTACCTTGTAGAGAAGAGTAAAGTGGCGAGGAGTGGTGCTGCGTAAAGTAACCGTATACGCGAAGTGGTGACAATCACTTGCCCCTTGCGGTCGAGAAGTGGGTTCCGTAATGACCGAATTTCAACAAAATCGAATTCAAGCATCAGCCCGCAGTCGTGCTTCCTATATACTGAATTTCAGCCTCTGCCGACTTTTGTTTCTTCCTCGGTTCACCGAGCACCGATGTCACCGGCGAACTTGATCCAAGGGGCCAGAAATTCTCACGGATTTTTCTTTCGCTTCCTCACAATCGAGTAATCGAATTAATTGAGGGATGTTCGAAATTTCGACGTGGATATCGTCAACAACGATAATGATACATTTCAAAAGTAAGAGAAAACAATACCTCGTCTGGCATCAGGTACATGAAACATAGCCACTCTGGTACAAAATATGCGAGTAGCGGGGTTTGACTCCAAACACTCCGTCGAACGACACTAGATAGACTGCGGAAACGACCGTGCACCGGGCCCTTTTGTACCGGCGAGTTCCTCCTATCTTGCAATACAAGCATTGATTGAAACATGAACCAGAAAAGGGTGCAGTGCAACCTTATCTGTCGCTGTCAAAACACACCGGTGACACAGCTGAGGAATTGACCATTAAATCTTCCTAGCACGCACATGACACCCGAACGGACTGATAACCTTGCGAGAATTCCGCATGACTTTTAGCGTGCATTATACATCACATCATCATGGAACGGTCCGAAGCCTTCTTCACTTTGCTCTTGTCTATCTTGATAACAGATTGCAATGTTCCATATCTGCATGTGGAGTATCTAAAGAGAAGATTTATGCCGTGGCCGACAGTCCGATGACATTATGCATTGCCATCGTCTATAGTACGTAAGCGGATTGGAGAAGGATGGCCGTTGCTGTCTCGCGGGATAACCGCGCGTGCACTACGTAGTTACTACATTCTGCGGTCTTCTATCCAGGTTGTTCATTCGTTAGATAACCTAGCTAAGCCGTCACCGTTGCCGTCGTCGTCCTCGAAGTCGGCGGATTTATGTCCGCGATCTGCACTCGGCTCAGCAGTATTTGTATGTGTTGGGGCAACTATTGGATTATTAACGCTGACTTTGGTGCCGGACTTCAAGCCTGCGGTTAGCAGGTATCGGCATCCTGAGTTTGTTGGATTCGGGATCAGAGCGGGTAATCTCATTTGCCACCCTCGATCAGCCTATCCCCGACAACCAGGGGTGGTAAAACCACGCCCAATAAAACGCGTGCCATCATGTCATTACTTTGGTATTCGAATAATTTTGAAAACGTTTGGATAAGGACAAATCGCCGCACGAAATCAGGATCAGTAGTCTGAACAGGCGGGAGAAACCGCGAGTCAAATTAAAGGTTTTCTTGGAAAGTGATTCCTAACGTGAGCTTGCGATTTCGAAGCTGTTTTTCGTTGTTTTTCTTCGATCAGTTTTGTTTCATGGGAACAATAAAGCTCGTTGCAATGTCCAGTCGGAGGTGTGTGATTGATGGTCGAAGAGATTTGATGTGTCCATTTTTTTTTCTTACAGCAAAGTTTGAAATTTTCTGTATAATTCGCTACCAATGTTGGGTGAAGCTGGACAGCCCTGGGAACAGCCGAAGCGTGTGATTTGATTTGCAAGCTCTAGGGTGGATTTTGTCACGGTTCGACCGCCGCGATACCATGTATGTGTCTTTTTGCAGACTTTTGCAGATATGTAGTCTTTTTGCAGACGGATTACCCTCGACGTACAAGCTAGAATACGTATGCCAACGACGATTTTACAACGATTCTACCTTGTTTTGATGCTAAAAACCGTTTTCGAAACAATTTTGGAACGAGCATTTTTCCTCTGATCTAAGGACTTGCACATAGAACGTATATTGTGAACAAGGATATTGTAAATCACCCTTCAAGGCTGAAAATTACTCACGAACATCGAAGAGCCCCAGATTCACCTTCAGGTTATCCTCTCTGCTGGTAGAGGCATACCAAACATTTTGATTGGATTAGCTGCGTTTCATTGGAATGAGCCTATTTTCCGTATTGTTTAGTATGATTCATTTACTTCTCTTCCAGCAACCAAATGCGTCTCAAAACTTGAACCAGTAACTTAACGCATGTCGCCAGTCCAATAGTCGAAGGATCACAGCGGCGAAAAAAAGCATCATTGCCGTGGATTATTCTCCTATTTGCAATTTTGTGGCATGATGCTCGGTTCGGAAATTGGCGCGCATAAATTTGCTATTCACCTATCGACTTTTGAATTTTTATCCCGATCACAGTTTTGTGCAAGGGAAAAATTGGTTATGCAAATAGAGTGGATTTCCAAAGCATTGACTGTGTTTTTCTATCCTGTAAACTGCATTTCGCCGATAACACCTTTGAATAACACCTTTGGCACTCTATAGGGTTCATCCAATTCATAGAGAAAAGAGTTTCGACTACGTAAACTCAATTATATTATACCAATACCGACTTTCAGCCATAAAACTTGCAAGGCCAGAGTGGACACCGTAGGTTTCGAAGCCAGCGTTGACAATGAGTGTCAACTTCAGATAAGTCTCAACCCTCAATTCAGCTGTCACCCTCCAAGTTGGACCGATAAAGTTATACCTAATTTGAATATCCTTTCGAAAGATTTTTTACGAGTGAGTTACGATTTATTCGACTACCCTTTCCAGTGCTTTTTTCCGTGGCCAACTTGTTTATACCAATTCAACTGACGTTTCGTTGACTGAAAATTAGAAGTGTGGTGGGCCCATCACCACTAACGCGAAGAAGAACAATCGTTACTGCAAAGCGTGGACCAAGTTTGACCAGTAGCTATGGTTAGTATAGGTATGACGATGAGGTTGCCACGCGGCAAACCATCGCGTGGTCCATCGTCTGTTGGTTGGCACGCGCGATGACGTGTTCACGTGACCCTTAGAAACCTGACCTAGCCCACATCCACGCGGTTGCTACAGGAACGTCAGAGCCTGCACGCCACCAGCGGCGTCTACTTCGACACGGCACGGCAACGATGAATGAAGTTACTCTGATGTCCCTATGTCCGTCAGTTTATATTTCGCTCTCAAAGTAACAAGGCACTTATGACTACTCAGGCAGCGCTAATTCAATGTCTCCAGACTGGTTCGGATATGAAGCACCGTGTTACACTAGAAATCCTGCGTCTGTGAAGATTAACTTACGATTGCTGGATGGAAACCGTACACTGCTGACGAAGGGACGTGATAAGCCAGTGGGAATCAGCTGATTTTTAGGAAGCTCGCTAGGGCAAAATTAGTGTTTCTGTTAGGATGAGAACAATAACGGTACGGAAACTGTAGAAAATCAATGATGCTATAACAATTTTGTGATTTGTGCAGGGAATATCATGAGTCGGAGTACTTAGCCCCTTGAACCCATTGCTGCAGCCTACGCTCACGTTTGCCAGGAAACGAACAGTCCTTACGAAAAACTACACTGTGTTATTTGGACACGAGAACTGAGCTTGAACATAATCGCCGTACCGACGTCTCGGCTTCAGGAGTCTCCCTTTTTTGTTCCATCACCGTGGGCAATGCTGCCGTAACCTCGCCGTCGAGCCAACAAATAGCTTAAGCAGAGCGTACTTGGAGTGCAAGTGAAGATTAACTGTTGGCTGATCGGTGATCGGCGATATCTACCACAATCGAGTATCGATTCGAGGATACCTTTGCAAAAGTTATTATTCGTTCGAGAAGTACATCACATGGCCAAGTATTGTTCACGCGCGTGCTGTCGAAAGGTTATGCCGTGAACTCTTTCTATTCGTTTAGTTGAGTACAAAATGCGAGTCTTGCACTGCAGGCAATTCAATTGTTAACGATACGTCGCTAATTATTATTGCTGAAATAAAGGCCTTTCGCAGAGCTGTTAGAGCAACGGATTTGGTATTTCTGTATGTTTTTTGCCAAAACTCTTCCGTGCAGGAATTCGCAAGAGCAGCTATCGCGTACTGTACGGCGCTCTTCTCAATCGCCTCCTCCAGCTCCGGGATCTCATTCGCTCTCGGGCTCTCAGCGCCTCCAGGCTTTACTACCGAATGCAGCTACACGAAGAACAGATAATTATCGTTCAGTTCACTATGCGAACGGAAAACAAAGCTTTCCCACCACTTCTTATTGCATGTCCTTTTAGCTAAGGCAGCTAATTATCCTCGAGAGTTGTGCAGTTTCATTTATAACTCAAGTTGACGAGAAAAAAGTGAATATATGTATTCCGCCTTAGATTCAACGCCTCCACTGAATCGTTCGTGACATAATAAAAAAAACCAAAATCATCTCGAAACTCTTTGACACAGGTAGAAGCGCGAAGCGCGCACTATCGAAGAAAGTGAACGTAAGAATAATTTGTAGGACTCTCGCTTACGAAGCTTCATTATCTATGCCTGTGTAGCATTCGTGCAGTACCTCTTTTCAGAAAAGCGAAAAAAAATTGAATTAGGCGCGTCCGTCGTAGGGTTTTATTGGCCCATGCATGACTGAAATAACTGAATCGTTCAGTAGCAACATCTGGTGTGAGTAGTGTATTGAGTTTTATTATTGCCGTACTTCGTGTGTAAATCATTTTCTTAACTTTAACAGATTATTCGTCTGCTTCTGAAATCAAACTTTGCTACAGCCCCGTGAGTCGTTTTTAGAACTCTCTGATATCATCACGCTTATCTGATATCACCTACTTTTCACACTCGCCACACAATCCACCATGTGCCATTATTTTTCCTTGTACTGTAAAATTTTCACAGGTTCATTGCCAACTTTTCATTAAAGGGTTTTATATTCTACGAATGAGAAGTCAATAAAAAAATTAAACCAAAATTACCCGGAACGTCAAATAATCGTTTATTCATAAACTGTAAATATTGTCAAATTTTATATCCTCAGTTCAGTTTTTCAGTAATCTTTAACAAAAAGAATCAAAGTTTTTCATTCGCTCATGCACACTCATTCACACCACAAACTTGTAAACATTCACGGATAATAAATTGTATACAGCGAATGGTGAATATATAGAATGTGTATACCGAGCCTTTCTGAGGAAGCGAAACAGACCCTCCCTCTCGCTCTTCCAGGTATGCCGAACGCAGGCCTGTGGAGGGGGGTGGGTTTGTTTCGCTTCCTCAGAAAGGCTCAGTATAAAACTGTAAATTATAAATTGTAAATCAGTCTTTATAGAATTCTAAATTTTTGAATGTATCGGAAGGCGAAGCAAATTAATTAACTTTTTGGTCCCTACCGAGGAGGGATTCTTCCTCTATTTGAGCGGGCAAACCTTGCCGAGACTGAAAGAAACCGATAAAAAAAAGTCAATTCTTATTCTAATTATTCGAAATAGGTACGGTTAATTCGATAGGTTTAATACTCCCAGCATCCAACTCAACCTCCACAGACCCCATTTGAACCTTAAACTCCTATTTTGAACCTCCAAGTCCTCCACAGTTGAAAATTAGCATCCATTCAAAGACTCTTTTCAAGGGTTCGAACTCGAGCTCCCATTTAGGGCCTCTGAGTCCTCTCGTTTCATGATTTAGCGCCTATTTTGATACTCATGCCGTCCGGCCCACCTTCGAGCTCCTACTACTTTGAACCTCGAAGTCCACCACCGGAATCATAGATCACCACAAGCAGCTGGATGTGGCGGGAGTTTAGTGAGGTTCTCGTGAGATCCTCATTTCAGCCTAAAATTCTACATTTTGTCCGGTATCTGCACGTTTTAGGCGTTAAAGAGGGTTTGATTTTCTATACGAAATGAACCTCTCGAGACCCTCCGAAACCTCCGTGGAAGTTCCAAACTGTGTAAGTTGGAGGTTCTAATCGGATGTTAAATTTCGACTCGGGTTTTCCCGTGCCGTTTTTTGTTACAAATAATTCAGGCTTCTAGTTTCAAAAATACTTGTTTAATTATATAATTTTATGGTAATTCTTGTAGAGTAAATCTTTGCACATCTGCTCTCCACGACAGTCTTCCCTAAAGAGAGAGTTCACATATCGTCTCCGGCGATAACACTTTCACCACCATAATCAGTTTCATTTCTACATTCCCAACAGCTTCCGTCGAGATTATGGGGCGCTCTTTGAATATCCATCACGTCAGTTTCTTTCCTATTTTGTCTCTATATAGATTAAATAACTCTCTTATATGTACAAATCGTCACAGTATCTTGAGTTTTATTCGTCACAAAATGCCGGAAACTGTAATAGTACGATAAATAATCGCTTTTTAATGGAGAAAGAGCAGAAAGAGGGAAGACAACGAAGATGAAACAGCGGCACGCAATCGAATCAGGTATTTGCAGGGCCTGCCGGGGCGTAGCGCGTAACGCGTAACATTGGCCTCACGCTCGTAAACGCAACCGAAAAAAAACAATTATCAAAAGAAGATTGAAATCGAACACATGAACAAAAAGGTCTACGGAAAAAAGATAAATAAAAAGACATGAGAAGTGCCAAATAACGAAATCGTGAGCGAAAGTAAGACGGAGATGTACTGTGCTAATTTAAAATTTCAAGACTGCTGAGTAGGAAATTGGAAGAGGGGCGAAGGAAAGGGTTTATTTTCACTTTCGGCAACGGATACTCGTGTATATAGATATGCACCGAATGCTACGTTCAAAATAACTACTTGAAAGATTTAATTACAGGTTTTACTGCGCATTGATAATGGCGCAATGAACGGATCAACCGAAACATCGTATTAACGATAACTGATCTCGTGCTCTACTATACTCGATTGCGCTCTTTTATACTTCTTTTTCATCGCTGCAGCAAATGGACTTCAAGGTGCAAAACTATCGCACACGGAACAGAATCCCTCAATACGTACATGTGACATCTAGGATAGGAATCAAGTATACTTTAAGTATATATGCAATACGTATTCAATGACTCTACTCTTTGCTACCTTCATTCATTCGGTGTCAGAGATGGTGTTGTAAAACATCATCCAGTTGACAATGTTTCACCCGATCATCATTATGTAATTCATGACGATAATGAAGTTCACATACAAATAGTCATGTTGAGAGCATGCAAAATATAGTCAATCTTTACCAGCCAAGTAATCGCGTCACTTATTTCCACTGATATGAAAGCTTACGTAACAAGAGCGAAAAAGATGATGATAGCAAAATTCCGAATGAAATTCTGAAGACCTACATTTCAAAATATATTTGCTTCACGCAACCAAAATGGTAGTTCTCACGTTCTCTTATCAGTCCATTCAATGAAGCCCTGAAATCGTCATCCAAGATCGAGAGCGGCATTCTCGAAGGAAGTTCTGTAGGACCATTTAAAAATACCTCCTGCAGAAGAATGAAGTATCAGCTCCCGCGGGGAAGGGTTGAATGAAAATCAAAAAGGCTTGGAAAATGCGTTCTTCGTATATAGTTTGAGAGCTAAGAATAATATGAAGACAATCTTCAAACAATAGTTTTAAAGCGCGAAAAATCAAACAAAGACTTAAAAAACCTTTCCCTGTACCTACAATTGACACGCCGTGAGAAAGGTGCAAGGTTCAAGGATTGACGGAAGACCCCAGAGATATCGGTGTTTCCGGCGAAAATGTATGAAATTTCAATTTTTATATTTTTGGTACTGTTCTTCTTTTGGTCCCTTCCAATGTATTAGCCCTACCTTCGCAGAAATTCCCCCTCCCCCCCCTCATGTTATCACATTCTTCAAACTTCATATCCCGATTTTCTTGAGTTAAGGGTACTAGTACTTGAGTAGGGCCATTCCCTCTTAGAAAAAGTTAATGGGAATTTATCGTTTTGCGATAGTTGTTGCCGTCAATCTGCTGATTTCATGTAAGATAATTTATTCTGATTTTGATTGGCTGAGCCCGTCTTTCTTCGTGCGGTGTGAAGTCTGAATCGTTTTGCGATATAGTTGTTGCCGTCAACCTGTTATGGTTAGGTGCAAGCAAAAATATTTTTGGAGAAGACAAGTCGTTTTGTGATAGTTGTTGCCGTCAATCTTTTGTGGTTAGGTGCAAGCAAAAATATTTTTGGATAAGATCAGTCAATAATGAATATCATGTTGATGATGATGATTATGGTTAGGTGCAAGCAAAAATATTTTTGGGTGAGATCCGTCAATAATAAATATCATGTTGATGACGATGATTAGGATGACGACGATTTAGTGTCTTTTATGGTTAGATAACAAATTAATTGAACGCTTGACAGAGAAAAGAAGACGTCCTGGCATTACTAAAAGTTGAAAAACGTAAGGAATGTCAACAAAAATACTACCAGACATCAAAGGCACAGAAATAATGTTAGTATTGAGTGATATAAAAATCACCATCATAAGAGGGACGTATCATCAAACTAATTTACGATTTTCAGAACAAAGCAGAGGGAAACAGTACACAAAAAAAACTGGTAAATTCGTACACTTATTGCCAATTCCCATTAAAGGAAACAGAAATTTATTCGAATGGAAGCCTCAAAGACCTTATTTATTCGAATGTTCAACATTATGCATAGCCAATGAATGTTCTGTGTCTTAGAGGTGGTGCTGAACATTTTGACAGAGAAAAAGTATGTAACAAACAATCGTCTGTAGACCGTTGTGCGTATTGAGCAGTCCGTCTCGAAAATCTACCAAGCTCTACACGAATTGCGAAAATTTGTCAAAGGTAATAATTCTAAATCCAATAATTTTTCCGAACGTATTCGATTCTACAATAACTCATTATCTTTTGCACCTCTAAACGCTAATTAAGTGAACTTGTAGAGACAACGACCAGGCCCATATTATTTTTTAATTCAGGGGCTGATATATTATCAAATAAACACAGCGTAAAATCCCACTGTAGATTGAATTGAGAGTTATGGACAGCTTTTTATTACTTAACTGACTCACAGGGAGCTTTGAATTATCGCTTGATCAAGCGGACAGATCTTGGTGCAGAAATCATGTATTCATTTGACAAATTGATGCGAGACAACAATATTTTAGCCTAATCATACCAAATGATTGGACAAGATATAGAAAACCAACAGCAATTCAATTCAGATCATGAAACTGCACCCGAAGTACATTTATGTTTTACATGAAAGTCACAGTGAAACCAGCGGCGTTTCAATCCTCAGATATGTGATGAAGTAGCGACTATTTTTCATGCTTTACATAACGGAGAAATGCCTGAATCTTTTGTTGCCAACAGGAATAAGAATAGTAAAATGTTGAAAAAAAGTAAACTCATTAGATCCAAACGTTGAACCTTGGATTTATCCATTATTTTGTGCGTGTGGAACACAAAATTAGCACCCTAATTTTCTACTTATGACTAGACTCGCGAATCAAAATAAGCGCGTGAGCAGAGATGCATATATGAAATGTAGATTAGGCTGATTAGCTATTCGTGAGAATGAAATTAATGTGTTTATATCAGGTCGACGTTTATTTTAGCAGTGCACTGTAGACAACTATGTTAAAAAACAACAAGATAGATTAAAATTTTGTGAAGATCATATAAAAACATTACGTTCTGAATCATTCGTAGATTAATAGATGATTCAGGAAGCGTTTCACGTGATTCACAATCCAAAGAGGGAGAAGTGTCACTTTTTCCATCTACATCTGCGGGTTCACCACGGACAACAAATAATAATATGAAAAAAGGAAAAAAAAATTATATTCAATAATCTAAAGAGCGCGCAAGTCCGCAAGTAGTATTTAAAAAAAAAACAGTTTTTTCTATAATCTATTCTATTAGTGAGACGTTTTGCGAACGTTTCGACACAAAAACGACTGGAATATTCGCAAAATTGAGCTTAGGAGAGTCAAAAGTGTGAGACGGTGTGCGACCAGTGCTACATAAGTCACAGTTGCTTACAGTAATACTATGCCCAAACTTTAAACGCGTTTTTCTCTGAAGTACTTTTTATATCAGTTCTGCCACGATATCTCAAGAACGCCTGAACGCCTAACGCCTTGTTTTTTTTTAAATCAAAATTAAGATATCAATTTTTTCCACAGAGATTTAACCGACGTGTGTCGACAGAAATGAATTTGTTTGTACTAACATAACAAATAATGTGGCAAGTTTTCCGTGTTTTTATAGAGTATTTGCCGCCATTTTCCTCATTTTTCTCAAATTTGTTGGTTCGATCTAGGGAGGCGAATCCCCTGAGTAGGATGCCGTTTGGAAATTGAAAAAATCCGCATCCGCGTTGGAATCATGGCAAGAAGCGAACACTCCGCGAGAGGCGCGGACATCTTCAACGCTCTATGTCTCAAATGAAAATGTGACAAATAATTTGAAACTGAAATAAATTGCGTGTTTTTTTTTCAATTCTTCATAAACGCCATTTGAATTTTCACCCCATTTTCAGCGGTCATACTCTGCCTATAGTCCCCTTAATTGGGGAATTTTTCTTTTAGCTGATATTCTACGCTGAGGAGTGTTTTACCGAAAACCTCTTCACGATTTTTCCGAACCTTTTTTACTTTTTGAGATTTTCTGGATTTTCTCATGGTTCCTAATGATCCAGAATATACCGATTTCTTCGTTCCACTCCAGTGCCGTTAAAAGAGACCGAGGCATCCGTCCGCGCCGTCCCCACTTATTGCAGCGTTCTTTCCATTTATATGTGTGGAACAGAAGGAGTGCGACTGAAAAGGAAGATATAAAGATATCAAGAGGGCAGATCCGATATCGTCGGTTCCAACCGATATTTTCCGAAATTTTCTTGGCACACGGGCTTCTTTATGTCTTGCGAAAGGATGAAAAGGAAAGCGCTCCGTCGTAACAATTATGATTACATTTTTTTAAGCACCCATTTCTATATATTATTCAATCGATTGGCAGTACGTATACCTTCGGCGCTTGATTTGACATTTACTTTTTCTTCGGGAATTTGTTTATAACAATTAGAAGATGAAAAAACAACCTGCTCGTGGAGTATGGCTCAATCGATTTGAATTCGCGTGAACCGGATTTTTAGCTATACGAGAAATAGACTTTCTGGAATCAGAATTTCTTTACAAAAATGTTGAAGTGGCCTGAGAAGGCCAAAATTAAGAGACTCGGTAGAGTCTCGCGGCAAGTGCATTAAAAAAAGTTTTTTTTTTAAATGTCAATATAAATTGATACCGATGTATGTACATACAGTATTTCACTTTCACGATTTAAATATAGACATTCCACAACCACGGCGTGTGGGTCTGCCGCTGAATTGAGGAATAGAAGGTGAGACTGGGGATCTTTGACCACCTTTTGGTAGCTTCGTCTCGTTTCTCTCGGTATTTGAATGACGGGTACGCGCAATGGCACGTCATCTTCAATAATACTATGCAGAATATACCTGAATTATTTGATAATTTTCAGCGCATTAGAAACCAAGTTATTTCCTGTTTGATCGAGGCGCGTAAATGTAGTCAAACCACACCATGTATGGGACGTTTGACCATATGTATAAAAAAGCATTATTATCAAACATTGGTGGGACTGGCGTATATCATTAGGAAGAGGCTGCAAAAATAACATTTTTTCGCGCCTTCTCAATAATACACCTCTCAATCTTTCCTATGCTTTTGAACAGTTGGCGAATACATTCATTACGTTTCATTCGACCTCATGAATATTCAACATCAAATAGCAGTATTTGTTAGGCTGCCATAGTAACGAAATGCACAGATGGTCAAACCTCCAGTATGGTCAAACCTACCCAGTATCCCCTACTGATTTCAACTGGGTCTTAATTATCTCGAGATGTACCAATGCCACGCAACTCTACACGGCTGAGTGAAAAATCCAAAATGACGAAATGAAATGAGTAATACTTCGCGCCGGGTAACCACGAGCTACTTTTATAGTAGTTACAAGTCGATGAATAATCCTGACGGTCAATTTCTTTCCGATTGGATTGGATCTAACAGGTCAGGTGCGACCTGCTGCTTGTCATACGCATGAATACAATATATTTTATATAATGCAAGCATGTTTTAAGCGGTTTTTCATGCCTGTTTTCGGTACCTAAAGTCGCCATTTTAGCGATAGCGGCGGTGCCTCGGTGGTGGGAGGTGCCGAATTGTACGTATTCGGGTACTTTTACAGCTTAGGACGTAAAAGTGCCCAAATACGTACTCCGCACTCAGCAGCAGTGGCACTAGCCGACGTGTCGTTGCCCGAACACGTACTCGGCGCATGCGCATTACCTTCCTACCCAAGCTCGCTAGACACACTGACACATTTTCGTCTACTCAACGCTTCAACCTAACCTCATTCGAAAAACCACTAAACATACTCTTGGTATATAAAGTATCAGTTCAACAAGGAGGCAACGGTCTGTTCATGCCGAGCGTAAGCTTGCAATACAAGTCGTAGACGAGCGGCGCGCGTACACGCTCGTTTACGACTCGGCATGAGAAGACCGAGTTTGCCTCCTGGTTCCACAATATACTATACTTGTGTATGTATTTGCTCTCGCGAAGGGTATCCCAGAGAGGAATGAAGATTCGTCTAAATGACTTCTCATTGTGGAACATGCTACAATCACCAAAGTTATATTCGGGAGAAAAAAAGTTTTCGATTAACTCGATCCGCAGATGGTACATCGTACTATAGTACGATGTTGCAGGACTTTTCGTTCGAGAGTTCTTTAGCCATAGGCATGAAGATTGAACAAGAGCGTGTCATCCAGTCGTTACGATACTTCAAGATAAATCCGAAGATTAGATCTCTAGGTTCACTTTTGAATGGAATATTCATCGAACACCTCACCATAAACTTCTTGATCGTAGCAGAAGCACTGAAAGAAAACTTGTCTGTTATGAGTAGACCCTGAAGCGGTGCATGATTATTGAAATCATTGGAAATAGTCGAGAAACGGAGGGCATTATTATATTACATTTTTGGTAGCAGTAGCTGTCAAGTCGGTAAGAAGCTGCTTGGGCTGATGTCGTAAAAGTTTGATGGGGCGTCGTTTCCGCGACGCGGCTTTCTGGTTTGATCAGTCGGTGGAATCGGGCGGTGCGGCAAGATCAAAGTGGTCCAGGAATTGGGCGCCTGGACCTGATCTCAATTAAGTTTCTACACACCCGAATACTTAGAAGAACTAATTTAATTCTACCGAGTGGTTAATTACTCTCAACAATTGCAGCTTAGCTCTGGCGTGCGCTTATCTCACATGCGGACGTCATACACAAATCGTAGATACATCGGCTCTTTTTCTCAAAAGCTGAACCCTATAATACTAGACTGTACCTATATTCATATGTCACAAGTGAAATAGTAATTCGTCCTACAGGTGAGTTTCAGTTTTTTTGAATATAATCGATTGAATTGCAAAATCGCGGAAAGCCGGCCGAAGATAACCATTTCCATATTAATTTTCTCTTTTGTTAGATTATTGACGTACCTACATGTAAGCCTCATTAAAAGTAAGAATTTGTCGAAAATTCGAAGAAACTGATTGGAGGCCATAAGAGACTGTGTTCTGCAGTCAAGAAGATCCAGCCACGCAGATTCCGTATAACTTATAAGATCTATATGCTACGAGTAACAATCAGGGTGAGTTCAGTGGACACTTGATGATTATAAGAAACAGATTTCCTACAAGAAATTTCCGGATTCAAAGTTCTACTGGTGGGCGATGTTTGAGAATGCATTGTGGATACCCTGATTCAATCTCCATCCCTACGTAACAAGTAGAATCAACGATAACTGCATCCTACTAGTAGTTTTATTGACTATTTTTTTTTTTCGTGGTGGTGGTAGTAATTAGGTCCCTAATTAGCGTGAATGGCCGTGAAAACACTTAATCCTACAAGATTATTTATCACATAAATGAAAACCGTTCTTACCGAACGATGAAACACAATATAACATCAGTATAAATATTGGATCAAGTAATGCTTGACATCAAAATTCATCTCTTACCTTCTCCTTAGTTACAAAATAACACAACAGAAAAAACAATTGAAGGTTTGAAAAACCTTACTTACTGAGGGCTGGCAGGGGTGGGGGGTGTTACGCGTTATATGTGACGTCACGCTGGAAGCGTCACGCGGAAGCGGAGAGGGGGGGTGTTACGCGTTACATGTGACGTCACGCTGGCCCCGTTGAGCCGTGAGAGTTTTCTACAATACGAACAGGGTCATAATTTTGATGGCAGCTAGAAATTAGCTCAAACTTTAAACGCAATGAAATTCATAAGAAGTTTACGCGGAACGCGTAATTCACATAAAAACTTATTCACACAATTCAAATGTGCCATGAAAATAATTCGTAATGAAACGTGAAATTTAGATAACTGGTGAACTCGAGATGTTCACGACAAATGACAACTCATATTCGATGTGCATTTAACGTCAATATTATATACACGGAAACTCACAATTCGAATGGTTTATACAGCGAACAACAATTATTATTATAATTACTGATGTGGTAACACGGATTTGTAAAACTTTGGGCAAATTTGCAAAACTTTGAAAAATTTACTCGTAATATACCATGCTCTGATGTTTTATGCTTGAGAAACGTGTAAAAGGGGTTTGTGAAATCAGTTTTCAGCGATGTTGGTGAGGAAGGAGCTAAAGGCGATTCAATTTTGGTTGTCTCCTAGAGGCAAGTGCGAATGTATATCAATATCTGCATGGGTCAAGGTACTACCGGGGGTCCCGATGTGTTCAGATCAACATATTTATTGAGGCTAGATGAAATGATCGGAACTCGTGTCAGTGCAAAGTTTATGTATAGGATGGTCAGAAGACTTGGCATTACCTTTTTCTACAATAAATCAATTTGTGAAATGCTACGATACGGAAATGTATATATATATTAGCATTGAAAATGCTTCCGTTTTCGGGTCAGTAGTGAGATCTGTGGGATCAAATCTTGAAATGATGCAACGGAAGCGATGCAACGGAAGCAATGCAACGGAAGTGCGTAATGAAAAGTTTAAGAAATAAATAATAAAAGAACAAAAACAATAGAACGAGGGACATTTAGGTGATGTAGATTTCACTGTGCAAACAATGATTCTTAGTGTAATCATAGATGGCAATAGTAATAGCGCAGCATGTTAATTAACCGCTGCGTGAAAAAAAGTTTCAAGATGGTGATGATATCGGACTATGCGAACCAATTTTCATTCGTTATGCCTCTAACTGAGGAACGGCACTCAATTCGAGTGCATTCAGACCACAGAAAGGCCGAAAAAAACTGATTAACAGTTTTTTTTTATTAAATATCTTTCGAGTAAAAATGATGATGATTCGTAGTGTAATCATAGGTGTCAATAATAATAGCGCAGCCTGTAAATTCAGAGATTCAGATGAAAAAATGCACGAAAACTAAGATAACGAAGGACATTTTCAATGCATCAGCTGCTTGCGTTACATGCAAGATCTGTAGATTTTTTGTTTAGTCACGGCGTTTATAGAGGTTCGTCAGTGAATGCATTAATTCACGGATTAATTGGAAATTTGTAGGAGAGACCGGGGTAATGTGGCCATGCGAGGTAAGTGACCATCTCGAATAATTTCTTGTTGAGCGATTCTAAGGAGGCAGTATTTACACCGAGGGTTTATGCTGAAGTACTTTACAAAATGAAATAGTTGAACCGCATGAAATATTCAATATTTCGGAAAAAATTAATCAATTTAGTTTCGTGCCGTGTAGATTGATAATTTCCGTCAACTGAGATTTCGGATTAGCGTGCCGTCAATGGCATGTTTTGACTAGGTTCATTTTTTTCTCGATTCCTTGTAACGTACTCTACTTCATAGTACCATCAATTTTTTTTTTTTTTTTTTTGTTACGTATAGTTTGCATTAATGTTTTCGATAAAATTGTTTTCGGGTTACCTGCGGGGTAATATGGTCAGGAAAAAGTGGCCATCTACGCCACGAGCACTGTTAGCCGCCGAGCGTCAACCTAACCTCACTTTGGGTGACATATAAATTGCGATAGCGGTGTAGCGTTTCGAACATTTTCGATTCAAGTAAGTATTACACATTTACACAGTCACATACATTTCTCAGACTCGGGGCTATATGTACAGATTTTGCAATCTTTTGACGTTATTTTCATCATAATACGAATTTTTCCAGGTATTATAACTTTACCCCAGTATCGGGGAAAAGTGATCATTTTGCAGGTTAGGTTTATATCGATTATGACGCAAGCACATCGCAATAATATCGGGTTTGACCATCATAATCGCTTACCCAAAGGTACAAACTACAAAATATATACGATATGATGAAGCTTTAGTGGATATTTTATGTTTTATGTCCGAATTAGTGTTAGGGTATCCGTCTTGCCTCGGTCTCCCCTATACGCTACGCTCATGACTCCGACAGCGCCGCCCTGCCACTCTTTGAATCGGTGAGGTTACGGAAACTAATATTCCGTATAGAAATACATGTACTTATACGGAACTACTTGTTTTCTTAAATAACGTTTTTCGCATTTGTAACCAGTATACGATCTCAAAATAATGGTTGTTATCGTTAGAACTGGGTTTTAGGAGGTCATATTAGATATATTTCGTGAAAAAAGTATATCGTAAGGGCAAAAATTACTTAAATCATGACACGTATCCGATGTACGGGAGAAAATCTGCAATGACGGATGTCACCGATTACTCGGTACCGTCTTCAGGGAAACACCAGGTGCAGAAACAAAAAAAAAAACAAAAAAGGAATGAACATTGTTATCAAGTAACAATTGAGGTAAGACAGGGTGAAAAAAAAAAAAAATAACCTTAAAAACAAGTAAGTTGTTTGGGCACAATAATCGCCAAACTCGTCAAGTTTTTTTTATTCCTGTCTTACCTCAATTGTTACTTGATAACAATTTTCATTCTTTTTTTTCGCTTTCTGCACGCGGCGTTTTCCTTATGACTGTACCGAGTAATCGGCGATATCCGTCATAAGAGATCTCCACCCGTACATCGGATACGTGTGAAGACATCAATAATTTTTGGCCTTTCGATATACTTTTTTTACGAAATATATCTATAACTATCACTTCCTGAAACCCGCTTTTAACGATAACAACCATTATTTTGAGATCGTATACTGGTACAAATGATAAAAATGTTATTCAAGAAAACAAGTAGTTCCATATGATTACGTGTATTTCTACACGTAATATTAGTTTCTGTAACCTCATCGTTTAAACAGAAATCCGAGAGATGGCGCTGCCGCTCCGCGCCAGAGTCATGAGCGTAGCGTATATGAGTTCACTTTAATAAAATACAACTGCTGAAAGAATTTCAAATTTTTTACCAGACCCTCACAAAGAAAACTATCTATCATAAGAAGCAAGCATTTTTGAATGAGTCACCGAAGTTTGAGTCAGATTGACCGAAAGCTTTCCGAATGCTGAATGAAAATACGAGTCGGAGCCTTAGCTTGTTGGCTGTGTGGGGCATAGAGCGACTAGTAGGGAAGGCCAACGGTGGCTGAAACGGATCCCCTCTGTTCCCCGCAGCTGGGGCACTGACGGACCTCATCAACATAGATTATTCGTATTATATCGCACCCCTAGAACAATAGTGTAACATCTAAAAAAATCTCGATCCGAGAAAATCGCGTTTCAAGTAAAATCAGTTCTAAATCCACGTGACCACATATTTTCATGGGGGACCATTTTTTTAAATAAACGAAATAATCTGCTGAAATGTACTAGATGATATGAAAGTAATATTACATTGCTATCTAGCTGCTGCGATCAAATTATGCCGTTTTTTTTAGATATTAAACCAAATTTTAATTATCCTCCTGGTGCAATACCGTAACAACTCAAAAAAAATCTTAAACCGTGGAGCAATACTGTAATAAGTCAAAAAATATTTTTGACGATAATTTTGAAATGTTACAGTATTGCACCAGGGATATTCTTCGTTTTTCGAGTTCTTATAGTATTGCACCAAGAATTCTGTTTGTTTTTCGACTTGTTACTGTATTGCATCAATTTATTGAATTTTTTTTCAGTTATTACAGTATTGCATTGAAATGGATAGCCTTAGTTGATTTTGAGATACTGCAAAATGATATTAAAGATTTTTAGGTATTACATTATTGCACCAAGTCAGACAGAAAAATTATGACTTATTGCTCTATTGCTCCAAAATATTAATAAAATTCGCGACGCTCGGAGATATTCTACTATTGCACCAAGAAAATTAATTTTTTCCTGTTTATTACAATATTGCACCACGAAAATTCAGTTTCAATGGTTTTTCATAAAACTCAGTTGAGAATAAATAGAACAATGTGTTACAGGTAATACGATTTGAACAAAGATAAATCCAAAGAATATATTTTGATTAAAAATTGATATAAATATGAAGTTTATAAAGTTGATTGTTAATTGATATGTAATTAACAATATTAACAAGAGAATATATTATGTACCTCAATACTGTTACGATAAATTCATAGATAACGTATTATAAAATAGATCTGTACATTGAACATGTTATTAATAATATAAAGTTGATTGTTGATATTATTGTTGAGTTTTTCAATATATAAATTGAATTTGCAGAATAATAGTCTATTATTCATTGTACCGTGGGTGCAACCCGATTTTTTATATTTTCGTACATTTTTTTTTTTTGAGTTGTTACAGTATTGCACCAAAAAAGTTCAATTTTTTTTAGATATTACAGTATTGCACTAGAAAAAATCTATTTTTTCGAAATGTTACACTATTGCACCAAAATCTGATGCCAGTTTTGAGTTGTTACAGTATTGCATTCTCCAGCTCTAATTATCTTCAACATCAATAGGGGAGACCGGGGCAAGTTGGAGACCTTAAGCTTCGAATGCGTTTCTTTAATCAATTGTGAGTGAAATTCAAAATCTTTCGGTATTTTCTCAAACTATGAGATGTTAGCTATAACAAAAAAAATTGACATCGAATTCGGTTATTTACAAACTGAGTAATTGCGATTTTTCTAAAATTTCGCATACTCGTCGACTTGCCCCGACCACGGGGCAAGATGACTATTCTATCGGGGCAAGTTGGCGAATCCTAGATTTTGGTTCCATGGGCGTCGAAAAATGTTGTTTCAGTTAAAAAATACTTCATTCTATTCCTACCCGGAAAGGATACACACATGCGGTCACATTTTTTTCATCCTTTTTTTCTCATATTTACGAACCATTTCTGCAATATGGTGATTCCACACGACAACCTTATAAATCGTGGAAAAATGTACCAATATATTTATTCAATCTTTTATTCATTTATTTATTTATCTATTCATTCATAAAGTTGAACAATTACATCTCAGCCTAATTTTTTTCAAATCCCATTCACTGAACCACATGTCAACTTGCCCCCACCAAGTTGCCCCATATGCCGCTAATGAACAAAAAATAACCTCATAACCAGTTAATTGCCGAAAGTTCGGGCTCCTATAGTTCTATAGCATCCATATGGCTGCATGAATGAAGGATTAATTCGACAGTACGATCTTGGTTACCTTCACTTCTGTGAAACTGTTTTCCCGGACACAAAATATTACATCGCGCGCGCCCAAAACCGCAATTTCTCTGTAAAAAGCCATGTGACTTTGACATACAAGTCTACATCAGTTTTATTACTGCGCGGGGGTATGTTCAATACTTTCCATTGTCTTAACTGGCATAATCTCTCGGAATATTCTCAAAAAAACGATTTCGTCATCTTGCCGCCGTCTCCATCTTGCCCCGGTCTCCCCTACTATAACTTCATGTTTTTGACTATTACATTGACCTAAAAAAAATTCACTTTTTTTTTGTCCAAATGCTACATCATTTGACGAGTAATATTCAGCAATAAAACGAAAATTCGAAAATTTGGACTTGCTACACTATTGTTCTAGGGGTGCGATATAATCTCTTTCTCAAAACTACACGTCTTGCCATAAATTTCAGAAAATCAATCAACTATTTGCGTATCATTCAATCTGTCACTTTCGAGTCAGAAACTTGCGTGTAAATGATTCGGCCTGTGATTTGCTTTTGAATAATTATTACCGTCATGTCGTGCTGAAAAATCCCTCGTCGAGTAGTATAGATTCGAATGCTCAACCTCCAACAAAAAAGACTAAGATCAACCACGAACCGTCAACGAAACTTCCGTCCACAAAAACCCAGCTTCTGAATGACTAAATTCATGATGGCGATAAGTTTGTGGGAGTCAGGGATATTTCACTCTTGCAATATACGTGCAATCTTGTACATAATCTTTTCACCAAAGAATTTCTTACTGATTATCTAGGGTCTAGGGTCACTGATTGGTTATGATGATAACATATCAAATATATAAGGACTATCAAATCCAAAGAATTTAACAGAAGTTTCGAATTGTTCAAATTTGTAGTTGATGACAACGAAGGCGCAAGAATCTCGAGTTGTGCTTTCAACACACATGCTAAAGCCGTCTCGGCGAAAATTATATTGAATCAAGTAGACACTGTTTCAAAAATGAATTCACTGCACAAATTAACTCACCCTAAAGTTTAAAAAAATGTTATGGTTGAATATTTTTGAAATCGTTTTTCACTCCGTTAGACTCATTGTACGACTCGATAATTCATAGATAGATCCTTTTGATTCAAAACGCCACGGCAATTCAAAATTCACCGCATAACGAAGGAAACGTACCTTTGGAATAAAAAATTCAACATTTTACGGAAATAACCGACTTAGGCTGCTTCGATATTTTACAAACCACTGGCAATATCGAAGAAATTCATCTGGATCAAGTCTTTAAAAAATTGGGCACATAAGTAGGTAATAAATTTATGTCTTTGAGAATACAAGCATAGCTTCTGAATTATTTCTCATCACAATTTTTAATACCAAAGGCCGGGAAGGGGCTCAGGGGTCATGAGGAAGGCCTGGGGGTGGGCCCATTCGAGGAGCGCGGGGTACGGTAGCCATGGTAACCGATCCTATGCAGTTCGGTTGCTATGGTAACCGTTTCTGTGGAAATCGGTTGCCATGTTAACCGTTTCCTACGGATAAGCTACGGGGGGGAATCTTGACACAGCGGCGGTGGCGGTGGCGGCGACGCGATCTTATAATATAGAACGATATATACTAAAAGGGCCGTAACTCGCTGGCCCGGCTAAAACAGACGTATCTCGTCAAGCAGCTTAGGACAGACGTAACTCGGTGTACCGGCTTAGACAGGAGAATAGACGTATCTCGCCGGACAGTCTAGACCGGGCGTATCTTCCGACAATTAGACCTGACCTTTTTCAGAGAGATGTGACAGAGATTTTGTATGAAGTTCAAACCTCCTAATAATTCGACGAGACAGCTGCGCAACCAGGGCACGTTGCCTGCAAGTTCATAAATTTTTGTTCCTGCGAAATCTTTTTTGTGGAAAAACGTTCGAAAATTCTATTTTATACATATAACTAGGGGGGTTTCGCCCCCCTGCGCGCTTCGCGCGCCAACCCCCCGGATTTATTACTTAGGTTTATATTATATAATTTTTCATACAAAGTATGAATGTATATGGAATGAAAAAAGAGTGATTTTTGAAAGGAATGAAAAAAAAGATTATTATAACGAATTAAAAAAAATCACGGTGTTTTGTGTTTCGAATGGGATGGACTTAAACTACATACAACAGAAAATAAAAATACGTCATATAAAAATTGTTCCATAATAAGAAATATTGTACATTACATGGACAGGATTGTAATGACACTATTATCGTTTCCACACCACTATAAGTGCATGATGTAGTGGATAATTTGGCGCGTTTTTTTTTATAGTGGTATCCCCAGTAGGCCTAATCCACTGGTCGCTGTGAATTTCACATCACAATGATGCCCAAAAAAGTTGAGAATGGAATAACTCACGTAAGAATTCATCCTCCGTCATTAAAAAAAAAAATATATACAGGGTGGGGCATTTAAAGTGACCATGGCGATTTTCTCGAAAACGAAGCAAAATCTCAAGAAAAGTTTCAGACGAGAGCTGTAGGGATTTGAAGGGTCAGAACATAGCGCGTTCGAAGTTTTATTAAGTGGAGGCGCCAAGGAGATACGAAGGTCACCTTTGGTTTTTCAAATGGGATGGTGTATTTTTCATTTTGAAAATCAAAAGAGTATTCAATTTCGAGTATAAAAGTATTAGTACACCAGTGTCCTAAAATTGACACTCAACAGGATATTTCAAAAATAAGAAAAAGATGTCCGTTCTCCACTTTACGTGGGATAAATTTACCATTTAATCAAAGCAAATGTTCGAAATGATGGCCATTAACTTCAATATACTTCTGGAAGCGTTTGATAAAAGAATTTTGAACTTTCATCAAAGTGTCTTCAGTGATATTCGCACAGGCATCAATAATCGGTTGGCGCATATTCTCACGTGTAATCGGCACTTCTTGATAAACCTTATTTTTCACGTATCCCCGTATGAAAACAATGCCTCTAAGGCTTGTGTGATGTAAACGAACACAAAGTTGTCGACAAATGTTGTTCAATGATAGTTATTGAGACACGTGGAGAACGGACATCTTTTTGCCATGCCAAGCTCCGATATGATAAAAGAAAAGTTGCAGATCGTATAAGCTTGAACTATAATTGAAATTTATACTTAATCGTTTCCTCAACACTTTGAGTTATAGAAGTACACCCATTAGGCCTCATCTACTACCATTGTGTACTATGAATTTCGAAAAGACTTATAAACAAATCTCGAGACCCAAGTTCGTAAGAACATTAAAATGATCTAACAAACTCTCAAAAATGTTTATAATATATTTGGAGTACAAATGTTCATGAAATCTCTTCCCAAACAATACTTTTCACATCTGTGAATTCTGTGGTATCAATTTCTACAAATAATTTTTCCGGATTTTTGCATCGCGTAAGAGTCACATAGGCCATGAGAAAATAATGGTTTTGAGAAATATATCCCTATTCTCTCAAAACTCTGTCCTTGAGATTTATTCACGGTCGCATGGAATGCTAACGTAATCGAGAATTGTTCGCGAGATAAGATGACCCATACCTTCATGCCTCACACAGTCTATACTATCCCCCAAAAAAGCACCTCTGGTGCAAAAACCTTCGCCAAGTACATTAAAATCTTCCTCCAAAAAATTATTTTCCACAAAAAGTCTTCCTCCAAAAATTCGACTTCCACAAAAAGTCTTCCTTCACAAACATCTCTAAAAAAGGATTGAAATCAGATGTAACTGCCAAGTACAACAGAATAATGAAATCCTACTACATGGCGTTGTTATGTGCTCGTTCGGTCGCTGCGCTCGCCCACTCAATTGGTTTTTTAAATGATTAATAACATCATAAAAATTAGGAGCAAAAAATAACCAAACAATAAAATTGTAGAAAAAAAAATACGGACACATAAATTTGGAAAAAAAATTGTAGAACCAAGTTTTGGAAATAAAAATTTGAAAAAAAAATGTTTAAACAAAATTTTGTCCGTGGTACTTTGCGGGCCAGGTGTGGGCAAGTGAAATTAGGTTACATGTTTATGTGACATTCTAATACATTGCTATAAAAGCCCGCCAAGTACCACTCCTAAAATTTTGTTTAAACATTTCTTTTTTTCAAATTTTTATTTCCAAAACTTGGTTCTACAATTTTTTTTCCAAATTTATGTGTCCGTATTTTTTTTTCTACAATTTTATTGTTTGGTTATTTTTTGCTCCTAATTTTTATGATGTTATAAATCATTTAAAAAACCAATCGAGTGGGCGAGCGCAGCGACCGAACGAGCACATAACAACGCCATGTAGTAGGATTTCATTATTCTGTTGTACTTGGCAGTTACATCTGATTTCAATCCTTTTTTAGAGATGTTTGTGAAGGAAGACTTTTTGTGGAAGTCGAATTTTTGGAGGAAGACTTTTTGTGGAAGACAATTTGTGGAGGAAGCCTTTTTGTGGAAAACAATTTTTTGGAGGAAGATTTTAATGTACTTGGCGAAGGTTTTTGCACCAGAGGTGCTTTTTTGGGGGATATCACTCCTTTTTGTGAAATTACGTTGAACCACCTGATATTTGTGCTCGCTCGCTACGCTCGCTCGGTCCGATTTCTATAAATCATATTGTACTCCAACGAATAAGTATAGGTGAAGATTGTTATTCAGATAGAATGAAGGTATTTCGCTATGGATAACAGATCCAATAAAACTCTGAGAAGTCTATTAGACGAATATGGGACGCTAATATGCAATTATCAGAGTCTTCGAATGAAACGTTATTGTTTGTCGACTGGCTGTCATATGAAGCAGCCGATACATAATGAAGTTAACAAATTGGTGAAGATTCGCAACGTGTAACCCTGCGTGCAACCCTCCTTTTTTCTCATCCGGACTTGGGATCGGAATTGGTGGAGTTACTTGTACGCAGGGTTATAACTAGTTGCCGCTGTCATGCCATTATTTTTAAATTTGCGAATTTGAATTTTGAATATACGTATTGTATAAAAAGTCCGTCCAGTATTTTTGTATACGGTATGCAGGGTGCGGAAAAAAACTGTAACCCACTGCCTACGGTGAAAGTGTAGAAGCAAGGAATTTTGGCAGCGGTGGGCAAAATCTTCTGCGCGAGGTTTCTTGCGCTTACACCTTCATCGGAGAAGGCTGACATTTTTTTTCGCAGTCTATACTACCATTACTCAGGAATTGTTGGAAAAAAATTTTATTTCACATCTGATAGCGATTCATAAAATTTCACCGAAGTCTCCCCTCAAGGGAATACGTTGGCTGGATGAATACTTTTAAAATTGTCCGACAATGAACTTCAGCATAAGTGGAAATCCGTATCCTGCCATGCTCCAGTATAATGTTTTTATGATTTCCTACAAAAATAATAACAGCATGGAAATATATCAAAATCAATTAATAACTGTCGATAAGCGCTTAATAAAGTCTTCCGAGATAGTACTCCTGTTAGTTGATTGCATGGCAAGATTCGTCTGTTCCCTCCGGTCCATCAAGGTATTCTTATCATCAGAATCCGATGATTTGACGTCGTGTTACTCGAGTGCTCCAAGAGCTGTTCCGCAACGTGAAAATTTAAAGCTAAGTCATCGAAGAAAACCTCCAGAGCATACTGCAGCGTACACATTTTCTCTGTAGGACTAGAAGTAGGCGTGCGAAAATATAACCAAAACAATTGAACGATTTTTCATATCGACAAGTTCTGAGGAAACAGACGTATTCATATAACTAAAATAAAAATAACTGAAATCCTATATCCACTTCAGTGGAGAATAAAAAATTTCATGTATACGAAAAGCATAACCTAGCTGAATAAACACTTACTTCACGCGCGTGCCACATAAATGTCTATTTTGTAACACATGCACGATTTATGCGTTTTGTTTTTTACCTATTAAGCAGGCCTCTTTCAGACCAGCTTGACAATAGTTTACGTATTGAAAACACGCGTCGAAAAGTGACTTTTCAAGGCCTATGCCGTAAGAAATCAATTTCGTATTCGTTTGTACAAGCAACTGATATTTCCCGCCTTGAAACCAAGCTACTTCGATTAGAATCATTTCTCGATAGCAGTTCTAGTTTCTTCAAGAGCCTATGCCACAATTGAAACTGGGACACATTGTATACCATCAACCTGTTCAGGAGACCTGTCTCCCGTGATGCCTTTTCCGACGTAATGATGTAATAAACTCATAATTGCATAGAAAAGAATGGAGATTCAATTATTAAACGCGAATTATTTCAACCCGCTTCGTGGTCGAAGCATGTTTATTGAATATCACAAGTTGATGAGAAACTTTACTGCAGGATTCGTCCCTCACACAAAAGTTATGCTGCTGGTAATTGATGCAACGTATCAACAGATCAAAAGGTTAATTAAAAGCCAATGCTTGTTGATGTGTCGAAAAATAATTCCCACGATTAAAAGACCTTTCTCTTTTTTTATATGTCTAGCGAGGCCAGGATGATGTGCGGTTGTGAAAAAAACTCTCGTGTTGCTGGCAAATATTTGCGATATATTTTTATACCAATGCTGCTAGAAAGACAGTAACCAATATTTCAATTTAGTTCTGCACGTGTTGTTGCTGGAATGGTTTGTCGGTTTCGCTTTGATAACCGGAATATGTATCGAGAATTTCAGTGTAAATGGAGCAGATGAAGCAATTGAAAGCGCTAGGCAAAGGAGCTTTGTGTGAAAAATACCGGGCCCAGATCACTTAATGACTGAGATGAAAAATTACCTCAACCTGATGGATCAAGTTACATTCAGTTCAATGGCTCTCCATCGGGACTGTCCTGCAGAGAGGTACACTCTCTAAATTTTAATCAGTGAATCTCAGCGCGAATCAGTGAGTATATACTGTTCCAGTCATAAGTATTGCACTGATTATTCAAGTGAAATACTTATAACTGGATAACAGTGTACATTCACTGATTTATAGCGAGTCTCACTGATTCGAGTTCAGGGAGTACTGACCTATTTCCATACGTTTACACAGTGGCGTTCAACCTGCCATTAGACCGCATCCATTTCATATCCGGCAGGTTGGAGATCGCATCGTCACTGACTTGCTGAGATTGAAATATGTTGCTTTTCGATAGAAAAAACACGACCTATATTGCATGGTTTTACCAGACACAAATTTGTGAACGAGGTTATAGCCATTGCAACATCAAATCACGCGCTAGCTATGTTCGGTCGACCGAATTCTTCACTATACTATATATCTTTTAAATCGATGGAAATAATTCAACGTCCTTGATCTCATTTTGTTAGATTTTCCGTATTCTTCCCAATAGAACATTTGAAAATTTGAAAAATTGACGAAACTAGATTTGGAAACTGAAAAATGAAGACGCGAAAATGTACAATATGGTGTCTCTTCCGAACTTCGGTAAACATGGATTACCACGTGAAATATATTTTTTCAAAAAAATTACATACTGGGTTGATATGACTGATATTTCATGCAAGATTTATCGGTGCTGAAACCACTTCATATTGGAGGAAAAAAATTTGTTTGTGGCAATGAAATTTGCCGATCCCTTCCTCGGTCTTAACTTTTGTATCAGACTCAAGGGTTGTTTTCAGGGGCACGTCAGTATAGTAGTCCCTAGTAACAATAAAATGAGGTCAAAATTAATGAAGTTTTTTTCACTAGTACGGATTTTTTTTCCACAAACGATTTTCATCATTGTTTAGTACAATACTTGATATACAATGTGTATTTTTCCGAAGCCAAATTATTCAAATCACGAAGAATGGCGGCTGTTAGTGTACCATATGGCAGCCGCAGTCATGCTTTGCTGGTCGCACTATGCCTTTGATTCTGTCGGCCCGATGAGTATGGAATTCTAACTCTATAAACTCGATTTTCGAGACCCAGCCGATCGTGGGGGATTCAACCTTTCTATGACTTTACCAACAATCATAATTGAAAAATCGTTTCTCAGTGCCTATAAATATTCGTGTCAGGCACCAGAGTCTAGATTAGGGGTATTCCTGATTGAAAATATCATACCCCTGGTGCAAAAACCTCTCGCCAAGTTCAATTATGTGGTAATAAAATTTTGCAAACGACACTCCGGGTGCACCAAAAAGAACCGCCACGACTCATATTTCTATTTCGATGAATTTTCCGGTCAATAAACTTTCTGCAAGTAGTTGAATTTTGAAATTCAATTTTCATCTTCATACTCATTCATTCATATTTATCACCATTATTCTTTGACAGGGATGTACCTCGCAGTAGCGTTCAATTCCATTGCTTTTCCAGACAAAATCACTCTGGTAGGCGAAGGTTTTTATGGAGAGACTTGTTAATTAGTCAAGATACTTTTGTCGGTGATTACCACATTAACGTGGTTGGCGAGAGGTTTTTGCACCTGGGGTATGATATTTACAAGCAGAAATACCCCTCATCCAGACTCTGATGCCGAACACGGATATTTATATGTACTGAAAAAACTATTTTTCAATCATGACTGTAGGCACTGTCATAGAAAGATCAAATCCCCCAAGATCAGCTGGGACTCAAAAATTAAGTTCTTGGATGTAGAGTAGGGAAGACCGGGGCTAGTTGTCACACTTTTTACTCTCTGATTTTTAGAATTTTTCCAAATTTTTTTTTCGCAAATCTTGACATGGGGTATTGTAGATGCATCCTTTGCGCACCTACAGAAAATTTTTGGTTATTCTAAAGCAAGTCTGAGTAGGTTTTTTCGAATTTTCAAAAAAATTCGCGGTTGTGACCACTTGCCCCGAGGCAGGGTAAGTTGTCACAGACCCCGGGGTAAGTTGTCCCGAGTATTTTAAATGGCGAAAACGGGTTTCATTGTATTGTCTCCTGGAAACCACGAAACAGTCAACCTAGACTCCGAACACCCCACTAACCATGCGAAATCCCACCTAGACTCCGAGAATCTTGAGAAAGTTGACCTCAACTCAAAAAACCATGGTCAAGTCGAAATGGGGTGAGTTTTTACACGTGACAACTTGCCCCAATAATTGTGTGACAACCTGCCCGAACCCGCTATTTTGTTTAAAAATTTGCACATCTCGCTGACCCGCCATTCAAATATCAACAATATATACATCAAATGAAAGCGTTAAGAATAACCTTTCCGAATATCGTGTAGCGAAATTTCTCAAGGCAGTCTAGAAAATGAGAAAAAAACATATTAGAAGATGGAAAATAATTACTTTTCAGATCCGATTTCAGTTTATCGATCACTGCGAGGTCGAATATGATGCGATATTCAATTTAACGACATTAGTTTGTTTCATACATCGAACTACAACTTTGATCTATAGCACCGTTCGATCTGTTATCTAGCAGTGGAGATATGGACACTGTGACAACTAACCCGTGTGACAACTAGCCCCGGTCTCCCCTACTCGTGTTTTGTTTGGAGTGGATCAAAAGATGTATTTTCATCGAAGTTTAAGTAATTCATAACGAGAAAAGGGTTGAAACTAAAGATTTGAAAAAATTCACAGTTGCAGCTTCCGTGCTATAGACCTCCATCGTATAGAATTATAAGAATAAATGAAAAAATGTCGATTCAAATCTTTGGCGATAACGGCTGGAATACGGAATACCCCGTATGTATGTATATATCGATGGATCCTATAAGGAAACAGACGTAACTCAGCGGGCAGTCTAGAACGGACGTAACTCGATGGTCCGGCTAGAACGGACGTAACTCGCCGTGCAGGATCGAACAGAGATAACTCATAAAATTCTATTGTAATTCTCTTGTTATTTCCTGAGTTACGTCTGTTCTATCCTGCACGGCGAGTTACGTCCGTTCCAGACTGCCCGCTGAGTTACATCTGTTTCCTTAGGACCCGTCGATATGAGACCAAATTTTTGTCCGCACGGTATCTCGAGAACGAATGCGTGGGTTTTAATCTTATTAGGTTCAATGAACGTAGCTTTTCTCAGCTTGGAACATATTAGATTTTGGCTTTGATCGGTTCAGTAATTTTCTAATTATATTCAAATAAAATTTAAAAAAAAAATGCAGTCAAAACGACGATATCTTGGGAACGGATCAAGAGATTTGAATGAAATTTGATACCATATGGTTTTTTGGATCGCTGCGTGACGAATCTCAAGTCAGATTTACGGAATCAAAAATAGTGGATCGAATTTGCTGGGTAAAAAACACTAAAATCATTCGAAATTTTATCAAAATTGGTATTCGAAGGTTTTTTGAACTGCTGATAAAAAATCTGAGGTATCAGATTTGCAAAATTCGAAATAGCTGGAAATGGAATAAATAACGCGAAGTTCAAAGGCTGGTTCATAGTCAGCCCATACCCGCATGTTTGACTTTGAATCACACCAATTTCCTATGAATAATCAATATTTTCAGGCAGTACTGGTCAAAGCATTAAAAACGGTCCTCTGGGAATGTCATCTGCACCGAACTAATGACTGTGTAAAAGATACCAAAAAAGTACCTCTGGTGCAAACACCGTCGCCAAGTACATTAATGTGGTCTCCCCAAAAAAATCTACCAACAAAAAGTCTTCCTCGAAAAATACTGCTTAACAGAAATTAGTTTTAACAAAAGTCGTCTTTCAAAACATTCTTCCTATGAAAAGTTTGAAATCAGATACAACTACCAAGTACAAGAATTAACAATAAAATTAAACCAATCTGGTTTTTCAAATAATTAGTGGTGTGATAAAAATTGCGAGGAAAAGTTCTAAAAAAAACTTTTAACGAAAAAAAAATGTACGGAGTGGTACTTGGCGGGCCAGGTGTGGGTAGATGGAAGAGTATTAGGTCGAATACTTACGTGACATTTTGATCAACTGCTATGATGGCCCGCCAAGTACCACTCCCTACATTTTTTTTCGTTCAAAGTTTTTTTTAGAACTTTTCCTCGCAATTTTTATCACATCACTAATTATTTGAAAAACCAGATTGGTTTAATTTTCTTGTTAATTCTTGTACTTGGTAGTTGCATCTGATTTCAAACTTTTCATAGGAAGAATGTTTTGAAAGACGACTTTTGTTAAAACTAATTTTTGTTAAGCAGTATTTTTCGAGGAAGACTTTTTGTTGGTAGATTTTTTTGGGGAGACCACATTAATGTACTTGGCGACGCTTTTTGCACCAGAGGTGCTTTTTTGGGAGATATCATTACTTTTTGTAAAATTTCGCTTGACCACCCAATAATTGTGCTCGCTCGCTCGGTTGTCAGTAATACTTATATGCATATAGTTTCCGGAAATGAATGGAGTTTGTTGGATACAGGGTTATAGCTGCTGCTCACTCTAATTTTCCTTGAGCATTCGAATATTGAATATCGAATATCGTTATCGCATAAAAAAATCCTTCCAACATTTTTGAAATAATGGTAGCTTAGACTGTGAAAAAAAAAACTTCAGCCTCCTGCAGTGAAAATGTAAGAGCAGAGAACCTTGCGATGAAGATTTTGCCCACCGCTGCCTAAAATTCCTTGTGTCTACACTTTCATCGCAGAAGACTGAATTTTTTTTCACAGTCTGTACTACCATTATTCAAAACCTTCTATAAGGATTTTCTTGTACACCTCTCTCCAACATTGTGGAAATTGATAAACCAATTTTTCCCAAAAATTTCACCAGTCTTCTGCTAAATAATATGAAGCCTGTTGGGTATAATGTTAGGTATGTAACTCCAGAATTGTTGATACATTACATTATGGTCCGAACCTAGATAATTTTTCGCAGACTCTGATAAAAGTTTAGAATAAAACTAACGATAAAAGAATTATGTCCCAATTAGAAAATCAGTAGAGAAATTATGTCATGTACAATGAATAATTTGTCACAGGTAATCTTGAAGACGATTAGGGCATTTAAGTGAACAAGTTAAGTATTTATGAAGAAACATGACAAATGTTCGTATCAACTTTTTCTTGGCGACTTATTGTACTCGGACATATTTCTACGGTAAGAGCCATTTGTACAGAAATCAGCTATTTTTTATCCCTGATACTTTGAAAAAATCGATAGGGCTTTACCTGAAGCGCATCGTCATTATAGTTCCATTTGGTATCGAAGCCCTTTTTCACCCATTTCAGTTGAGCGGAGAGACTTTCAGGGTTGTTTAAAGTTCCGATTAGGTTTATTTTTCTGTTTTGTGGATGCACACTTTAGAACTAGATTTGATGTATTGAAATTCATAGTTATATTTATAACAAATACGTTCGGCAATATGTTGCATCGTTGCAACTGTCACACAATTCAAAAGTGATCAATCTGTGTATTGTGAGGCTTATACCACAGGGTTTCAAATTTGGCATTGATATGTTTTGTCAGTTGCGAAATGAGATATGCATTAATGCTGCAAATAATGTTTCTAATCAATCAAGCAAAAGTAACGAGATAAAACTTTTTTGCTCATCTAAATTAGTTATGACCAAAGTGAATAAATAAGTTTGTTTGTCTCACTTCATCCGAAATGTATTGAGTTCAGCAGATTATTGGGACTCAATAAATATTCCATAAAATAGAAACACTGCAATGTTATTTTCGTAACACCTGCATGGGAAGTTCGACTCCGCGCACTGTAGAGGGTGCGCGAAATGGCTGATTCCCTTACCGGCCGAGAGCAGTGCCGGAAAGTGGTAGACGGTCGAGTTTTTACAACGCACGCCGGTCTACGCTAGACACAATTCATTACACATGGAACTACATATACCTCATCTGATTGTTACTTGTTAGAGATCTGTATTGAAATGAATCCGAAGCTCGTGAAAGGAAATCCACTTTCACACAATGAACACTCAACAATTTTTACGTACGTATACGTGTTATTAACCACATTTCTAACCTCAAAATTGCAAGTTTCATGATTTTATGCGAGACACCCCTATTTATTACAATTCAGCTCTTCGATTCATACGTTAACATCTGTATAATAATAACAGAGAGAAAGAAAGAGCATAAAACTTGGAAAATGATGAGATTTTATTGCGACCGACGCAACTGACAGCTCTGTCTCGGGTAATTGATTCTCGATCTTACGTTTAAACATGGCGGTCTATTCACTTCGGTGGCGATTCTCTACTCTACAATCGTGCCTTCCGAAGCGCCGTCTGGCGACTAACCTAGGGTACGTCGATCGCTGTGAATTCTTGCTGTCTAGCGGTGGTCGCTCTTCTCTTATTTTTATTGTCGTAGGAATAGAGCAATTGAGCGACTGAAGACGATGACGAACAAAATTCTGCCGAGGAAACGGGTATCGCAAACATTCAAATAATCATATCTCAGCTCTCCGTGTACCGATTACATCGGAATTGGGCTCTAATGAAACCTTATTACGCCCATGTCCCAGGATAAATATTTCAAACCCATGTATGAAGCGAGGCGGAAGAAAGACGATTACATAATTTTCCCCACTGCCCGGTTCGCTCCCGTTCGGGTAAAGAGACTCGGAGAGTCTCTGCGCCGTGCATTAAAATTTTTTTAATGTACTTGGCGCGAGACTCTACCGAGTATCTTGATAGTGCGCACAGCAGAGCATGACTCATACAACCATCACACGGTATGCCAGCAGCCGCCATTGTATTCCAGTTTTGTATAATTTTACTTTGAAAAAATGAACGTTGTGTATTAAGTATTGTACTCAACAATTATGAAGACTGTTTGTGGAACAAAATCTGTACTAGACAAAAAAAAATGGTAAATCTTGGTCTCATACCAGTGTGACTATACTGACGTGCGTCTTTAGGAAAAACATTCTTATTTTTTGTTCAAAATTTCTTATTCATTCGAAATTTTCTAGTTCCCGTGTAATTCTTCAGATCGGTGAAAGAAAGCAGCATAGACAAAAATCAGAAGCAGGTATGAAATAAAAAAAAAACATCTCTTACTTCACAATGATCGTGAAATATGCTGGAAAACTCGAAACCATCTCAGACGTTAACAAATTTTATGAGGCACACAAAATATTTTTTCTGTAATAGCTGCTTAGAATGTATAATTTTCGAAGCGTGTGCAGCGTGCGTAAAGGTCCTCATTTCTGAGCAGTGCAGAAAGTAAAGGACTAGTGCGGAAAGTCTCACTTTTGATTTTGATTTCTTAATGAATTTCTCAGTTTCACGTTCTGCACTAGGGCTTCATTTTCCGCACTGTTTGGAAATAAGGCACTTTCCGGAACTTACACAGATTCATAAAATCAAACTCTAAATCGCAGGAATTACAAAATATAATGTGTAGTGTGTCACGTGCGGATGGCCGATATCCAACTCACGGGATAGTAGTAGGGGAGACCGGGGCTAGTTGTCACACGGGTTAGTTGTCACAGTGTCCATATCTCCACCGCTAGATAACAGATCGAACGGTGCTATAGATCAAAGTTGTAGTTCGATGTATGAAACAAACTAATGTCGTTAAATTGAATATCGCATCATATTCGGCCTCGCAGTGATCGATAAACTGAAATCGGACCTAAAAAGTAATCATTTTCCATCTTCTAAGACGTTTTTTCTCATTTTATAGACTGCATTGAGAAATTTCGCTACACGATATTCGAAAAGCTTATTCTTAACGCTTTCATTTGATGTACATATTGTTGATATTTGAATGGCGGGTCAGCAAGATGTGCAAATTTTTAAACAAAATAGCGGGTTGGGGCAGGTTGTCACAAAATTGTTGGGGCAAGTTGTCACGTGTAAAAACTCACCCCATTTTGACTTGACCATGGTTTTTTGAGTTGAGGTCAACTTTCTCAAGATTCTCGGAGTCTGGGTGGGATTTCGCATAGTTTGTGGGGTGTTCGGAGTCTAGGTTGACTGTTCCGTGGTCTTCAGGAGAAAATATAATGAAACCCGTTTTCGCCATTCAAAATACTCGGGACAATTTACCCCGGGGTCTGTGACAACTTACCCCGCCTCGGGGCAAGTTGTCACCCTCCGCGAATTTTTTGGAAAATTCGAAAAAACCTACTCAGACTTGCTTTAGAATAACTAAAAATTTTCTGTAGGTGCGCAAAGGATGTATCTACAATACCCCATTTCAAGATATGCGAAAAAAAAATTTGGAAAAATTCTAAAAATCAGAGAGTAAAAAGTGTGACATCTAGCCCCGGTCTCCCCTACTTGCCTTCTGCTCACACTACTTACTTCACACTTCACAGATACCGGCCACTTTTCGCACTAGTAACATAATATACCATTCTGGATATGAAAGAGTGCTTCAACATTGATGAAATCGCCAGAAAATACCAGTCATGCCCCCCCGTACTATATAGAATTATCATTAAAAAAATTGTTTTTTCTGAAAATTGTTTTTTCATTTCTGTTCCTGCTCAAACGTGTGCCGTTCATCCTATACTTACACCTATTAGTTGAATACAATGCTTTGCAGAAAAAATGCATTCATCTCACCAGAACATTGATAGCGATTGAAGAATTGAATGGCTATGATTCCGTAAAATTTGTTTTCCAATTCGCACTAGTAACATAATATACCATTCTGGATATGAAAGAGTGCTTCAACATTGATGAAATCGCCAGAAAATACCAGTCATGCCCCCGTACTATATAGAATTATCATTAAAAAAATTGTTTTTTCATTTCTGTTCCTGCTCAAACGTGTGCCGTTCATCCTATACTTACACCTATTAGTTGAATACAATGCTTTGCAGAAAAAATGCATTCATCTCACCAGAACATTGATAGCGATTGAAGAATTGAATGGCTATGATTCCGTAAAATTTGTTTTCCAATGAGACAAAAAACTGCAGAGTTTTTTTTCTCGGTAGGAGAGCCACATAAATACTTCCTTCAAGAAGTTCTGGACATGACGATTTTTGGCTTGTTTGGTTCGAAATGGATTCTGTGTTTCATGTCCAGACTGGTCGTGAAAAATTAGACTTGGAGATTATAAAATCTGATCCGTTCGGGTAAAATTTTATCAATTTAAAAAAAAAAATCAAGAATACAGGATTTTATCCAATTTTATAGGAACTGGTTAGATGTGGTCCATTCATTAAATTCAGATATTAAACAAGTTGTGAGAAAAAAATCGACATCAAATTGTATAGAATTTGATAGAATTTTATCTGATTATACAAAAACAATTTTTCCGGTTTGCTAGCGATTCCCCATAATATTCCTGACTGGGCACTGGCTAGTTCCGAAGTAGTTCCGAAGACTAGTCAAATTTTTGCACGGGTGACGGTTATGTATGTATACATATAACTCGGGATTATGGCTTTGTGCCAGCAGTACGAGCCCGTGCTACGCAACTTGTCTACTAGCATCATATCATCTGCCTATTATGTGCGGTCGAAATGCTTCGAGGCAGAAGTTACGAGATAAATTAACCTCTAATCGAAAACATATGCCCCCCTTCTATTCCTTTCCACTGCAGACACACCAAACGTTTATATCCGCATACAAACCTGTTCCGGTGTGCAAATTTTGTATTTGTCGTGAATAATCTATAATTTTCTATCCTTCCATCTATCCGTCTATCCGTCTATCCGTCTGTCTATTTATCCATCTATCTTCCATCTATATGAAGAAACAAGTGGCATCAACACTAGGGTGGTCGTTATTTGGGGTCAAAATTAATTTTACCCTTTCCGCTCCTTAAATCGGTTCGAAATACGTGAAAAGTAACGCTTTCAGATAAAAAAAACCCTTGGTTTGACCCTTGACCACGGGGCTTGAAGTTTTCCATTCAAAATACATGGGGTTTTCCTGCGTTTGCAGTCACTATTTTACTGTGGGCCTAAATATGTTTGTAAAATCTTGAAATTTTCAGAAATTAGTTTGCAAGCATGCTGCTACATGGAAAAAATTTCCCAAACCCCTACCCTCAAAATGTTGTATAGAATCACTATAATAATAATTATTTTTTTTCATAATTTTTGTTATTATTCTCTTCCTCGTATTTTTATAAATATATTTAAAATAGAATAATTCCCTAAATGAGTTACAAATTCTTAAGTATTTCTTCCTTCTTGCGTCTGGATTATTTTTTCGATATAGAGTACGGATTTGGGAAATTTTTCCATGTAGCAGCACGCTTGTAAGATTTGCTTCAAATAGTCGCTCATTCAAATACCTAACAAGCGGGTTTGGGCTGACTATGAGCCAGCCTTCGAACTTCCCGTTATTTATTTTATTCTCAGCTATTTTGAAATTTGTAAATCTGACCTCAGATTCTTGATCAGCGGTTCAAAAAACCTTCGAGTACAAATTTCCGTAAGATTTCGAATGTTTTTAGTATTTTTCCCAGCAAATCGGACTCGCCATTTTGAATTTCGCTAATCTGACTTCAGATTCGTGATCAGTGACCCAAAAAACCTACGAGTACCAAGTTTCATCCAAATCCAAATGTTTTTAGTTTTTTTGCAGCACATCGAATACGCCAAATGAAAATTTTGCAAAACTGACTTCAGATTCGTGATCAGCGATCAAAAAAACCATATGGTACCAAATTTCACTGAAATCCGTTGATTCGTTCTCAAGATATCGTCATTTTTGTTGCGTTTTTTAGAATTTTGTTATTTGAATACTTCAAAAAGTACTAATCCGATCAAAGCCAAAATCTAATCAGTTCTAAGTTGAGAAAAGCCCCGTCGATTGAGCCCTATCTGATCAAAATCCGCGAACTCGTTCTCGAGATATCGCGCGGACAAAAATGTGGTCACATACACACACACACACATACACACACACATACACACACACATACACACACACATACACACACACACACACACACACCCAGACGTCAAACTGAAAATAGTCGGAGGTGATTCTTTGGACCTCGAAATGTGGAGATTTAGTAAAAACTCGACTTTTCATTTTCAGGGTGATCACAATAACTTCCTTTTTTCTCTGAAAACAGAGAAACGGGAAGTTAAAAAATAATTGGAGCATTTTTTGAAGTTTGACTCCCAATGGAATAACAAGCGGGTTTGGGCTGACTATGAGCCAGCCTTCGAACTTCCCGTTATTTATTTTGCTCTCAGCTATTTTGAAATTTGTAAATCTGACCTCAGATTCTTGATCAGCGGTTCAAAAAACCTTCGAGTACAAATTTCCGTAAGATTTCGAATGTTTTTAGTATTTTTCCCAGCAAATCGGACTCGCCATTTTGAATTTCGCTAATCTGACTTCAGATTCGTGATCAGTGACCCAAAAAACCTACGAGTACCAAGTTTCATCCAAATCCAAATGTTTTTAGTTTTTTTGCAGCACATCGAATACGCCAAATGAAAATTTTGCAAAACTGACTTCAGATTCGTGATCAGCGATCAAAAAAACCATATGGTACCAAATTTCACTGAAATCCGTTGATTCGTTCTCAAGATATCGTCATTTTTGTTGCGTTTTTTAGAATTTTGTTATTTGAATACTTCAAAAAGTACTAATCCGATCAAAGCCAAAATCTAATCAGTTCTAAGTTGAGAAAAGCCCCGTCGATTGAGCCCTATCTGATCAAAATCCGCGAACTCGTTCTCGAGATATCGCGCGGACAAAAATGTGGTCACATACACACACACATACACATACACATACACACACACACACATACACACACACACACATACACACACACACACAAACACACACACACACACCCAGACGTCAAACTGAAAATAGTCGGAGGTGATTCTTTGGACCTCGAAATGTGGAGATTTAGTAAAAACTCGACTTTTCATTTTCGGGGTGATCACAATAACTTCCTTTTTTCTCTGAAAACAGAGAAACGGGAAGTTAAAAAGGGGTGGAACCAATTTGTACGGCCCGAAATGCAGACCGGGGCTGGTGCGCGAAGCGCACAAGGGCGGAGCCCCTATCAGTCAATATGATAAGCCTTCCAAATTTATTCCTTTTTCTTGTTTATTGTTGACTGCGTCACCCTGAACGGAAATTTAATTTCAATATTATTTTGAGAATGATCAGAGTGCGTCAGTATTTGACCATGGTTGTTTTGGACTATATCCCTCATTGAATTTCTACGATTCAAATAACAAACAAACACGATCAAAGGGAAGACTGAAGGGATTAATAATTAAACCGTAAAGACGAAATATCAAAAGGTAACGTACTGTTATACTGGCCTTCCCATCCTCACTACTAGACAGAACACCCTAGATGCAGAAAGATGAAGGCTGGTTGCTACGACAACCAACCTCTACCTTTTTATCATCAGTCTCTAGCGAGATCCTGAACTGTACGCTTGTCATTGGAATAAAGCCCCATATCTTTCACTGATTACCCTTGCTCAGTAGCGTTACAGTACGATATTCGTTCTGATTGGGTGATGATCTCGAGTGGAATCCCCAGACCGAGGGGCTGATTGGACGATACACTCTGAATGCTAAATGACTTGCACTTTCAATACAGAATTCCTATTGGCTACGCTGGCGCGCGATCAGTCGGAGGTTATCTCCGGAAATTGACCAATCCTGACCCACTACTGAAGCGACCCCAGCGGGGTGTGATGAAAAAATTGACGACCTCCTCCAGTTGCATGCGGAAGGCACCCTATTAGCAGCCTCAGACTATAGGATTGCACCTCGACCCTTGAAACATCAGATGGTGAAAAAAGGTGATTGGCAGGAAGATGGTGGAAGAAGTTCAAGGATGTGAGAATCTAATTTCCATGAATTAGACGAGAACCTGGATCTAAAATTTGCTGTACTTTTTCTAGAACCTGACATTTCAGGAGCTTCGTAAGTTCGTTTCGATAGTGTTTAAACTTATTATTCAAGAATTGATTCATCGGATTTTGTTTTAGTCTTTGGTATAGCGAGTCTCTAGAGTTTTGATAGATTTTATTCAGCCAGAGGTTATCCAGGGTTTTTTACTAGCTAATTTTTTTACTGTCGTAACTGTCGTTGCATTATTAATATGCTGGTTAAGGCAATTTACAAAGTTATTAGTTGCAACATCAATGTCTTTTGATTCATAAACATTGGTCCAGGGTTCCTGTGGCAACGTGTTACCCATTAACTCATAGTCTATTTTACATTTGACGTAGTGCTTATCTGAGCTTGCTATTTTTCCAGAGACCGGTAGCTGAACTATGATTGCAAAATGATCAGTGATAATGGTTTCTAAGATAGCTGACAGCATATTTTCGGGCGGAGTCTTAGACCTGACGAAGGCATGATCTATACACGTTCGCGAGTTGTTTTGAGAGCGAGTGTATGTATTTATTGCAGAGATGAAACCTAGCGCGCTGAAGTTGTTTACATAGGTATCCGCAACAATATCTGATCCAAGTATGTCAATATTGCAGTCGCCTACTACCACGATTTCCACGTCCGCTAGCGACTGCAGATAATCGCGTAGGTTGTCTGTAAAGACCTTTGGGTTAATGGTATGTGGTCTGTAAAGGCCGATAATGGTCGGCGTTACATCATCCAGTACTGACAACTGAATTTGCAGAGCCTTGATTTCACCAATCCTCTCTACTGACCACGTGAAAGGGATGGAGTCTCGTACAAAGGCCACTACACCATCGTTTTGATTTATATTTCCTTCGTTATATATGATCGTGTACCCCTCAATGTGATACAGCTTTGTGTCTATTATATTCCACGTTTCTGAGCACACTATAATATCAAAGCGCCTCTGATACAGTTCTACAAGGAGCGCAATTTTCTCAAAATGCTTGTTTAGACTCGTAATATTTAAGTGTAGGATGGTCAATCTCTGGTTCGCCAGTATATGCTGTGAACACGTTTCATGATCTGTAAAGCGTAGGGTTTCAGTGTTGAAACCCTGAAAGTCCGATAGAAAATTTAACACTGTGACTTTTTGTTACTCCGAGATTAGCGCTCCTGGCGGGTAGCTCATCATAGATATTACGTACGCTTCACGCGATTTGTATGTCTCACACACATCCTCCTCGTTCGCGGCGTGGAGAGAGTCTCTTTTCGTTTTAAACTTTGAGTTTGATATCTCACAATTTACACACTTATGGTATCGGCTTTGTTATTTTTTTCCGCAGGTTTTTGTTCCGTGGTTCCCCGCACAAAACAGGCAAGTAACTTCGGCAGAGCATTTTTTCACACTGTGGCCATAACCGCAGCATCTCAGGCATCTTCTCACGTTGAGGTTGTCATAGACGGGATAACTTTGCCAGCCTATGAACACTCTTTTAGATTTGCTGATTTTTGCGTACACACTTGTGTTTACCTCGGCATATGCTGTTCCTTTACTCTCTATAAGCACTGTGTTGAACACCTTTACTGTAGGGTTGTTGATTCCTTGACAGTTTTTCCGTATGATGATCTCTTCCAGCTCTTCCGTACTATATTAATTTGTCGTTTATTCCCACAATCTTGATACGCGGATCTGATAGCGTCTCTGTTTATATGGCGTATTTTTCCCCTGCACGGCGTTCGATTTCCTGGGTGACTATAGCTGAGCATCCTTTTGACTGTTGCATTTAATTACGATGCCACCGTTACTCAGTGCTTTCACGCCAGCAACGTTTGCCTCCGATTTTCTGCAGTCTACGATTGACTGTATTTCTTTGATCGTTTTGTCCGATTTTTGTGTCTTTGTCGGCTTGACAATAATTGATGGCAACCTAGTCCTGATCTGACTCGACGACCCTCCTTGGTTGGTTAGTGCGTCTGAGTATCTCATCTGTACGTTGTTCGCTCCAGGGGCATTCATGCTATCGCACAAGTTTGCATTTTTTTCAACTAGTAGTTGGTTCTTGTCTTTGACTTCATCTATTAATTCCCGTAGCAAGTTGTTTTCACCTATGAGCCTATCACATCCTGCGCACCCGTCGCCCAAGTCGCCAAGGCTACTCGATCGACCCGTTGACGTAGTGGGTACGATTAGTCGTTCAGTGTTTTCACCTTCGTCTGCTTTCTCAGCAGCTGAGGATTTAAGTTTAGCTATTTGTAGTTTTAACGATGCGATCGCCTTTCTTAGTGTTGGTACCTCCTCGGATTCTTCTGCCTCTGAGCTATGCTTTGTTGTGTTTTATTTTGAGGTTAGAGGTAGGCAGCAGATTACAAACAGATTGTCAATTATTTGTAGGTTTTTCACCCGGCCTGAGCAGCTCGAGTGGTATAGGGCATTGCAAATGATGCAGACACAGATTTTAGCTGCTTTTTGATGAGCACAACACTTGAATTTTGTACTAAATCCTGCTTTAGCGTTTCCACCTTCCTTCACATCGCCCGCCATATTGGCACATATTCAAGTAAACATTATTTATCGAAAATTCGAACCAAAAATAGCTCGACATTACTGGACAAAACAGATTTTTTAATATCATTATGATTGAATTTGAAATATGGGACGAAATCAATATTAACAAAAATAATTGCTTAAAAATTTGATAATGATTCAGAAATGGTTTATTAATTTTTCAGATGATTGAAATGACAACAAAACAATTGTAATAAACATGCTTAATGCAACCACCTATAGTACGAGGTACTGGGGTTATACCTAAGCGCGATCACGTTTGGATCTCACTCAATGTCGGAGTGTTGAAACGTCTGCACCGAACCGTGGTAGTTGTTATATTGCCGGTGGCGCTATACTTGCGGGAACGAAACGGAAGCTTGCGCGGCTATGCGGACGCACTTTGAACTACGAAGACAGGCCAAAAACTGGAATCGAGTTGGTTGAAACTCATTTTTAGACCCTACGCAACCTCCTTTTGATTCCGAGTCTTTAATCCAAAGTGTCCTCGGCCTGCTTGGGATCCAAAGGAGGCTACGCAGGGTCAAGGAACGAGAGTTTTGATGCAAAGGATCGAGGTTATGTAGGCTACGTAGGTTCATGGTCGCTGGATATCTGCGATTAAAAGGAGGGTCAAGAGGGCTAGCGGAGGCTGAAGTGGAGTGAAAGGAGGTTTACCGATAGCAATGAAATCTGCAAATAGGGCCTAGTAGGTTCAACGGAGACGTAGCTCTGGTCCGCGTCCACAGAAATACACGGTAGGTATATGTTCATCATCCTACTACTCAAGTCTACCTAGGTATGCTATCATTTCGATAATAATGAATATTCAATGCCACAATCCGAAATGCCTGCATCAAGCGTACACGATAGATACATTTACGACGCTTATTAGTGATATGAATTTCCTTCCATCTACGGGTTACATACACTGTAACGTGCACTATAATATGCACATGCTTATACCTGTGTGCATATAGTTATTTTATGGCTGTCGTCGTTAAATTTACAGACGTGCGTACGTAACGGCTAAATTTATACCCGATTACTAAAAGTTCGAGAAATTGTTTGGAGTCAACAGCTACCAGACAAAGTTGTAAAAGCCAAGAAGAAAGATTGGCTGTAGTGCTTAGTTATAAAACGGAAGAAATCAACAGATCTGAGTGAGCAGAGAAATATATCAATTACACGTACATAGCTGTGTCTGCAGGCAGCGATTGAAATCAAATACGTATCAGCGTAAACAATTCTCAAAGATATGGTGAAGAGAAAAATTCGAATATTTTAAAAACTTTGAGAACCCAGCGGCGACCTTGAGATAGAAGTATCTCGATGGCATATTTTGATTGACTTTCGAAATCGCACAAATTCGGTTTTTCGTGTCATGGACGTTTCGCGTGCTTTTCAATTAGTACACTCTGAACGTCGGAGGTCGAACGAAATCTTTGTATACTTAAAGTTCGATTCGCGTTGGAACAAAAACGCCTTGCCTGGAAGGCAGCGTTAACTTCAGTACCATATTATGTTATGTATTATGTGATTTCTTGTTCTCAGTTTTGACTGCTAGAGACAGCCGCCATCCATCTCCCGGAGTTTAAGGATGTAGAGTGCCGGTAGTATTTCAGAAGGAAGATCAGTGCTTTCTACTCTTCGCTTAATACGAGAATAATAGTCGCTATGCATCAAGCCCTCGCACGTGTTATTAGTCTGCTCAATTATATACGGGCACGTTTAGACGACGAATGGGTGAAAATGTTTTACCTATCTCATGCAGTATATCTAATTATTTACACCTCGCATCTAACAGAGCACCGATTCGACGGTAGTATACCCTATATCGTTCTATATACAACAGCATTCTATTTAGTACAACCAGACTGTACGTGATGTCTATTAGTGTCTAGGTAAGCAAGCTGATTTAGGCTGCCCATGTGCCAGCCTTTGAACTCCCGGTATTTTCGTGCTCAACTAACATTATCATTTGGTTTGAACTTTCAGAAATGCAACGATAAATTTGTAATCCCAAAACACGTCCGAGGTTCCGTTTTTTTTTTTATCGGAATCCGAATATTTCTGGATTTTTTTTCACCATTTTTGGTTCACTATTTTTAGTTTGATGAATTCAACGGTAGATTTGTGATCGGAAGCTAAAAAATACTTCGGATACCAATTTTCATCCGAATCCGTTGATCTGTTCTCAAGATATCACGATTTTAATTTTTTTTCCTGGTATTTTGTTTTTGTTGTTTCGTTTTTTTCTGGTTTCAAGTTTTCTGGTCATAGGTTTTTTTTACACAGTTCAACATTGAAGAGTTGCGATCCTAATGAATTATGGAAATCAGGAGGTTGGAAAAGGGTCGATTTTGGTTTCAGTTCAGGACAAACAGACCATAACGAAGCTTATGTTCTGAATTGATAAAGGTTCTAGGCGTATAACGTCGGATTTGTTATCTCTAAATCCTAATTAGATTTACGGGTACGTATTACAGCACTCAGCAACCTGCGACCATCAATTTCGTACATGGAGGGTGAAATTTTGGGTGTGGTCTTGGCGATTGCTCACTGCAGAGCTCAGCAGCTCTTTTCATCGTATCCACTTCTAACTCGGTATCCACTCCTTTCCTATTACTTTTTGCGTGTTTTTGTGCCCGTGGAATATGCGTACCACCGAGATAAGATATATCTTGGTAGTTGGTAATGTAAGAGCCCTACAGGAAATACGTACGAGTCTATGTTTTGTGGTTGTTTGTATCTACAGCTCCGAGCCCACTGGACGTTGTTACGTGGTCGGCAAACGTTTGCCATACGCCACAACTTTGCCGGGAGGTTACGAGGTTCCTATAAACGTGACTAATGAGAATGAGGCAGCTGTCACGTGGCACACCCAGGCCGCACTTCGGAGGCGCCGCTGCACGCTCCGTACGGGGCGACTCCTTTGACCGCAAAGCCTTTTGTCGTCCTTTACTCGGGTCTCACCAAGAATCGTAATACAAACAAGGTGGAAAAAAACCGATGCACTTTTTGTATGGTCATTTCGAATCGAATAGAACCTAACGCGCGCAGAAGATTCAGAAGTTTACTTTTCTGCTTACAGTCAAGGCAGGTCAACTAATTATATAGGCAAACGATCCAGGGCCAAAACGCCGGTTAGGTCGTTACTTTTATTACTTCTGGGGTGGACTGTGGTAACTAATATGCCAAGTTCGAGACCCACTTTTTTCAAGTCATATGATAAAAGTGCCTATGGTACGAGTTCAACTGCAAGGGTGACTCAGCTTCAACCGTAAAACTGGACTTTCAGGTTTCTCATAAACGGTAAGTCCTATATTTTAAGTAGTGGATTGAGATTTAGGGGTTCATCATACTCATTCATGCCTCGCCGCGCCGTTAGTGCAAACTAAAGATAGATCTCAAACACACACCCAGGTAGAGATTGTTTGGTATAATGGATGAATACATAAATATGTATTTAATCACAACTTTTGATACCTGTCTAGTACATGCAAGTATCAACCTAATGAAAATTAGTGTGAACGATGTATTTAACCAGTAACGTAATCGCAAATGGATTAGTATTGTATAGTATTGTATAATTATTTGCCATCTTGTGGTGCAGAGCAATGCGTGGTGTTTTAATTGTGCACTTCATGTGTGATGCAGGCCCATTGTTTACGCTTCTCAGACTGCACGACACGCATGTGTGCTATCTATACAGTGTGCCTAAATATACAGGGTGTCCCATTTTAAAAAATGCAGCCGAATATCTCGGAGAGTATTGGTTGCAGAAAAAAATATTTCAGATAAAAGTTGTTTGGTTTCGAGGGGGACAGATTCTGATGATATTGGCTTTTTTGTAGGTGGAAGTGTTAAGGTGATATGAAGGTCAACTTTTGTTGTTTAAATGGAATCATGTATTTATTATTAATTCATCAGATCGGGCGTTTAATTTTACATCAAAAAGCACTGCTGAACTGATGTCCTAACATGAACGGTTCCGTAGATATTTCATTTTTCTCAAAATAAGTTTATGAGCGTTCATGTTTCGGTTGATGTATGTACGATCAACCTTCAAGCATTGACAAGATGCTCGAACACATTACCTTCTTGGTTGATACACAAGTGCAGCCTATTTTCGAAACTTTCAACCGTTTGGAGAAGGACAATTCTCGGAATACTTCTACAGGCATTACGTATACGGTTTTTCATATCTTCTGCAGTGGTTGGCGCCGTTGCAAAAACTGTATTTTTTACACAAGAACGTAATGTGTTCGAGCATCTTGTCAATGCTTGAAGGTTGATCGTACATACATCAACCGAAACATGAGCGCTCATAAACTTATTTTGAGAAAAATGAAATATCTACGGAACCGTTCATGTTAGAACATCAGTTCAGCAGTGCTTTTTGGTGTAAAATTAAACGCCCGATCTGATGAATTAATAATAAATACATGATTCCATTTAAGAAACAAAAGTTGACCTTCATATCACCTTAACGCCTCCACCTACAAAAAAGCCAATATCATCAGAATCTGTCCCCTTCGAAACCAAACAACTTTTATCTGAAATATTTTTATCTGCAACCAATACTTTCCGAGATATTCGGCTGCATTTTTTAAAATGGGACACCCTGTATTTGGACGTTATACAGGGTGTATCAGAATTAAGTAGACAAAATGATAAGGGTAGTAGAGGGCTTCGAGCTGAGTAAATTAACCCCAAGAACATGTGGTCTGCGGAGTTGCGTTCGCGGGATACGGCCGGTTAAAAAGTCGCGCTAGCGTTGGTATTTAACAGCCAGATTGACAGGGAAAATCGGTCGGTATTCTGGTTTTAGGCGCGCACGACCTTTTTATGAACAAATTTCACCGAATAGTGTTTGAGTTTAAACTGGAAACGATTTTTAACCGTATTTGTGATTAAGTGCGCCTGGATACCAGACTGGCGAACGATCTCCGCTGCGAATTTGACTGCTAAATACCAATGCTAGCGCGACTTTTTAACCGGCCGTATCTCGCGAACGCGACTCCGCAGACCACATGTTCTTGGGGTTAATTTACTCAGCTCGACCCTCTCTATTATCCCTGTCATTTTGTATAGTTAATTCTGATACACCCTGTATATTTGTATCTGTTTTTAATTTTAGCTGGCGTAACATTTACATGTTCACGCAAAATACTATCACAATGATCTCACAATTCAATGCCATAGCAGGTACACTGTTAGAAATGAAGTGTTAAAACAGATCCACTATAAATTTTATGATGGTTGATTTCAATATATTTTTCCGCACGCCGTGCGTAAAGTTCGATTTTACGCACGCAAGCGTGCGTGTAATCGGACTTTGCGTGCGTTTGTGATGAAAAATTTTGTTCGATACATGTGCGAAAGTTGTTTTGAGACAAGTGAGATTGTCACCCTCGCAAACCTCCCACTCGTCTTAAAACAAACCTTTCGCACTTGTATCGAAATATACTATTGTTGCATTATTGAATGAAAAAAAATGTCGAAACTACGTATTGAATGTTAAAATGATATAAATTTGTGTTATATCGACATAAAAATAACACTAATGTATAGTGGACCTACTGGGACACTTTATATGTTAATTTTTCCAAATTTTTCTAACAGTGTAGACTCGTCATAACGTTCGATGTTGTGAGATAGTAATTTGTGTAAATTGCAAGACTCGTATCGTTAGTCGTAACAATTTCCATTGGCATCAGATCTGTTACCGGATACTTTTTTTCCAGAACACTCAGCGGGGTTTCCATGTAATTTTACAGTGAACTAGAGCTGCTTCACTCGGGGAAAGATGAATATTGATGGCAATCAATTTTACAAATGAACACCCAGTACATGTGTGCACGATACTGCATGGCATGAGACCGTATGGCCGCAGCATTTGCAGTTTTCTGCTGCAGGCGCTGGTTGGCGAACAGTTTAAGAATTAACCCATTAGCGCTAATGAGGGAATCTGAAGTCAATTAAGCTTGGCGTGATAATATAAGCCCGATAAGCTCGGTGGTCGATGAATATGCAAACGACTGCAGAGCTAGCGAACCATGATCGTGAGCCCACCTGCCGGCTGAGGCACACGACTGAAGCCCTCAAACTAACACATGAGAACTTTGGCTTACCGTTACGCAGTTACGAAATGTCACATTGTTCGATGATTTTTTTTTCTTTTGCTTTTTCGAACAAATAACATACCATTTTTCACTCTGTTTTGATGATTTGCAAAAATGAGATTTTTCTTTTGCACTGAACTTTTGAAGTCTTCTACACATACAATTTCGTCGTATCACAAGTGTGTGGACATCAAAACGAAGCAAACCATATGTAACGAAGTATATTTTCGAATAACAGGCAACGATTGATGATGCGAAGATTACAAATTGAAAAATATGCCTGACTCTGATTTCGTTAAAGTCCGGTAATTCGCAGTTCCGAGAGTTGAAAGTGTATGATCTCGTAGGAGAAGCCTGTAGACCGCTTATCACTCTACAGTAATCATGCTTACAAGATTTACTTATGTACATTTTACCAAAGTTATTCACAGATCTTCAAAAATAGTGATACACGGGAGGTTTGACCCAAAAACTAAGGGGAGGTTTAACCAACCATTTCCGTGTCTCGAAATCATTCAATTCACTTGAATTGCAGTACCTCCGTAGAAAACAAATCATCATTAAACAAACGGGTCACTAAATGTTGTAAACTTTGATTTGCACTCATTTCTTTTCCGTAATTTTATTGGTAACAACAGAGGAACGGGGAACGTGGTATTTCATCGGTGTAGAATACTCGACGGTTCCGAAATATCAAAATCCATATCCCACTGAAACACCGTCCATTCAAAGAAATGAGGTAGTTTTTGAAATATTGTCATGAAAATCAAATGGAAGACGAAGACAAATGTCAACACCGTAGTTCAGTACAAACGAAACAAATGGGAAACATGCAGCAAATATATACATATAGCAAACAAAATAAAAATCCCAAATCAAACGGACTAAATCAGAGAAACATGGATGAATTGAAGAGTAAAGATGCGTCATCAAATTTTGAACAATAAAAGTTGAGATAATTTGTTTTCTGATGCACCTCTGATGAGCTAAATGCGATAAGTCGCTTCCGCAGTGGAAATTCAAGGTGGATGTTGATTTCGGTTACTAACGTCCAACTAAAAGTTCCTCAGGATCGACGATCGACCGGTATTTTCATCTCGCGCGCGAGTGCACCAATAATTGTATTGCGCACCTATTCCTCGAGATCAGCATGTAGTGCCCCTACTAAGCACCGATGTCGCCACAATATTTGAAGTCCAAATTTCTTGGTCCAGTCCGGTTCCATAATCGTTCCGTTCCAGTCTTCATTCTTCTTCTTTGTGCCGAAGGCGTCACAAGTCCGCAGAAATTCAGATTAAAAAATGGGAAAATCTAAACGAAAACGGCGGCATCGCGACTCAACACCGGATACCGAAAACGTGGAGAGCGGTATTCGAAAACGGATTTACGTGCTGGAACGAGAATTATCGAGACAGAGAGAAGAAACGTCCGCAGGCAGACGCACTAAGTGAACAGGCGTTCAAGCAGGGCGGCCATAACTGCATCTCTCTGTCCCCACAAACAACATTTCGATCCGATCCGATCCCGCAAGAGGCTCAAGTGTGGGTTTTTGGTCCAACCAATCAACCACTCACAAAAGACTCAGTCGTTGTTAACTTTCGACTGTATTTACTTCCTCTCGCAAAAATTCATCACGTTGAGATGTAAACGTCAGCTGACAAGGGATCGTGCCCCAATAATCGGTTCAACCGAATTGGGAGCATACATAACCTCAACGGATTGTACAACAGATTAGAATGTGATTTTAATTTGATCCATAACAGGTGATGATAGGCGACAGTCACGGAGGCCATCGTCCCACCAGTCCAGATCTCGATCTTGACGCAGATCTTACAGGAGGTACGACTACTCTTACAGCGAGGAGGAAAACGACAGACCTCATTATAGAGAGGACAGGCGCTATCGACGTAGCCGTGACTACAGCCAAGAACGCAGTCGTTCAGCTGCGTGTCATCCAACTGTAATTGCGGAACAACAGTTGACAAGCTCGGGGAATCAATCAGAAAACCCACCTCACGAAGGTGGTATTCCTCTCCCCAACGAGGCTGTTGCTCCGCAGACCAACCTACCGCTTCCAATAGAGGTAGCGGAGGAAGGTGAGGCAGTGAATGTACCGAACAATGAGTCTGTTGAAAGAAGTCAAAAACTGGACCAAGAAGTCCTAGAAATATTTGGCGCGCGTCCCATACCGGATCGTGTGCTCGCACCAGCAATCAACAATCACCTGGCGGTGATATGGGAAGACATCATTGAAAATGGTCTTTCTTCAGAAGAAAGGAAAATGGCGCTGAAAAACTTTCCTCCACCCGAAAATTGTGTTTTGATGGATGCTTCAAAACTGAATTTGGAGGTCAAGGCAGCATTGGATAACACAATTTGGAACAGAGATGAACGGATTATCGGAAAACAACAAAAGATATCAACTTCACTTGCTGGTGTGGCAAGAACCATTCAGAAAGTATTGGAAATTGGAATCAAACCCTCCAGACAAAAAAATATATTTAGAACCACTCAATGGCGTTGCAAAACTACTCGCCGATCTGCAACATGATGAAACATCCATCCGTAAAAGTCTTATCCTACAAAAATCAAGGTATCGTTCAAGGACACAAAAGACTCACCAACCGACCAGTGGCTGTTCGAGAACGATCTGCCTGAAAGATTGAGGGCTGCCAAGGCCTTGCAACAATCGACGAATGACTTGAAGCAGGTGGCAAAACCACGATCTGAACAAGACAAAGCTCCGAAAAAACTTTAAGAGCCCGTCTTACCGAACCCAGTACAGACCCAGCACAAACTGGAAGGGGGGCGGGCAAAGATAGTCGTACCATCAGTGGCACAGTCAAGGGCAGAAGCCGGCCCATTGAGGCAGGTACTATCACCAGAAACAGGCTCAGTCGAATGCGAAGACGAGAAAGTAGATGTGAGTATCTTCGCTGGAAGGTTGGCTCTTTTTAAACAGAGTTGGCTTAGTTTGACGTCAGACAAAACAATCCTGAGTTGGGTCACAGGGTATAAAATACCTTTCACGGCTCAAATTGAACAACTGATACCACCCAGTGAACCCCACTGGTCCTATCAAGAAAGAATACTGATCCAAGACCAAATTAATATTTTATTGAGTAAGAGTGCGATAGAAATTTTCCAGCCACAGATCAATCAGTTCATTTCAAAAATATTTCTGGTACCAAAACCTGATGGATCATTTGGTCTCATTCTAAATCTCAAATAATTAAACGAGTTTATAGGAACTGAATTAATCTCAAGGATGCATATTACTTGATCAGAATCGCTAAAATAGACAGAGAATATCTAAGATTCTTCTTCAATGGCATTTTATAATAATTCACTTGTCTACCTTCCGGACTCAATACAGCTCCATACACTTTTACAAAGATGATGAATCCAGTCATTCTTACTCTCAGAAAACAAGATTATTTATCAGTCATACATATACCTAAATGATATGTTAATACTGGGAGACTCATATGGGAAGTGCTTGAAGAATATTCAGGAAAGTTGTTGATTATTAGAGAGTTTAGGTTTCATCATCAATAAACGAGAATGCCAGCTGTCTTCGTCTTCAAGGTGTAGATTTCTGGGGTTAATTGTTGACACTGTTAAGATGACTATCGAACTACCAGAAGACAAGAAGGTAGTATTAATTAAGAAAATTGACGAATTTAGCAAGACGACCAGATGTACCATCCGCGAATTCGCAGGACTAATAGGTTCCCTGGGGATCCTGCTGTGAAACGCTGAAATATGGTTGGGTTCAAATGAAAAGTTGGGTTCTCGCACTCAAAGAGAGTATCAGTAATTTCAAAGCGCGTATGTCACTCTCAGAAGATTTACAACCAGATTAATGAGACAATATGTTCAATCAGGAATTTCAGACCAAGTATTAAAATCTTTTCAGATGCTTCGTGCTCTGGCTGGGGGGGGATATTGTCAGAACCAACGGACACATGGCCATTGGAACAAAGAGGAACAAACTTTTCACATTAATTACTTAGAGCTATTGTCAGCCTTTTTTGGCCTCAAATGTTTTGCTAAAAACCTGAAAAATTGTGATGTGTTATTGAGAATCGATAACACAACTGCTATTGCTTACATCAATAAGATGGGTGGTATCCTGTACCCGAAACTGAGTAACCTAGCGAAACAGATCTGGCAATGGTGTGAACAAAAGGATATTTGGATCCTTGCATCATATATTCCATCTAGAGAACATGTTGAAGCCGATTTCAAATCTAGACGTCTTGAAATCGAGACAGAATATTTATTATCAAGATCAGCCTTCCACCAAATAAGTCACACATTTGGTGAACCTGATATATACTTGTTTGCAACAAGGACAAACACTAAATGCGAACGATATATTTCATGGATAAAAGACCCAGGATCGATCACGGTTGATGCATTCATCGTATATTGGAGCTCATATTTCTTTAATGCTTTTCCTCCATTCTCTGTGATCCTACGGGTTTTACAGAAGATTGAAAATGATGGGGCTAGAGGTATAGTTGTAGTCCCACATTGGCCAGCTCAGGCTTGGTTCCTTGTCTTCACGTCAATGCTTATCGCCAAACCATTTTACTTCAAACCAAATATCAATCTTCTGCATTCTCTGAATAGACAAACACACCCACCCTGGTCGAGGATTACACTGGTTGCCGGTACGCTGTCCGGCAGGTACTGAAAAAGCGGAACATTCCAGACCATACAATCACCATTATGCTTCCTTCGCTATCGGAATCATCGCTCATTGTCAGACAATATGACACCTGCTTGAAGAAATGGTGAAAATTTTGTGGACGAAACAACGTTGATCCACTTGGCTGCTGCATATCTGAAGTCCTGAAGTTTCTCACGGAGGAGTTCAAAACCAAAATACGAATCGACGTGGGATCCACAACTTGTTCTAGATGAAGTCAAACAATGGGGACAAAATACCAAAATTTCACTAGAAAAACTTACTTTCAAGTTGGTCACATTGTAAGCTCTGATCACAGCTCAACGCATGCAGACGCTCGCCCTCATAGATATTCGGAATATAGAGAAGTTTGCAGAACTGATGGAAATAAAAAGTCCGGACACGATGGAAACCTCCAAGCTGAACAGGACTCAACCGACACTAATCATTCCTTACTACCGTAAAGACAATAATATTTGTGCAGCGTCAACGCTAGAGACGTATATAAGCAGGACGATAGGGCTACGTGGTTCGGGAACCCGATTATTTATAGCCATTTAGAAACCGCACGAGGTGAGCCGGTAATGGGGGTCGCGTTCGAGCGAGAATGCGGGGAAGCGGAATTACTCAGAGCGGCACTACTCAGAGAGCGGACTGTATTCGAGCGCGGCGCGGTGGTCATGTCACTCGTTCCTGGACTATGGCCGAACCAATACCTTCCAGAGATTCAGGTGTTCACACTTCACGCAATCTTCATCCACACTCCATGCACACTCCATGCACAGTCCGTGCACCGTCGACGCACATTTCTGACTGCACATCTTGTCACGCTTTCCTTGTTTCAATTCACATTTCCGGCTCACTTCACCTCAGACGTTTGTCACACTTTGGCCACATTTCCAAAACATTTGAATTCAACCTTCGGTCACATTCGGTTTCACACTTCATTTCCGCGAGGGGCTGGCAATTGGTCTAGTGCATTCAATTGTACTATGAATGAAGAAGACGGCGGTATCAGAATAAGCAAAGCGATGGATACAGAACCGCTTCTCCACGCTGGAAACGAAATTCCAGTCATGTACAAAGTCAACCAATGCTCAGAGACAACAGCTGTCACTCTACGAATGACTGAAAATTCCACTCGATTGCACCGAGCCAGCTCGCTATCCTGACTAGAGTGAACCGGCTCACTCGAAAAGAGATTGGAATGTCCACTCTTTTTAGCGGGACCCGAGTGATTCTTTCGAAGAGTGAAAATTCATTTCTGAAGAGCCAGATTCCACTCCGAGAAATTTAGACAGTTTGTTCGTTACGCTCTATGCTGACTCCATTGGTGTTCAGTTGTTCCTCGCTTGCTGAACTCACTAGATTGAGATTTTGTGATTCCGCGCTGACTACGTGGGTTTCAGTTGCTCCTCGCTGACTATACGCTCACTCGGCTATCACTATTTACACGTTAGGGAGGTATACAACACCTGTGAATGGGTAAGAATTCTTATGAAAGAATTATTTTTTTCTGGCGATTTAGGGATTAGATAAACTCTGAAAAGCATGATGTTTCGGGGTAGTTTTACCGTCAGTATCCATATTTCACACCATATATATTACTTTCCGTCATATAGGAGTTATGCTGAATATACATAAAAATACAGATTTTCTCTGTCCTCGTAAGGATTGAAGAGCATCCGTGGACCAATTCTGGATGTCTTGGTCTCAATTTGTTCCAAAGAGATGCCATTATCGTATTAATGGAGGCAATTTTTCATATTGCAAGAATAGCCCAAGATATTGATTATTTTTCCAACTTTTTACTGAGTTTTCAGATTTTTCTTCCTCCTTTTTCCACTATTTCCACCAAAAATGGAAATATCAAAAATTCCTCCGTTCATCTGAAAAAGGCATCGATTATGAACAATTGATGACCAAGATGGCTTGAATCGGTCCAACATACTCCTGATTCCTTACAAGGAGCGGTCAAAATATTCATTCTTTAGGAATCGACTTGGAAACTTTTTGCTACGCAGAAGATTTCAGAGGTCGACTATGCTGCTGCGACTTTCTAATTGGGTCACTGGTCGGGTTCAATGCATTAATCAACTTTTCTATTCTTTCTACGTAATATGCGCTCGGACTGACCTACGCAAAGTTAAAAGCTTAGTATCCAACGCCACTGATGCCGTGAGCCTAATAGTACGAGAGATGACGACCAAAACCATGTCACATCGTGAAATGGCTAAAACCGTGTAAAATCGATAGATTAGATGACCCTAGATCCGACTGGGGAGTAGCAACTCTCAGAAGTGTAGCATGTTCGCGGGGGGCCATTTCTGCTGTGTCAAAAAAAATCGGTCGACTGTCTCATCACAAAATGTCTGATATTGAAAATGTACATAAAGTTTGGTATTTTATTGTTGAAATTTGCGTTTTCAGACATTTTGCGCGTAGCATTTGATCTCAGCGTATTTTCAAATGTGTCAACAAATCTGACCTAAGTGACTCATAGCAGAATGGTTCATTTTCGTTTCAAATCATTCGTATGGATGGCCTGATTACAAAAATAGTGTTTTCAGACATTTTCAGTGTCGCCTATAAGAAAAAAAAAGTTTCGGAGTCGCCCAGCAAATACCCCGGCGCTTGTATTAGCATTGAAAATGCTTCTATTTTGGGGTATTTAGAAAGTGTAGGTGGTGGGTATGGGTGGTCCGTTCGGCCGATTCAACATTATGCGCAACAGATGTAACGTTTTATCGTCGCGCGAGTCCGATATAGAAGGCATGTAAGGTTTGAAAGTTTTTTGTTTTAATATGAACAAGAGAACCGAAGGTGTATTAAGGTCAGTTATCCCGCGATCGTTATCTCGCGAGTAATGCAGGAACCGAGTACGTCCAAAACGTTAACTGAGGCTGAGCGATACAATTATATCGAAAACACACACAAACTGGATCTAAATGACGAGAATGAATTTGAATGTAAAAAACGTAGAATTGATAAAAAAAAATCAAAATGAATGAAAAATCATAAAAAACATTTTCAATGCCTAAGATTCTTGCCCCACGGGCAAAACCTGTAGATATATTTTTACAACTATATCCCGTTTAATTTCGTAAAATTTATTTCAAAAGTCCTTAAACTTCAGTTCCACAGATTTAGGTAACCGTTTATTTTAATATTATTTAATTTCTTTTTCAATTACCTATAAGTGTTAATAAATTCAAATTGAAATACCCACGAACTAAAAATTTACTGCGGGGACCAAAATGTTTGCCATAACCGCGAGAAACGTTGTCTGATTAGCTAGATGTGACATTCAATTTGTCTGATATCTTTTTTTTAGACATCTGGGTAACGTATTCAATCATTTGCGACCAATTTCAGACATTTTGCTATGAGTCACTTAGGTCAGATATGTTGACATCTTTGAAATTCTATCAAAATGTTGAGCGACATGGTTTTTGTCTGAAAATTGGATTTTCCACATCAATTGATCCGAATTTACCTATGAAAATGATTTTCAGACGTTTTGCTATGAGTTTTTTTTTTGTCTCATTTTTTTTTTTTTGGTCTCCTGGGTATGCGCTACGCTATGGGTGTCTGAAAACTGTGTTCTCCGTATCTGGGGACTATGATCTAACTACATTCCGGAAATCAGACATTTTGCTATGGGTCACTTAGGTCAGATTTGTTGACATTTTTGAAAATGCGCTCAGATCAGACGCTACGCGCAAAATGTCTGAAAATCGTATTTCTGGGATCAGGGTCATATAATCTATCGATTGGCATTGGTTTTAACCATTTTGCTATGTGGCAAAAATCTTGGTCGTCATCTCTCGTACTATAAGCTAGCGGTTCATTTTGTATCATCGTTCATGTCGACTCCTTCCTTCTGTTGCATTATAAGTAACTGACTCAATGCGGTAAAAGCTTTCATCATTTACCGAAGCTCCAGAAGCCCATTCGCAGCTTCGACGCAGACGCATTTCTGTAGTTTTGTGACGTGGTGCTCGGTGCCCCGCCACAACACACACACACATACACACACACACACACACAGACTGTACAGGTTAGTCAGACTGAGACACTGACCCCCCCCCCACACACACGCACACATACACTCACACACACGTTAGTTAAGGATACTCATGTAATTAGGTTTAAGAACGGACAGAATATACGGAAATCATCTGAATTCTGGTGTTTCCCCTGGTATTTCTTATCCTTCCCCTATCCCCGTCCCCTTACATTCATAGCCGGCTGAGTAGCCCGTTATAGTTTGACATCGGCGATGAGTCTTTACGAAGAGCTTTAGCAGAGTTTCTAGCAGGCTTCTCAGGCCTCTGGAAAAATTCATAGCTTCTGCGATGGGAGCTGCTACTTGAACAAAGCTACACTGTGACAATGAATACTAGGGACAGAAGTATTATGTTGTGCTATCAATAGACTTATTTTGCCTGTCGTGCAACGCTTCGAAAAAGCATCGCTAGCTTGCCACGTCAGCTGATGTATTGACTCTATGATCGAAGATTTCTGTATGAATGTTGTTATTTTCATCCTTACCTCTGAAATGGCAATAGTTCGTTGTAATAACACCGTTGGTTTCACAGTCAGCCCACTCAATTTAAAGTATCATATAAAAGTGCACAGTGCACGTAAAACATCTCTGCCCCTGTCACATGTAGAGAATAATGGAAAAAAAGTGAACGTATGATTTCATTCAACTGTCGAAGTATTAGTAGGCTAGCAGCCCACAAAAATTTAATTTGAAGGCGTATGCTACCTCAAACCATTTTTAACGATTTGAAATATACTCCTTTGGAAATGTTAATGAGCAGGATTATCTACACCGAGGACATTATCACTGAAGTACTCAACTCTCATCCCGTTGCTGCGCAGAATATTAATATCAAAGCCTGTCTATAGGAAAATGGCAAAACAATGGCGCAAATACTCGAATATACAAAACCATGAATATTCGAATATTTGCAAACCATGGATCAAATGATACACAAATATGAATAAAAGTAACGGAGACCTACGTTTAGGTGCTCAAACTGCCGTACCCGTATGAAATACATATTTCGAAGAGGAAAAAATCTTTTCCAATAACTAGATGACCTTCGCTAACTATTCGAAAACTGACAAATCGCCGGTTCAAAATTTATAATTTTCTTCTTTGTCAGATATCAGATTTTCGTCGGATTAACGTGGACGAGTCAAATGCAATAAAAAAAAGTTTTAAAAAACTGTACTCCGCGCATATGCACTCGCAGACTCATCTAACCGTCGGCAAAGCAGCTGCTACAGATATCACACATAATCTAAATACGCATAAAGTATGCTCGCATTATATGCATATCACCTTTTGTTTGATGCAAGTATGATTTACGCGGTTTTCAGTGCACGTTGTCATCGGTACACAAGGTAGGCAGTTAGAGGTGGTATTCATTGTACTTTGCTCGAGTCCACAGATGCGCATCTGGAGTTGAATCATTTACGTCAATCATTCGAGTCGATTCAATCGTCTGATCATTCGACGGTTCCACCTAACCTGAAAACGCTTGGGTCATACCTGATTTGGTTATGTAAAGAATCGTATGCAATAAGGGGGAAACAGATTTTTCGCCTTGCGTATTTACAATATTCATCTTCGGCTCGTATACGTGCTTTTGGAATTTTGGAAAAATTTTGGAAAAAGAAAAATTGGAAGTTATTATAATCACCCCGAAAATAACAAGATGAGTTTTCACTCAATCTCCACGTTTCGAGGTCCAAAGAATCACCCCCGACTATTTTGGGTTTGACGTCTGGGTCTGGGTACGTATGTATGTATGTGTCCAAATTTTTGTCCGCACGATATATCGGGAAGGAATGCGCAGAAATCGGTAACAATGACAATTCCAGGGACATCAAGAGACTCGGTAGAGTCTCGCGCCAAGTACATTAAAAAAAAAAATTTTAATACGCTGCGTGAGACTCGAAGCGAGTCTCTTTACCCGAACGGGAGCTATTCGCGGTGGTGGGGGAAATCACATTCTCTTATTTCTTTCATCTCGCGATATCCATGGGTCTCGAAATATTATTGTTAGAATGCCGGCACGAAAAGCTTTCATTTGAGCCCTATTTCGATTAAATCCGTGCACGTAAAGATGAGATATGATTATTTCAAAGATCTGACAGGTCCGTTTCGGTCGAAAATTTTCGTCTCCTTCATCATCGTCGTCTCCTCGAGCCAGACTTTGCTTTGAGCTACGAGTATAAAAATTAGAGAAGAGCGGCGGTCTGTTCTGTAGTTTAGACTACGCCGCTCGCATGGTAAGGTAGGCCGCTAAGACAGATCTCGGTTACGATTGGTCGTTGTAATTTAGTTCGCTTTGGATCATATCCGATGCTAGATGGCACTCGTGACACGTGAGCAAGCCGCCACTTTTCAGCGTAAAAGATCGAGAATCGATTGTCATGAATATTAGAATTAAATTAAGAGAATTCATACGATAATTATTATCAGTAATTACTAGACCCGTTAGATCAAGAAAATTCGGAAAACAATCTCTAATATACGTGACAGTGCTTCTGTACCAGGCATATGAGTGGGTAAGTGAACGAATTTTAATTCTAATATAATTATACGTCCGTGGTATAGGCTGTTGTTTCGGCTACTAAAAATTAGAGACGAGTAGCGACCACTAGACAGTCGGGACAACAGCGATCCGAGTACCTGGCATTGGCCGCCGGACAGCGCCTGTGTCAGCACTGTTAAGAATCACGAGTTAGATCGAATCGTGAATGTAAACAAGCCGCCATCTTTAAATGTAACAGATCGAGAATCGATTGCCCGAAACTGCTAGCTATAGCATGTTCGCGTCGGCTGCTTCGGTTTGACATTTCATTGCACTCGTTATCACTGCGTGATATTGAGATACATGATGTGATGTGAGAATCATTACCGACAAAGTGAAACAAGATGGGCTTTGAAGTTTATGTATCAGCTCGACATCGTATGGAAATCGCGAGCCTGTTTCATGGAAAAATCAAGTTATGAGGTTATCAGAGTCAACCAGTTAGATTAATCAATTGGTCGTTCGTATAAATATTAACAGTTCAGTATGCGAAACATAATCATTGAAAATACGTGAAATTTGTTATGTGTCAGATGAAATTGGCCTCGACCAGCTTATAATACTTTATTCTCCATTTATCGCTAACCATCTGATAGTATATCTAGCTCAGTTAAAAAATTCTTACGATGTAGAATAAGACGCTTTATTGGTTATATGTTCATGATTCAGGTGCTGAATATCAAGGGACTTGGTAGAGTCTCGAGGCAAGTACATTAAAAAAAAAAAAATGGCATAGGCTTCAAAGAATCTATATACCTGAGTGGTTTAGTTCCGGAGAGAACTATTTCGTGGCCATGCTATTGATATATTGATTGATATATCGACGGGTCCTGAGGAAGCAGAGGTATCTCGGCGGGCAGTCTAGAGCAGGCGTAACTCGGAATACGCTCCAAGAGGAGTATAGAGGTCCGTAACACTTCATACACAGTTTTCTGAGTTACGTTTCAGTTCTGGACTGTCCGCCGAATATGTCCGTTCCCTCAGGTCTTGACGATATGATCGATTCTTTAACTGCGCTGGTTATGGTTATCGCACGCCTACTTCTAGCTCTGTGAAGAAAATGTGTACATTGCGCTATGCTCCGGGGGTTTGCTTCGATGACTCAGCTGTCAATGTAGATATGGCGGCACAGTTATTAGACTACTGGAGTAAGGATAGTTACACGACTTGAAACCATCGGGTTCTAAGAATACCTTGGTGAACCGGATGGAACGGACGAATCTTGTCATGGAATTTATAACAGGAATACTAAAGTCTCGGAAGACTTTATTGAGTGCATACCAATCATTATTTATACACTGATTTTCAGATTTTCTTACTGTGAACATTTTTTAAGATTTAATTTGTAATGAGCAGTGACTATAACCCTGTCTGTAGGTAACTCCGCTGTGGCCGCTCCCAATCCCGGATGAGAAGGGAGGAGCGCCGCCATAGGGTTCCACGTTGCGAATATTTACTGTGAATGATTTTGACGGATCAATTTATACAACCCAATGAGGGTTAATATTTCACGTCTGCCCCTAAGCAAAAGTCAGAGTTACAGAAATCAACTGGACATACATTTACGCGTTCTCATCAACATTTCCGATAATATCTAGCGTTTTATAACAGAAAATTCAAAATTTTTAACCGTCTATCCAATGGAATATACTCAATGGAAATAATCGGTCAGAAAAATACTGACAACCGAGCGAGCATAGCGAGTGAGGATCTACGAAGACCCAATCGAGCAAGCACAGCGAGCTAGCGCAGTTAGCAGGAAGTGAAAAAAATATACAAAAAGTAGTGATATCCCCCAAAAAGCACCTCTGGTGCAAAAACCTTTCGCCAAGTACATTAATGTGGTCCACCCACAAAACTTACCACCAAAATTCTTTCACACAAAATCTGTCTTCAAAAATACCCACCAATAAAAATTCGTCTTCCACAAAAAGTCTTCTTCCAAAAATTCGTTTTCAACAAAAGTCGTCCTTCAAAAAAATCTCTGTAAAAGGATTGATATCAAATACAAGTACCAAGTACAAAAAAAAGAAAAATCAAACCATATAACGTTGTGCTCGTTCGCTCGTTACGCTCGCTCACTCGATTGGGTTTTCATAATTTGTGAGGAGAAAAATTGGGAGCATGAGTTTCGAGAAGAGAAAATTTTCGAAAGAAAAAATTGAGGGAGTGGTACTTGGCGGGCCTTCATAGCAAGATAAAAAAATGTGACTTTTAGACCTCAGTGGTCACTCTTTCACTCATTCACACTTGGCCCGCAAGTACCACTCCCTCAATTTTTTCTTTCGTCTTGGTTACATATTATCAATTGTTTTGGAACTTGCAAGTATGGTTTAACAGAATTGAAAATATTTTTCTGATCAAATATTTGTTGAGCCTACAAATATGTATGAACTAATAGTAATATTTACGATAAAACTTCTTTTTTTCGTTCTCTGACCGTATCGCAGATATCTGTTTTGTTTTTTGGTGTCACAGGTCAATAAAAAAACATCTTTCAATTGACGTTTCGGCCCATGAAGAGAGCTCTCTTCAGAACTAAAATTATTCATTAATACATTTACAACAATCCAACAATAACAAATATACAACAGAAGATACTCACATAACAAAAATAATTTATAAAAGTGTATATCAAGTCCGTGAGAGATGCCAGGGTCGGATATCTGCTAACCAATTTTGGGGTTAAGTTCACGATGAACAAAGAAAACACGAAAATGAGCTATCTGTATCTTACAAAGGAAGAGGGTTAAACCAACTTGTCAGGTTCTTTGGGACACATCCTGTCACACAATTAAAAGTCGAAAGAGTCAATTATAAAATAAAAACAGCAATAAAAATCGGAGGCAGCAGCCAATCGAACCGTTATTTTCCTTAGTTTCACTTCAAACCCGCAGACGTCACAATCAATGGGCCAAAACGACTAATACAACGGGACATACATACATACATATATATAGGCTTCGCCCCCCTGCGCGCTTCGCGCGCCAACCCCCCGATTCAGGTTGTATTCAGTAATATTTTGTACATGGTGAAAAAAGTCAAGAAGAAGAAATTGAAAATTCTGTATGGAATGAAAAAGTGTGATCTCGGTTATAGTGGTGTGGAAACGATAATATTCGGATTGAAATCCTTCCCGGACGACTTCGGGTCTTTCCGGAAGACTTCGGGTATTTCCGGAAGACTTCGGGTGTTTCTTCGGGTACTTCGCTTCGCGCGCCAACCCCCCGATTTAGGTTGTATTCAGTAATATTTTGTACATGGTAAAAAAGTCAAGAAGAAGAAATTGAAAATTCTGTATGGAATGAAAAAGTGTGACCTCACTTATAGTGGTGTGAAAACGATAATATTCGGATTGAAATCCTGTCATATAGTTTATTCTGATTGAAACCCCGATTTGGGTTGATTAAATTGAATCAAAATATTCATAATTCCAAAAAAAATTCCGGGGATTTCCCGGAATTCGTAGGGGATTCTGGGTAATATCTGGGGTTTTCCCGGAATTCGTGGGGGATTCTGGGTAATATCTGGGAGTTCCCGGAATTCGTGGGGGATTCTGGATAATCTCTGGGGTTTTCCCGGAATTCGTGGGGGATTAGGTTAGGTTAGGTTAGGTTAGGTTAGGTTAGGTGGGTCAATTCATGGGGGATTCTGGGTAATCTTGACACGGCGGCGGCGGTGGCGGCGGTGGCGGCGATATATTTATATAATATAGAACGATATATATCTCACGGACTTGATATACACTTTTATAAATGATTTTTGTTATGTGAGTATCTTCTGTTGTATATTTGTTATTGTTGGATTGTTGTAAATGTATTAATAAATAATTTCAGTTCTGAAGAGGGTTCTATTCATGGGCCGAAACGTCAATTGAAGGATGTTTTTTTATTGACCTGTGACACCAAAAAAACGTAACAGTAATATTTACACCATTGACAATTTGTGATACTCCGAAATTCTGTCATTCAAATTATTCGATTGATTATTATATGGTGAGCAATAAATTCCTCAGGTTGAATCTCTCATTTCCATTCGTCAATTAGGTAATGTGACTAATTTTCCCTGTTTTTCTAAAAATTAGAAATTTATTTCCGACTTATTGTCAATTGTTCCATACACTATTCTGTGTTTGAGATATTGATAATTTGTTGAGATTGTCACAATAATCTGATAGAAATTATGATTTTCTAATAATGATAAATTCATAAGGAAGTGATCGAAATTCGTTTCTGAATTATTATTCATGTGAGGCAACTTTTAATCTCTGGGGCCGTATTCTGGGAAGAGTTTTCACGTTGTCACCCGTGCTAATTCTCATGGCGACAACGTGAAAACTCTTCCCAGAATACGGCCCCAGAGCAAATTAAGAAATGAAAAATGGAAGTAATTTTTTGTCGATTTCTGTTTCAATGTACTTGGTGCGAGACTGTATGGTGTCTTTTGATCATGCAAATGGGGACATTCGAACACAGAAACATACATAAATGTATCTAAGAAAAATGGCTTTGTTATTGTTGAGTATGATCTACGCCGTAGATTCTACGGCTACATACGTTGAAGTAAACAAATTATGTGCAATATGAAGTGCAAATCGTCATCCGCTTCTTTCCTAGTATGATAATGCATAACTGGGAAAAGAGTCTGAAGAAATGTTTTATCCCACACAGTTTTTTCGCTCGAAAAACACCCCTGTGTTTTTTGTCCTAACCGGGATTCGAACCGTGTTCGCTCGCTCACTCGAATTACTAGTCGCACGCCCTACCTACTACGCCAAACTAACTTATGGCAACGGACGACTTCACGTGCAACATATATGTACAATCGATGGTCAATACAGTCAAGATAGAGGATAGAGAGAAAACATTAATTCAGTATAGTATATTATGCATCAAGTGCGGGAAGTTGGCGATTCGAATCGCCAACCCGCACGAGATCCACATCCTGTTTTTTGTATAAAACCTGATATGGAAAGTCTGACTTCGCGGACTGTGGAGAATGTGCGAGATAGCTGATCCTCTTACCGACCGAGAACAGTGCCGGAATGTGGACATTCCAGCACTGCTCTCGGCCGGTAAGGGAATCAGCCATTTCGCGCACCCTCTACAGTGCGCGGAGTCGAACTTCCCATGCAGGTGTTACGAAAATACAGTTTCTTTTCGATTTCTAGTTTGACCGCAGATGCATTCAATTACTACACAAAATCAGAGGACTATTTTCTAAATTCGGATTGACTTTATTCAGATTTCATGAACTATAGTTAATAGTGAATCGAAATAACATAGTTAATGGGCATGACAGTACCAATGTTATTTCCCTAATCATAGTGGATGTAGTAAACCGTACACTGTTGAATGGTATTATGTAGTCACCCGGGAAAAAATCGGGTAGATCTATGTAGATCTAAATGCTTTAGATCTACAGAGATCTAAATTTTGGAATAGATCTAATGAGATCTACGTAGATCTAATTTTTATGTCAATGTCAATTCCGGAAATGAATTGAAAAAACATTGATTAATTGCATAACTATAATGAAAAAATACTCACTATCATCATAAAATAAGAAATCGTGAATACGAGTAACGAAAAAAAATTAAAAAAAAAAAAAATTGTGAAAATCGAACAATTCGGAATCGAACCTTCGAACTCCGGATTACGAAACCTGTACCGTACTAGATGAGCTGAGGCGCTTTCTGAAAATACGTGCGTTTCTGGCGTACTTATTGTCCAATTAGTCCAGAGAGACTTGAAATATTTCCGAATACGGTACCAGAACTACTAGGATCCAAGTAGATCTACTTGGCTTCAATGAGCAACAACGTTTTGCTGCGATTATTCCATCTACTCATCTCAGATCTACCTAGATCTAAAGTAGATCTAACGTTATCTAGGTGGATATACATAGATCTAACAAGCATGGGCATTCGAACATGACAGTAGATCAATTCGAAGCTACGTAGATCTATGAAAATCCTCGGAGATCTAGGTATATCCAGGTAGATCTACGATTTCCCAAAATTTAGATCCACTTAGATCTAAATTAGATCTCCGGAGATGCGAATTAGATCTAAACCATTTTTTCCCGGGCATATAAACTTTAAAATTTGCATTGTTGTAACGATACTGCTATAGTTGACCGCGTATAGTCCGAACTATAGCAGATAAAGTGTATTCCATTGTGAGACTAGGGTTATGATAACCATAACTTATAGTTTCGACCACTATATATGCGTTCAATATGCAGCTAAGGTATCGTGGACCACTGACCTATAGTCAATTCAAGGTATTGCAGCATAGTAATAGTGATAATCTACGTATGGTCAACTCGTTTGCTGAAAATATAGTCACCTATACTACAACCAGGGGCTCCGCCCCTGCGCGCTTTGCGCGCCCACCCCGGTCGGCGCTTTGCGCCTCTGGCCCTCGGCACTTCGTGCCTCGCTGTTCGGCGCTACGCGCCTCAAAAATTGGTTTCACACCTTTTCATTCCCTTAGGAGTCGAATTTCAAAAAACGCTCAAACTACTTTCTGGGTATTTGAATGAGCAATAATTTGGAGCCAAAACGAAGTCAATATCTCATCGGGCCGAGGAGGTATCCATGAATCCGCGAAAACATGTTTTATCCCTTTTATTCTCCTTGTGGGGCGAATTTCGAAAAATCGCTTCTTAGTGGGTGTTTACGAAGGGAAGGGAATATGTTGCCCAAATTTCAAGTTTCTAGGTCAAGGGGTTTGGGCTGGGCGTTGATGCCACTTGTTCCTTTATATATATAGATTAAAGTGAAATTCTATGGCGGTTACCAGAACCATACCGATATAGTTGATGTGACAATAATATTATCCTGCACACTATAATTATGTTTACTGCAACAATATTTTTTTTTACTAAGCAATATAGTTACCACAACCACGCATTTTTGTGTATAAAGTGTATAAAGCAGTGGCCGCGGCCATGATGGATCGTTTCGCGTTGGGTGTGGGGCCCAGTAGCGCTCCTTGGTGACGCGCGGGCGCAACGGGAACCAAACTGTAATATAATGTGAGTTGTTGCCAACCTTCGTCTTGCGGTCCTGCGTTTCACGAACCGTCGTTCCTTGTTCAGCGCTATGACAGCTTAGCGTGAATTCAAACGGAAATAATTCGGAATAATAATAGTTCTAACAATGAATTATTATTATTATTATTATTATTATTATTATTATTATTATACATATAATATGTTAGTGGAATTATATGTATGAGGTCGCTCACTGCTTCGTTTCCACCCTTGTGATGCGTAGTCGGTGATATCAGTGAAAACAAGTGACGGTCCCACGCTTCCGCGACACAAAAAAAGTCTTATTTTACTCATTATTTTTTGAATACGAAATTCTTCTGGTAAAGACTGACTGGAGCATGCTCTTAAATAAAGAAATCAGATAACGTCAAATCTGGTTTTTCGTGAATTTAGAATCAATTTTGAGTCTTCATTTCTCCTAAATATATTTTTTGCTGATAAAATTGAGAACCGTTTATCATTGAGTCTTTGCACTTTTATCAATGCGTAGGGGGAAAAAGTGCTTTTCCCAGTTTGTCAATACTTATTTAAATAATTATAACTTATTTAAATAAATTGTTCGACAAACTATTGAGTGATTAGTTTACTTGGAGAGAGTGATTTTAGTATAGGTATAATGGCACAGCAGCCCTGTTCGACGGTATTTATCGGTGGACGTACGAGCTCGAACCATTCGAAAAGCCTGAAGTCGGCCCGAGTGCGTCAGCCTGCTCTAGTCTAGCCGCGGGGCGAGACCATAAATTTTCATATCACCGTTAATAACGGAAAATCGCCAGGTATCCACCGCGCGGCATGATCCAAGTGCCATTAATTATTATTAATTGCTTTTACTGGCCATTATACTTATCTCCGCATACAAAGCACTTTCGTACGCACAAGCACAGGATATCTACTGCAGGTGCTGTCAACTATGATAGAAATATCAGTGAATCAGTATTTCGATACACGAAAAAAAAAATAGCAATCGGTAGAATCGGGATTAATCTGTGACCAATAGAAGTTTGAAAAACGTAGACATCAATTTCCTACTTTACACTCGTAATAAAAACTTCGGCTTCGCTCGAGATATATTATATGGAGGTATAACCGAATGAAAATAGGCAACGGTATAATGTATTTTGTGAAGCATCATGTCACTGATATATTACGAACATAAACGTGTAGTAGCATTGATTATATGATTGGAACGTTTATTTTTATTTCGGTAAACAAGCATTCATATTCGACTGTTATAGATAGCTCGGAGTAAATTGTAAGGGAGACCGGTGTCGGTTGTAACAATCTTTGTAAAATATTTGTTTTCGCGCTCAATATTTTTCATTTACAAATATTTTTTTTCGCGCAAGTTCGTTGATCTTCACTCTCGCTGGTTCTATTTTTTTCAGTTCGAAAACAACTTCAAAATTAGCAATAAAAATCAAAGTCGGGCATTGCGACACATGTTACACTTGACACCTTACCGGTGTCGATTGTAACAGCTTAAATGTCAATTGTAACACGGTAGCGATATGACATAATTGTATGGAAAATATGTATTTACTCCCTCAAAACTGGTTTCAAAGGTCTTCAGTAAACTAATACATTGTTATTTAATAGTTTTTGTCACAAAGACAAACACACATTTCCAATCTTACAATTAATATAATTGAAGCTATTCATATCTCTGCAATAAAATTATAACGGGAATTCAACAACGAATAAGACAGTTGAGCTTCTGAGCAGTCATCGCAGATGAAGAATGCACCACCACCGGTGCAACCGATGTATGCCCATTTTTTGCATTCAGTACATTGATTTTTGTAATGTTACAATCGACACCGATCGGCGTGTTACAATTGACACCGGCGACATTTTCAGTAAATAAATTAAATATTATCCTACGCGTCATGATCTACGAATCCTGATTGACATCATTTATAGCCAAATCATCATAGATCAATATAGAATCGACCAATTATTAAAACAAAAATCATTGTTAGATACCAGACCAAATCGTAGTGGGAGTGCTAAAGTTACTCACGGGAGTGAAAAGCCATAAAAGTCGACACAGATACAGGAAAGAGCGCATGAAATTTGGCAAAACGTTGGTTAACAAAAGCGAAACGGACGTTGCTATAGATATGTCCAAGCAGTTCGGACACTTTCCGCAAAATGGCGCCGTTATTCGTGTTGTAACAATTGACACCGTGTTACAACCGACACCGGTCTCCCCTACCTACTTTAGTATTTTTTATTCTTTTTAGGCACGATCGTAGAAAACGGAGTGCCTTATACATTCGCCATCGCAAGAAACGTCGGATCGAGTAAAAATTCTGGAATCATGTAGGGCGCACGTTTTGGAACCCGGGTAGTCGTTTTCGAGCATTTTCAAGAGTGGTGTATGTGACCCCCCCCCCCATTTCTTGTAAACCCGCTATCATCCAAACCGCTGAACCGATTCTGATGAAATTTGTAGGGGATACTTCTTTTACCCTGAAGATGTCAGAATTTTGTTGTGTACCCGATGCGACTTCCGGTTCAAAAATGGCGATTGCTAACTTTATCAATTTTTAACATACAACAGCGAGCTTTGGAATACAGCCTCCTGATCACGAATCAAAATTTTGAGAATTTTTGAGAATTTTTCCGGCACCTGCGTCTCGATGTCAAATCGTTGAAGTTGCTTGTAAACACGCTATCAGCCAGACCGCTGAACCGATTTTGATGAAATTGGCAGAGGATACTTTTTTACCCCGAAGATGTGCAAATTTCATTGTAGACTCGATCCGACTTGCGGTTTAAAAACCGCGGTCGCTAGCTTCGTCAATTTTGAAGTCACGAGAGCGGTCCTTGGAATATAGTCTATTGGCTTCGAATCAAAATTTTGAAATTCTTGGGGGATTTTGGACACTATTACAAAACAAACTAGCACTGTACGATCGTGCCTTACGCAAAAAAGCGATAAGCTTTTTGGCTAAAACGGGCTAGTTAACTTTCCGTTTCTCTGTCTTCAGAGAAGAAAAGAAGTTATTGTAATCACCGCGAAAATGAAAATTTGAGTTTTTACTAGATCTCCACGTTTTCAGGTTCAGAGAATCATCTCTGATCGTTTCTCAGTGGACATCTGTGTGTGTGTGTGTACTGTATGTATGTATGTATGTACATACGTGGTCAATTTTTTGTCCGACAATATCTCGAGACCGCGCGGTCGGATTTTGCTCAACTTGGTCTCAATCGACGCGCCTTTTTCAAACTTAGAACTGATTAGAGTTTGACTCCGCTCGGTTGAGTACTATCCGAGATATTTAAATAACAACATTCTAAAAAAACACAACGAAAATGACGATATATTTGTTATCATATGGTTTTTCGGATCGCTGATCACGAATCTGAAGTCAGTTTTGCAGAATTTTAATTCGACGTATTCGATATGCTGCAAAAAAAAAACCATTTGGATTTGGATGAAACTTGGTACTCGTATGTTTTTTGGGTCACTGATCACGAATCTGAAGTCTGCAGATTTGCGAAATTCAAAATGACGAATCCAATTTGCTGGGAAAAACATTAAAAACATTCAAAATCTTACGGAAATTGGTACTCGAAGGTTTTTTGAACCGCTGATCAAGAATCTGAGGTCATATTTGCAAATCTCAAACCAGCCGAGAACAAAATAAATAACGGAAAGTTCGAAGACTGACCCAGTAAAGTCAGCCGAATCCCGCTTGTTATTCATTTAGTCCATAGGTATGATTTGTATTTGTTAATTAACATTGCCTGAAAAAGCAACTTCGGTGTAAAAGCTTTTCGCCAAGTACATTGATATGATAGCCATTATTCACAAAAATATCTTAGCCAGTCGGAAGCATCTTCTTATCAAAACTACCTGCAATATAGATCTACGTGTATGGGCGCGTAAAATCGGTAGTTCTGACTTTGACGCCTTGTATCTCAGTGAGAATATTACGGCATGCGGACCTGAAGCATTTGAAAGCTTGCTCTGTGCCTCGTTTATACATCAGCAACGGCGTTTCAGCACAGATTTTCCGTCGCGCAACTTCAACTCGTCGCCATTCCTCCAAAATGACCCGAAAAAAAATCTAAAAACTGAAAGCCCAATCTTGGAACCTATCGGAGTGAAATGGCGACGGAATTTTTGTAAAATTTCGCGAATTATGGTCGCTACGGTTGATAATAGCCCAAGGTGTGATCTCGGAGACGGGTACTAATAACCGAATGTATTATGGCTCAAAATTTGTTGAAAACTCAAAGCAAGCAATGACCGATGATATTCTGTTTGTTGAATCCGTTTTTTAACCGTCATTGAGTTTTCAAGACGCAGTTTTAATCGCGGCGCCTATGCTGTGCAGCGCGAGTCCAACACTTCGCGCAGCAAATATCAGCGGGGCCCTACTTCACAAAATGGGCCATGTTCACATGGGGAACTTGAAACACGCACCAAACACCCAATGCCAAGAAGGCAGTTGAGTATTGAATTTGTTACATATTTTTTAGATTGTGAAAAACTCGATGTACGGAAAACTTGCAATAACGTTTAAAAATGGATTCAACAAACTGAATCACAATGGTCATTGCTTGCTTCGATTCTAGAAGTACGTTTTTTATCACGTTAATACGTTGGACGTTGCCTACCCTCGGCGCGGCTGGCGTTTGCAGACGTTCACGGGATGTAAGTTTTCTGCGCCATTTATACAGATATCGAAGATGTCTTGGATGCGTATATTGAAGATAGAGGACCATCTGTAGCCTGTATTTTTTCGACATTTGAAGTTCGTCTTCAGAGTCATGCAAAACGGTGCCGAAAATGGGTATACCTCTCGAGTTGATACAATGGTTGTACATTTTTTTTTTTCGTAACACCTGCATGTGAAGTGCGACTTCACGCACTGTGGAGGGTGCGGAAGATGGCTGAATTCCTACAGGCCAAAAGCAGCGCGGTAATGTACATTCCAGTCCTTATAATATAATACATGTATACATTCCCGCACTGCTTTTGGCCCGTCAGGGGATCGGCTATCTCACGCATCCTCCACAGTCCGCGAAATCAAACTTCTCATTAGAGGTGTCACAAAAAACGTGATGTGCAATTCGCCTCCTGCTCGTGCGGCATACTTCATACTCGTCCAGAATCGCCATCTTTCTGCACCTGATGCACAATATACTATTCACGAAATTCTACCAACTACACGGCACACATCCGTCCTTCACCTCTAATTTGAGCCCAAAACCAATGAAGTCGTATACATGTGACCAGTGAAAAAACTTGTATGAGCCGAAAATGAGCATAAAATCGCGATTTTCCGCCCAGAGCTGTCACTCCCTAGCGCTATATCCCTACTCTGTCGTAGCCCTTGGAATCTGTCCCAGCCTTTATCCCCACCACTCTCAGGCGGAAGGCAGAAAAGCCCGCGCCAGGCTTACTAGGCAACGTCCTTCAACAATATCTTCGCTCCTGATTTTCGTATAACAATCTCCGTTGGTGATGCAACAAGGCACAGAATAAGCATTCAAATCCTTCGGGTACACATGCTCTAATAATTTTTCTCGCCGAAATACAGCGTGTCAAAGCCAGGGCTCCAGATGCGTTAGACTACTAGACAGTTCTGTCCAGTGAAACTTTCCAGTATCTAGCAAGTGATGTAACGCTTGTCCCGTCTCAATTCCCGCCCAGGGTTATTAGGTGAAAAATTATTTTTATAAAAATTTGTACAGAGGTTTATTTTAATTGTTTAGTGAGATAGTAGGTCTTCGGTCTCTGGGTTATAATAATTGTATAAGCTGCCATTCCCGAAGATCAATAAAGAGTATCTCAGTGAGGTTCAAACTCAAACTAATCCACCTCTCGATCAGATTGTCAATCCATCCTAGGTTCTGGCCGCGGCCGGTGTTGCTCAACTTCTCTTGAAGTTTGGTCCCCATCTCGCTTCAAGCACCTGTTATTGTAGCCCGGGTAAAAATTGTTCACATCTATGTAGATCTGATTGTTTCAGATCTACGTGGATCTAAATTTTGAAATCGATCTAATGAGATCTACGTAAATCTAATTTGGATGCCAATCTCAATTTCGGAAGTAAATAAAAAAACCATCGATTATTTCTAGAGCTATCGGAAAAATACTGACTATTATCACATTCACAGAATAAAATAATTACAATTATTGTCTGTGCAAAAGTATCCTGTCATTTTTGAGTAGTAAATTATCGTGATTTTTTCACAACTTTGGGTCTTGCGCGGAACAAAACAGTGAAAAATACGGTAATTATCTTGTTCTTTTACTTCATTTTTCTTCGTTTTTCATGCACAGAGAACTATTCTTGAATCAAGAATATTATTCTCAAATCAAGTACCCAACTTCAAATTTTAATCAATAAAATGTTAAGCCGTTGAATGGAGAATATTTCCATTATTGGGTCAGGGATATTTTCCCACACGGCACGTAATATTTCATAAATATTTGATAAATCTTTCATTTGAAAGATGTAATATTACAAGAAATGTGTATGTTATGTGTCGGTAATATGCCAGAAATGTGTCTATGTCCGCATATATAACTTGCGTAATATTTCCGATATATTTCTGAAATATATCATGAAATGTGTCAGAAACATGTATGACATATTTCCGATAAATATGTCTGAAATAGTTCCGAAATATTTATGCCACATTTCATGAAATATTACAGGAATATGTCAGTAATATTCCGTAAGTTATGATTGCGGACATAGACACATTTCTGACATATTTCTGATACAATACGGAAAAGTTTCGACAAATATTTCTGAAATATATCCGGAACGTTTCAGAAATATTCGATATAATGTTTCTGTAACGTCTCGGAAATATTTATGGAATATCTCTGAAATATTCCTGGAAAATAACAGGAAATGCTGCAGGAATATTTGTGAAATTTTTCGCAAGTTTAATTTTATCTGAACCATTCATTAACCATAACTGTTAAAATGTTGCCGTTAATTCCACGGTAACAATAAAAAGCATGAATAAAAATGCTGCCTAAGTCGCGCTGATCCGAAGAACAGGCACGTCCAATGAGCGTGGCAACATGCGTCTAACGCCGGTAAGTGTATCATCACTGGCGCGTTTTTACTCGCGAGAATCTTGCGGGAGTATGCAGCGCCGCTTTTGCCTCTAGCGGCAAACGTGCAGACTAGTATTATAATAATAATTGTTTCCGGAACATTTCAGAAATATCGAAAATGTTATATGTATATAAATGATATATGTCACTTTGCATATTTTCGTAATGTTTAAGAAATATTGCAGATATCATCTTACAATTGACATGTTTCCGGAATATTTCAGAAATATCAAATATGTTATGCGTCACTTTGCATACTTCAAACATATTCCAGATATATCGAAGATGTTATATGTCACTTTGCATATTTTCGTAATGTTTCGGAAATATTGCAGATATCATCTTACAATTGACATGTTTCCGGAATATTTCAGAAATATAAAAAATGTTATGCGTCACTTTACATATTTTACAAATATTTCAGAAATATCGAAGATGTTATATGTCACTTTGCATATTTTCGTAATGTTTCGGAAATATTGCAGATATCATCGTACAATTGACATGTTTCCGGAATATTTCAGAAATATCAACAATGTTATGCGTCACTTTGCATATTTTTGTAATATTTCAGAAATATCGAAAAAGTTATACGTCACTTTGCACATTTTCGTAATGTTTTAGAAATATTGCAAATATTATATTACTATTGATATGTTTCCGGAACGTTTTAGAAATATAAAAAATGTTATACGTCACTTTGCATATTTTCGAAATATTTCTGAAATATTGAAGATGTTATACATCAATTCGCACATTTTTGTAATATTTGAGAAATATTGCAGATATTATATTACCATTGACATGTTTCCGGAATATTTCAGGAATATCGATAATGTTATGTATCACTTCGAATATTTTCATGATATTTAAGCAATATTGCAAATGATATATTACAATTCACATGTTTCCGGAATATTTCAGAAATATCGAGAGTGTTATATAGCAATTTTCATATTATGGAAATATTGCAGAAATATTGCCAGAATATGTTATGGATCTGAAACCTTGTAATGTATTTGAAATATTTCTGACATATTACGTGCCGTGTGGGTTATTATTAGTCCAGTCAATGGGGGTTTTTAGCCTACAAAAGGTGTTGGAGTTCTGATTTTTGGATGTCATTGAGTCAGGGGCCCCGATGAAAAATCCAAGTTTTCGACCTTGGCGGGGGAGGGGGGGGGGTCCGCTCGATCCGCCATCTTAGATTGAAGGTACAAAAAATTAGTTTTTTCGATATAACTTCTCAACGGTTGATCCTACGACAAAAATGTCGAATACAAATTTGAAGAGGACAAAATTCTCTACATTTCTTGTGGGAACACTATTTTTGTAAGTTCAACGGGTAAAAATTCCCTCGGCCCGGGTTTGAATCGGGACCTTCGCACCGTCGAATCCGGGCCAAGGGAATTTTTACTCGAAGAATTGAAATAAAAATTCGATTTTTCTATACACTGGAAGAAATTTTATTAGACTTCTTGGTTTTCGGTGGACCGAAAAGTACAATAAAATATAGTATTTTAGGGGCAAACGAGGGACAGTTACAAAAAGTGCAATAGTGCTTTGGAATTATTTAGTATGGAGTCGAATAGCGAAAATTACAATAGTGCTTTGGAAATAACGAAATAAAATGTTGTACGTTCCGATCAACTAATAGCAGTCTTTCTGAGCTCGAATAGCGGAAATTACAATAGTGCTTTGCAACGAGTACCTAAAATAGGATCTTGCAGGGTTTGGTATTAGGGGATTGCAATCTGACTAAAACTCTATTTAAAAAAATGTGGATCAATGCTGCTATCCACGAGTAGTCAACGGGCCAGTTTTTCAAACTGAATCCTGGCTATTTTCGGTGTTTCAGGCTATCCTGACTCATATGCGAAAATGCATGTGAATTAAAACGCATTTGAGTTCGCTGCAAGTATCCTCGTTTTTTCAAGACCTCGCTGCTGTTCGTATGACTATAGTCGCACGCAACAATATTTGTTTCCGTAGACCACCGTCCATCACACGACGTTAAAGTCGAGAATGATTCCGATCGGGTGGTGACACGTATATAAGTGTAGCCGGCCCGGTGCAAATTTGCTCGCGAGATGCCAACCATCTATCGGCGCGCTGCTGTACCACACAGCGGGTGACGGACAGCTAGGGTGTCCGCCATATTCCTATACCTGATACGTATTTTTACTATCTCCAGGAATACTATATTTTATTGTAGTTTTTGGTCTGCCGAAAAGCAAAAAGGGTAATAAAATTTCTTTCAGTGTAGGTTTTTTTCGGTCCCACCAAGGTTTGCACGCTCGAATAGAGAAAGAGTCTCTCCTTGGTGGGTACCAATAATTAATTAATTTGGTTCGCCTTGTCCGATAAATTCAATATGAGAATGTAAATATAGCGAACGATGGAGTCTAACCAGAACGATAGATTTTTTTATTCTGACGTTGAACCCGCACGGAAAAAAATACATCACAGTATATATGCCAATGTGTATCCCAAAAACTTATATATGAAACATACATTCGTTATGTATCACAATATATCGAATTTGCATGTCATATATGTATATCCAATTGATATATGTGGATGATATATGCTATGGATATATACAACATACATCCAAATTTATATCCTTTTTAAATGTTCGATATACGAGGTGGATACTTCGTTACGCATATAAAATAAATACATGGAGTTCACATATTGTTTATTCGTTCAAATATATCTTTCATACATGCACAAAATACTTAATCTGAAGTATGTTTGCTTATATTTGACATATACGCGGAACAGATTTGTCATATATTCCGGATACATAACTAAAATATCTGGAAATACATTATCACAAAATTCGCGATAGATCGATGCAAGTATTTTTTATACTCAAGAGATACTTTTTTATTATATCTACCTCTATATTTCTGGTATATCTGCCAAATACAATCATCCTACTGTTTGATGAATGCATGGAACTTATATTTTGTTTACTTATCTAAATGCATTTTCAACATATATACATATCTATTGATTCGAAACTCTATCAGATCTTTGGATGCATATTTCAGAGATAATTTCAGAGATAAAATATGCATGAAATATGTATTACAACATATATGTATCGTACATACATAGAATACATAAAATATACATCCCTGTATATATATTTTATAGACTAATAGCGGCAAAAATGGAAGAATTTTAAATATATATGAAATATATGCAGTATATAAAACATATACTCTGTCTTGATATATTTTAAATGTATAAATTTCCGTGCGGGAATGTACTGCACGGAGAATCAAATGGAATTGATTACTTCATAGTTTATGTAGTAGATTCTTACATAGCTACAGCAATAAAATAAATTTAATACCCGACGGCATCATCGACGTCGTTTTTGTATTTCCACTCAGAAACTAACTAATTACTTGTGATCGCTCGTTATATCACCTGCCGTCTGGCCCCTATTTCTTACAAATAGGGTAGCACTATCATCTCCAATGAGAACTCGCGGATCTGACGTATTAACAGCGTTTTACCTTATGGTTTAGAATTCCGAGCTTAGAGAATTCCTTGGTTTCCGGCTTTTTTTAATTGTCAGATCCCACATTTATCACATACGCTCAACAATTTATAGTAGATATTGTCGTTTCAGTGACGTACTTTTTATTGTCATACTTTTTATTGTATGTAATTATATGGGCACTAAAATTGAAAATTGTTCCTCCATTCCCTGGGAATTAATAAAAAGCCAGCTGGCACCTGTTTACTGGAATTATAAAAGCCACACATGAAAATAGCTGAATAAAATTTTGAATCAATCATTACCTCTTCTAGTTGTATTGTACCTGTATACGTGGACGATTCGTCAAGATGCTGTCGTAACTCATTTTTCTTATTTGATGTAATAGTATATTGTGCAACTCGTGCGGGAAGTTGGCGATTCTCGATGAGTGAGAGTATGGCGCACGAGTCGCAGGCGAGTTGTCACGAGCCGTAGACGAGTGTCGACATGCTCGCACGATTCGGGGATCGACAACCCGCACGCGTTGCATACTATGCTTTTCACCACACCTGCACGGAAAGTACGACTTTCGGCCCGCTGCGTGAACGGGAAGTCGTGCTTTCCGATGCAGGGGGTGGTGAAAAATAGTATACAACCCACGGGAGTGAAAAAGGCCATCCCAAACTGCGTTCTTGCCACCCTCGCCTTCGGCTCGGGTGTCAATCTCACATGCAGTTTGGAATAGCCTACTTTCCCTCCCTAGGTGTGTAATATACTATTTTGTAACCCCTTGCAAGGGATAGTTCGATTTCGCCGCCGCGGCACTCGGCACTCTAACCTGAGCGTGGCGTAGAGCAGCACACGCGATCGTAGTTACCAAGTGTCCCGTCTGATGGCGCTAGCTAACAGAGCCTCGCTGAGACTAGCGTGAAATAATATTCATTATTTCACGCTAAAACATATTATTTCACGCTAAAACCGTCGTCTGCTATATTATTTCACGCTCTCCGCCCAGCGCAGTAATCGACCGCTTCGCGCACTTTCCGCGGTGCGCGAAATCGAACTTCCCATGCAAGTGTTGCAAAAAAGAATCTTAGTAGTAAGTCTTAGTAGGAGTAACAGTAACGCATTTAAGGGAAATGGTTATAGGGGTTATTTGATAGTGCAATAGAAGAATCTGAATTAAATAATTTGAGGTAATACAATCAACCATTTCTGGGAAATGACAGCAGCCATTTCAAAGTTCGGTGAAAATACAAGTGATGTTCTCGGAATTCCTGTCGTTAATTCTTTCGATGAAGTTACGTATAGGGACCGTGCGAGGAATCGACAGTAGCGCCAAATCAGTCTCTACAGGTCGTATCTGTCCCGAGCCGCAGGGAATTTTCCGTGCCTACGCCAATGCTCAGCCAATCATACGCTACCGGAAGCACAACATGAACCAATCGCAATGAATTGTTCTGCCCGCGGCAGCAATTCAGTGGCTTAAATACCTGTTTTCTCGGTGTTTCTGTAGATATCTCAACAACTGACGATGCAAGAATAACTCTTTCCCTATCATAAATCGGAAAAGACAGTTCTTTGGTTAGAAACGCTGTGTTTCGAGACAAATATCAACAAATAACCGCCAGTCCGCCTCTCAACGTTGATACAAGGCCCTGCGGCTCGTTATATATTTGACCACTAAGCGGCGCCACTTGTGACCTCGCTCGGTCCCTATAGTACATGGAATTCATTCACCAGGTAACATGCATTATTCGAGCATTATGAAACATGTTTTTAGTATTTGGGCAATTCCACCAATTATCAACCAATGTTTGGGCCCGAAAAAATCGATTTGCCTCAATTTTTTTCCTCGCATTCTGTGAACCAAGATTGGCAGATTCACCAAGTTTCAGTCAAATAGGACTTACCATTCACGAGGAATACGATATTCAATTTTTAGGATAAATTTTTTTACGCATTTTTGACGTACTTCCAACGTCACAATAAAAATTCGAAAAAATACGTTTTTCATGTGAAAAACTCTCAGCTTTTCGAATCCATTTTTCATTTTTCACTATCTCTGCTGAAACCAGCTCAAAAACACGTTTTTTGACAAAAAACAGCGATTTCTCGATGTGCTCAATGTTTTATCATTCTTTTGAATTTTTATTCCGAAAGCTGAGATTTTTTCAGTAAGAAACCCAAATTTTCAGAGTGGGACGGCTAGTGGTCACGTGTGAGCTACGATTAACCCCTTGGCAGTGAGGCAAAAATGGGATTTTCGTGCCACTTTTGTGTTTGAAAAAAAAGGCTTATTGAAATTTTCTTCCGCCATATTGGATCCGCCATTTTGAATTTTGGAAATCTGACGTCATATTCGGATCCAGCGACCTCGAAAACCTGAAGTTACTCACTTTCATCGGAATCAAACTGTTTTCCGAATTTGCGTCCGCCATATTGGATCCGCCATTTTGAATTTGAAAAATCCGATTTCAGATTCGGATTCAGTGACCTCAAAAACCGTAGTACTGAGATTGTAGGATGAATGTATTGACTTTTTTTTCAAATACAAACGTGGCACGAAAATCCCATTTTTGCATCATTGCCAAGGGGTTAATCGTAGCTCACACGCGACCACGTAGCCGTCCCACTCTGAAAATTTGGGTTTCTTACTGAAAAAATCTCAGCTTTCGGAATAAAAATTCAAAAGAATGATAAAACATTGAGCACATCGAGAAATCGCTGTTTTTTGTCAAAAAACGTGTTTTTGAGCTGGTTTCAGCAGAGATAGTGAAGAATGAAAAATGGATTCGAAAAGCTGAGAGTTTTTCACATGAAAAACGTATTTTTTCGAATTTTTATTGTGACGTTGGAAGTACGTTCAAAATGCGTAAAAAAAATTTATCCTAAAAATTGAATATCGTATTCCTCGTGAACGGTGAGTCCTATTTGGCTGAAACTTGGTGAATCTGCCAATCTCGGTTCACAGAATGCGAGGAAAAAAATTGAGGCAAATCGATTTTTTCAGGCCCAAACATTGGTTGATAATTGGTGGAATTTAATCCCAAAGAATGTTATGCATAGTTCAATTTAGTTTTTATCAATGATAAGTGTTTGTAGACATGCTGAACTGCTCAACCGTTTGATGGCTACCTTTGAAACCCTATGAGATCCTGAGTAACATCTACAATTCGGTATCACAATCAGGCTCAGTTTCGGGTTTCCATTCCATTCTCGTATATCCTGAGAAGAACTTAAAATCGAGTTGTATGTATACATAGACGTAGCAGTAGCATGCTTAGCGTTTCGGACGATCTGCTCCCATCCAATTCAAGTCTTGAGTTTTCCTACATACGCCGAGCAAAGCTTGTGCTGTACCGCTTTCTGTTTCGCACAGACGTGTAATCTTCCGAGCTAGCCACTAGGCGTGGTAATCACATACGCGGGGCTGGCGATGCGTGGCGCGGGGGGAGCAAAGAGGAAACAGCCGAAGAGTGAAGAGTGGCGAGAGCAGGGAAGAGGGCAGAAGCTTCACGGCAGTATCCATTGTTGGTATCTGGTTCACTTTTCCAACACACTTATAGACGAAATTTCATTCAATCTGCCACTTCAAACGAAGGAAATCAGTTTATGGAAGTGACACTTGACACCAAGGTGCTCAAAGTCCTTCCCCAGAGCGACCGGAATTCTCTCAAAATCTCACAATAGTATATTGTGCACCAAGGGAGCAACAAGTCCTGCGACCACGGTGCACACTGTATTTTTTTCCACCATGAACGGAAAGTTCGATTTTGCGGGCAAAACGGTGATCTTTTGAGGTTATGTGGCTGAAGTGTAGCGCGGCCGGTACGAGAACTAAAAGCAGGGAGGAAAGAGTTTCAGGGAAGATAGAGTTTCGGGGAAGAAAGACCGGGGAAGAAAGACTTAGCCGTAAGAAAGAGCAGGGAAGAAAGACTTACCGGGAGAGAAGACTTCCCGGTCGGTAAAACCACTGTTTGCTCCCCGAAAACAGGTAGCAAAATCGGCCTTTCCATTCATGCATGGAAAAAAAAGTTTTCTTTGTATGCTTAAAAATTCATTGATTTTTTTTTTTAGGTGAAGTTGTTTTCTTTGAATATTCCATCGAGTCAAGTGGATATCTTTCCATTCTCAGATGTTGTGATGTTCACTCTACGCGTGGGGTTAGGTATCGAAGAGTTCACTCTTGAAGATGCACCCTACCACTCCGGACAAAGTCACTGGAAGTGTCAGAAAATTAGCGTGGTGGCATCTCTGTGATCTGGACGAGGGACGCATCGGAAGTCTTTGAAGATAGTGTTGGGACTCTAAAAGTCGTATTCTAACTACTTCCACCGGCGAGGATGTCGCCAGATCAGAAAACGTTTAAGATAAATCTGAAACTGTGACGTTCGGCGGTCAAGGCTGAATAATAGGCCGTGGGGCACAATGATGCGTAGCGGATGATGAACATGGATCCTGTGAGGTGGCTAAGGGCACTGTCGAAGAGGCCGAAAAATCTTAAACCTGTGCAAGAGCAGGAAACCCTGTATTTACTAGCTGCGGACTCCGCCTCTAGTGTACAACCTTGATGCTCGCACCGTCTCATCCCACATTCTGGAAATGCAAATCTTGCGAAATGAAGGGATACCACAAGTTTCGAGATTCGACCAAAAGCCTCGCCGGACTAATGATAAGTAGAGGTTCTTCCTCGGTCTAGGAAGATACTCTCCATATACTTTACTCTACATTTGAACCCTCCTCGTGATTCCTGCAGTTTCAGTCTCTTATGAGCACTCGAATAATTTTCAATAAAGTCTGTAGCATCAAGAAAACTGAGTGTCAAAGTGAATATATTTATATTTTATGTGATATATTCATTTAGTTAAGCTTCCACACGCTGTAGATTGAATGCCTTGTCACATGAACAGTATATACTGGCGCAGATATCTTTTGAGCCACAGTAAGACCCAACTATAGTCAACACGCTATTAAAGTAAATCCAATCATCAATTAATCAACTTATTCAAACCGTCCTTATTACCTTACAATTAGGCACACGACAAGTAGTTGGCATATCTGGAACACGCTTAGATATTCCGTTCATCTCTGGCACGATAAATACACAATAGTGAATGAGACTCATGATACCGCTATTTGAGACTCGATAGAAATGGTCTCGCTTGAATTACCTAATGCGCTGATAATGAAATCCATGCAAGAACTTAATTCTGAAAATGAAACCGCTCTTGATTGTTGTTATTATTAATCGTCTCGTATAAAAGCGGTCAGCATGTAAATTAATTTTTCCATTAATATTCATTCATTGATCCCGAATATTTGAATAGAGAAATGAGGATGTGCAGTCAACAGCCGATTGCTCGTTTGGTCAATCGATGTGGTAGATCGTCACGCGGGTTAGTTCAGTGGCTCCATAAAAGTAACAACTCTAAGTGTCTGACCGTACAGGTGGACAGACGGCACCATATCCATGGTAGTTTACGAGCAGGGGTTCAATGATAGTGGTGCAGACAGATACACTGTGCTACCAATGCGTAATAAATTGTGGTATTACATACATTGTTAGACTCTCATAGGTCACTCGTTTATAACTGTGAGTGTTGATCTTTGTATTACTCCAACACTGTCTGTATTACTCCTGGATTTCAAATCTGCTCACTGTACCGCTGACCTTCCAATATACTGTGCAATTTCCATACCATTACACTAGTAAAAAATAAAACTAGTAATTGTATGAAAAATACACTGAGAAAAAATATATATACATCTATTTGTGGATGCGATATAGGTATCTTTCTCACCGAAGAGCCACGGTGTATAGGTACATAAGACTTGTAATCTATATTATCTCCAATGCCAAACGAGAAGAGGCAATTAATGAACCCCGTAAATGAATCACGACCTTAATGAATTATTCAGTAACAATTAGACAGATTTTTTTTCCATCAATTCATCATTTTTCCATGATTTTTTCATCTCATCATTTCTTCCATCATTTCAACGAATTAATCATACGGCTGTGCCTCGCGGTGGCGAAAAAAAATTTCGAAGACATATTCATTACTCAAGTCGAAAATTGTAAAAAAAAAGTGCTGATTTGAATTTCATCCTCGGATAACTAGGAAGAATCGTCGCTGACCGGATTTTTTTCTTCTTCTCTGTTCAGGATAGAATGATCACAGACAGATCCAGAGACATAAAAGATGGACAAGGAGTGGGGGATTCTCCCGAAATACTCATTTCCATTGTACCCGAGTTTATTGTCAATAATCTTTATAATTTCCCAAATTTTTTTTACAGAATATATTAGACCGTAAAATTTTGAGATAAGGCTAGGGGAGACTGGTGTCGGTTGTAACACGGTGTCAATTGTTACAACGCGAATAACGGCGCCATTTTGCGGAAAATGTCCGAACTGCTTGGACATATCTATAGCAACGTCCGTGTCGCTTTTGTTAACCAACGTATTGCCAAATTTCATGCGCTGTTTCCTGTATCTGTGTCGACTTTTATCGTCTTTTACTCCCGCGAGTAACTATCAGTCCCACTATGATTTGATCTGGTATCTAACAATGATTTTTTTTTAATAATTGGTCGATTCTATATTGATCTATGATGATTTCGGTATATAAATGATGTCAATCAGGATTCGTAGATCATGACGCGTAGGATAATATTTAATTTATTTACTGAAAAATGTCGCAGGTGTCAATTGTAACACGCCGATCGGTGTCAATTGTAACATTATAAAAATCAATGCACTGAATGCAAAAAATGGGCATACATCGGTTGCACCGATGGTGGTGCATTCTTCATCTGCGATGACTGCTCAGAAGCTCAACTGTCTTATTCGTTGTTGAATTCCCGTTATAAATTTCATTGCAGAGATATGAATAGCTTCAATTATATTAAGATTGGAAATGTGTGTTTGTCTTTGTGACAAAAACTATTAAATAACAATGTATTAGTTTACTGAAGACCTTTGAAACCAGTTTTTAGGGAGTAAATAAATATTTTCCATACAATTATGTCATATCGCTACCGTGTTACAATTGACATTTAAGCTGTTAGAATCGACACCGGTAAGGTGTCAATTGTAACATGTGTCGCAATGCCCGACTTTGATTTTTATTGCTAATTTTGAAGTTGTTTTCGAACTGAAAAAAAAAATAGAACCAGCGAGAGTGAAGATCAACTAACTTGCTCGAAAAAAAAAATATTTGTAAATGAAAAATATTGAGCGAGAAAAAAAATATTTTACAAAGATTGTTACAACCGAAACCGGTCTCTCCTACAGGATAATTTTTTTTCTGCAAAATTATTTCAATTTTGATGTATTTTTGCTATATTTAACCCTCGAAAGCTTTCCTCTGGCGGAAGAGCCGAATATGTACATATATTTCCAACTAAAATAAATATTCACCCATCGTTATAAGTTGAACTATTGGTGCACCAACTGGCTATCATTGATTATTCCATTCGTATTCATTTTTGGGAGGATCACCCAAGTAATAAACGGTTGCAAAGCGCGCAGCCCATTTGTGGAGGAAAGGAGGAAGTCAGATGCTCAAAAAAACGACGGACAGTCTGCTGTGACGTACTACCTGTCTAATGACAGTGAAAGAGACCCACTCTGAAGGGCCTGAACCGGAAGTGGCCGCAAACAGAGCAAGTGAGGGACTGACCGATGCACAGGGCACTCACCAAATGCTGTGTATCTCTTTCTGCTCTCTACACTGTGCGGCGTTGAATTAATTTCACATTTAAGTATGCAAGTCCATGTTCATGGGTTTATGCGTTTATTGTTGTGTGGTGGAGGGTTAGAGAACGGCAATGTATTACCTTCCGCCGCACCACATCGTCTAGTCTTCAACTACGATTCAATTGTATTCGGAGTGCCGCCATGTGCGCGTGCAAGGTAATGAATCCGCGAATGAATTACACATATTTCCGAGGTCTTTACCCCAAAAGTCATTCCTCTGGTCTGTAATCAACAAACCGTGCGATAGAATATTGAATTTCGGGAAATGAAATTACATCTCTTATGTGGTAATAATGAGATAACAGTTGTTTCTTTAATAATTTTACTCGCTTTTCTCTGTAACGGCCTAAAAAGATAAATTCGATAAGACACATTTGAGATTGAAAATCATGTATAATTTTTTACAAATAATCTATGGTGGATAAATAAAGGAATAAATGAAAATTTTTGGCCAAGGTAAGAAGCTTATCGTTGACCCAATTACCAGTGCGCCTATTATGCACTGGTGATTGGATCCGTGGTGACTCCTGCTGTGAACCCTCGAAGGCCAGCGACCGAGTGCACAAGTGCACAGAAGCGCACCGGTTATAGGGTCGACGATATACTTGTTACCTGGGCCGAAAAATTTCATTCTTTTCTTTTATTTATGAAAAATGGATATTCGAAGAAATGTATACGTTTAGAGTATTTTATATGCATCGTTCTTCGTGGGCAGGTAAATATTTCCGAAAATTTATTGTTCGAGGGGACCCGAGTGCCTTTGGATACGCTGTACCAATCAAAACTAAACCATATACAATTTTTTTTTTTATCTTTGACCCTGAGAAAAAGTCTTTAGGAAGAATAACCTGAGTATGAAACAAAATCGTGATCATTCTCCTGTACATAATTTTTATCGAAAGAAATGTACTTCCATTAGAGGGGTAGCAGAACAAGACCATAAACTAAAATCCGAGCTGAAGCATCCGGGACTAATCAAACTGTAGTAACAAGCCAATGATGTATTATAGTCCTGGCATTGGTTGGAGGGCGGCGGGAAGTCCCGCTAACAAATACATAAAAATAAGATAAATTCAACGCTTGGGCGCGTGATGAATGGCGGGATGAATTATTGAATGGTTAAACACACAGCGTTCGCACCTAATATACATATGTATGTAAACGGGTCGAAGGATCGAGAGGAAAAGAACGGAGGAAAGAAGAAAACCGATAAAAAAAATAGTCACAGAGATGCGGCAAGGAAAGACAGCGACATCAGTTTTAGATTTGATATATTTTGTTGACTTTATTACTACAGTGAAACCTCTTTTATACGATTCTCACTTGTACGTTTTTCTCGCTTATACGTAACATTTCTTTGGTCCCGGTGCAGTATATTTGCGGTCCTAAAGTATTTATCTTCAACGTAATTCGCACTTATACGTATTTCTTGCCATACCCCTTGAAAATCGTATAAAGGAGGTTTCACTGTAATCTAAAAAAACGTTGATCCTACGAATGATCGCGCTTTTTAAAAATGGTAAACAAAATTGAAAATGTTATTTTTTCAAAATAATAATCATAGAAGAGCAACGGAGAGCAATTCATTCCCTCTACTGAATGTCATTTTGACAGCTTAGAGGAAAACCATCGACCATCGTTGGTCTTTTGATCTCGATACGCTCATTTCATGGACTGTCACTTATATCAATTTGTCACCTGTGCCATTAGTAATAATGATAATTGAGTTTAGCTGTTGGAGGTAGACGTATAGATATTACTTTTCTATCTCTTTTTGTGTTTTTTGTTCCTTCCGCTTCTCAACTGGACCGCATAAAGATTCGGCTTCATTTCGCATTCGCTCGAGTCCAGCGCAGCACCTGGATCCCACGTCCTAAGGATGTGGAATTGGAATTCACCTACACGCTTGCTTCGTTATGGCCCTATTCACGGTGAGTCCGATTCCACAGGAGTATTCTGTTCACATTCTCATGCCAATATCTTATGCACAGCAGGCCACCTTATTCGATAGTGTATGTATTCATTCCATTCATGCATACAGATTTTTATTGAATTTTGATATTAAAAAAAAAAAACTTGAAAATTTCACATCATTTAACACTGTTTCGTTTTCTTGTTTTCCGTGAAATCGTAACTAACTTCAGCGAAAATAAATGGCTAATGGATCCGCTGCTATGGATGAAATTATTTGGATGAAAGGAGTCAAGTCAGTGAATCAATGAATGAATGAAGTCACATTTGGGGAAATTATTGTTAGGGTAACGAAGATAAAAAATTAGTTTCACGTGTGACGTGTGTACGTGTGCACGTGTAAATTTGAAGCATCCATGCGAGTATTCCTTAGGGCAGATATTCGTGCAATTTTAACTTGGATCGGCCGATTCCGTAAATCACGTGTTATCATGTCAAGTGCTACTAACTTGCCGAGTGGGAATAGTAGACGAGTAGAACGTATCATTATAGCAACATCGATGTTGGTGACCGAGCAACTATACAATAATTGAGCCCATGGGTCGAATAAAGGCTTAGGTCGACCTAAGTCATCTTTTCAAAGACACTGATCTATCGGTGTTCTCTTTAATCATAGCTTTGCACGCCGTGGATCTTGTATGTTTGTGTCAACCTCTAACACTGTACTAACCATAATAGGCGGCGTGTGCGCCGTGCTGCAGTTATAGCAGTTGAATCTTCACTTACCTTTTTTCTGCCAAAACTTGAGTCGACTCACGTCGTTATTCGATCCATAGGCTCAACTGAGGAATCCTATTATAGTATAGTCAAATTCACAGATAGTATATAAATGCTCTCTATGTGCATGCGTCTGATATTTCTGATCCGCAGAATACTATCGTCGACTCTGATTATTATGTGAGCTACATCCGTTTTTTTCGTCTGCAATATATGTCATCTACGGCAGTTATGTTTTACAATTAACCCATCCCGATGCCACTTTCCATTGGAAGTGTTAAGGAAGGTACAAGAGTCGAACAGATTGATGGATTATTTCAGCCGGATCAACGAACGGTTGAGAATAACGAGTTCGTTAGTAGACTATAATAGAAACCTACAAGAGCTAATCACCTCAAAGTGAAATCATCGCTAAATTGCGCTCAGCAGCGCGATCAAACCCAAGTTCATTTGTTCTTGGTTGGTAGTATAGTAATAAGGGCTCATAACGAGAGAACGTGTCATCCGCCTAAACTTGTCTAAATACTGGCGCGACTTATAGAAATACAAGACGAAACAAACCAACAACAACATTGTTATTTGTCATTACGTGGCTCGGGAGCTGAAGTACAGGGCATTTGAACGACGGACAGTGACGTGAGGATCAGCTGTCAGTGCAGCATCACCCTGGAGTACAGAAATCTTTGTTCCTATAGACTATGATGTGGAACGCGCGTAGTCAGAGCTCAAAGTCTCAAAGTCTAAAGTATAATCAGGTTCGACTGACTACGCGGACCTGGTAATAACAGTGCTTCCTCCCCTCACCGGCAATTTGGCTGTTCGCTCAAAAACTCCAAATTATAGAAGCTGCTGTCATTAGTTGCAGAGCACAGCGCCGCTACGCGGGTTTCTACGAAAGTTCATAAAGTTTCAGGAACGTTCAACGTATAGTGTATCCGCATACAAACTGTTAATAATTATTTCACCCAGAGGGATATCTGTGGCCCATCTCAAATACGTAATGTCATACGCTGGACGTTCAACTTTACCTACAGTAATTAGTAGACTAAAGGCCTTTGGTAGGGGTAGGTGATAGTCGTCTTCATGTATTGGCATTCCAAAGATGTACTCAAAATTGCAATAGTTATAAAATATACAACCAGACCCTCGGCCGCAAGCCTGAGTCGCACTGGGCAGAGAAATTATTTCGTTAATCCTTGAAAATGAGTGGAATACGAACACAATACACTCGAACTCCCTCTAGTTGACCGAGTTGGGACCGAGCTATTTCCGCTAGTTGACGAAAGTAGGGGCCCCCACTCCGGTCGCCGCGGACTGCCTCTCCTCTCCCCAAGGTGTGAGTGAGAGCAGACATTGACAACGGGTGCGAGTGAGAGCGCGATGTACAGCGCCGGCAAGTGGCACCGCCGCGCGGCTGTTTCATATACACAAGCACTGGAACGCACTGAATTTTATGTCGAACGCTATAGAGAGTGGGGGTAGAGCCCGTCAAACAGCGGAAAGCGAGTGCGTCAACTAGCGGAGTTCGTCAACTAGCGGACGGTCAACTAGAGGGAGTTCGAGTGTATTTGCATTTCCTGGGACAAGCTGAACCAAACTGCGATTCCTGATTCTGTTTCTAGATAAGATGCACGGCCCAATTAATGACCGTTCAACGGAAGTTCGACGTTCCTCAAAGTACGTGTTTGGTGCCCGAGTTACTGCCTAGAAAATTACCCAGATACTGAATCAACCAAGATCTAATTACTGAAGACCTACGAATCAAACGAAAAAATATTTCGTTTACTTCTATTTCAAATTTCCCGGAGCTCGACAGCTTTAGCTCTTACATTTATTCAATAATTGGCAAAAATATGTTGGCGCAGCATTTCTGAAGAAACCGGAGAATACTGAACCCCGTTTGGATTATGAGACGCAAGTCAGCAGATTGGACACGTTCTAAATTCAATGTTCTATTTATTGATGGGATAGATGGAAGTGCCGATTTTCTAAGCTGAATTATTAATCTATTAAACATAGTAATTCGTGGTTAATCTTTCTGGTTCGGGAAAGTGAAGACTAAGCGCTCAGTTATGTACTGGCTTGTTTGTTATCTGGGACACACCCACTTACTGGACCGTTCACCTTATAGAATTACAGAATCTTCCAAAGAAATTTGGTGTCGTTTTAAAAAGGCTGGATAATAACGATCGAGTCTAAATATGAATAGATTGCGAAACATTATTCCGCAACTTAAAAGTAATTTTTGACCAAAAGTCTGGTGTGGCTCCAAATTGTGAGTCATCCAAAGTCATATAGTGTCAAGAAGTCACAACTATTGTAAAGTCAGATTACAATATTCCGCTCGTGACGAAATTTCTGGACTTATTATAACGAATCGTCATTTTTTAACACAATTCCGAACACATCAATTAATATATATCCCCATTGTGAAATACTCCACGGATCCTCACTATATTCGTAGATGCAAAGATTCATAGAATTGGTTGCTTTCAATCATTATTATGATCACTCATAATAATGAATTTATAGCGACCAACTAAAACATCCTGTTGAAAGTTCTACAACACTTTAGTGACACCTTGAAATACGTTCAGCAAAATTTGAGAAAACTGTGGAAAACTTTACGCAAGATAGTAGGGAACGAGATTCTGGACGGACATCAAATTCGACGGTCATCGACCAAAACCTGGCCGTTCCATTTCGCATGTATTACCACAAATATAAATCCTACTAAATTCCAGCCCCATACCCTTTTTGAATCTGATCGTAAGATAAGTTCACGATTTGCGCACCCGCTACGTAATTTGATCAAATTCTTGGAAAAATTTATTCTCCAGGTTGTAGCACAAGTCTGGGTTATACGCGCTGCTTTCAGTTTTTCACGTCCTAGCAATGACAACGTCAATGCATCTTCATTAGTTCGGCAATCGTTTCAGAGGCTACGAGATCCCTGAATGGTTGCATTGGATTCGCAGCCAACTCTCCCATCCTTATAGTGTTTGCACGTTAGGAATCCGCTTTGTTTATAGGACATTCCACCAAACTCTGTACGCAAATCCGACCTTCAAATTTTTTCTGTTTATGATTTCTTCACATTATTTAGGTGTCACCAGAGGTTTCTTGTATAAAAAATTCCCGACTCCAGTTGATAGAGGTTTTCCTACGTATTCGATTTCGCTCCGAAATTTTCTAATCTGATTAAACGGTTAAACAAATGCCTTAACAAAAAAATTTGAACATGGTGTACGGACCGGAAATTTTATGAATTTTTTGAAAATGTTGATCATTTTTGTCCAAGATGTCATCTTCAGCGCGAAATTGAAAGAATATAACTTGGAATGTCAATTCTACCAAAACCTCCATCGTTTTTTGATTTTGAAATTATGTAAATGTAAACATGTTATACATTATAGATACATACATTTGCATGTTAGCATCGAAATGCAGAAGTAATGACAAAAAAGCCTCGAATTTTATTCAAACCATGACTGTGACTTGGAGGTGAACGAGTGGGAAATGTTTCTCATAAAAAATTTCCGGAATTTTCAGAAACAAATCCAACTTTCAAAAAACAATGGCAAACATGGTGGAATTGAAATTTTGAGTTTTATTTTTCAGATTTCACGCTCAAAATGATCATTATTTTTTAAAAATTCAGAAAATTTCCAATCGATAAGCGTGTTTTGGATTGTTTTTTTTGTTTTTTTTCCAAGGTATTTTTGAAACCGTTTAATTGAATTGAAAAATTTCGGAATAGTTGAATAGTTACGAAACCCCTTATGAACTGGAGTCGGGGACCTTATACACTCGAGAAATTTTTTCGATGAGACCTCAATAACATAAATAAATCAGAAAAAAAGTCAAATATTAGGAGACCGCATTCGCGTACACGATTTGGTGGCATGGTCCATATACACTATTGATACTTGATACGAAAACGTACGTATCGATATTTTCGATTTCTCGAATTCGGAAAAAGACTATTGGAACAGCAGCCGCAATCGACAGTGAAAATTCCGAATGTACAACGAGATGGATGAACTGTTCAATTGGGAGATTTTAGGTGGTAAAATCCGATACAACTAAAGTAACCGGGAAGGAAGAGTGGTCTAAAAAAGTGAAAGAGAAAAACAATTTACCGTTAGACTTGAATGCGCGTGGTGCCTTACTTGACGTTAACCAGTGGATTATACAAAGTGGAGAAAATTGACACCCCCACAATTTATCTGCAATTAAGCCACTCTGTGTTCAGAATTGACACGTGATCACACGTATCGAAAATATCACGCAGCGGCGAATAACACTCACTCCTATTTGACCCATATCAGGTATACGTATCATGAGGTTAACTTTTAGTGACACGTGAAAACGCGTTGTAGAGGCCATTCAGGGAAGTAAACAGCAAGTATGAATTAGTAAGCAATGTAAGCATACAAGCATGCCCGATCAAGCGGTTAGAGCTGAAGTTAACTGTGTTCAAATCCATAGCTGATTGCAGACAACGGACTGGTGTGTGGTGCGCCGGTACTTTTTAGATCTTAAATAAGTAATAAGGTTTACGACGCTGGTTCAAAAAAAGGACTGAAGACTCCATCCATAGGGATTTTATTTGCTTCGTGGGTATAACTTTAAAGAGCCGCCCTGCCGGAGGCCTTTCAACGTATTTAGCTCCCCCAGCCCGAGCGCCAGACACTGACTTCCCTTACTACCAGAGCCTTGAATTATTTACGCGAAAACTACAGACGTGCAGTAGCAGACAGATTCAACTACTATTCTTCCGAAGTAACGACTGGTCTACTGGGTACTCATGGATTCAATTTTCGTAGGTATTTCAATCAGCTCCGGCAATATTGTTCCGGTAGCCGAATAGACTGGCAGGTACGGTCTCGATTCGTTATACGTTACACTCGTTTACTTTTGATGATTCAAAATAAAATGTCGTGGGAAATCGTACCAACGATATGGTAAGTGATTTTCTTACTGCCACGTGGAACTGGATTTCAATTCACCCTGATGTATTTTTCGAGAAATGAACTCGATGTGTGTATGTACCACTACCTAAGTTATGATGTATCTTGTCCGGGGTCATTTCACTGGCTAGCAATTACGAAGTTCGCGCCACAACAATAGCGTTTTGTGTCTCATAACAATCTGGACTATAACTTCAACAACAAATCAGGACAGTGCCTAATCTGCTGGGACTGTTGACGCTTAATTTTTCGGCTCACAGTTGTCCATGATTCAAACCTCTGAACATGACGTTTTGGTTACGGACGTTGAGAATAAAATCGAACACGGGATCTGCTGAACTAGCTGAACATAGCTAGTCTGCAAGATCGATACCACCATGGTAGGGTGTAGGCTACGCAGATTGAGATTATCCCATAATCCCAGAAACACTAGATTTTTAAATAAATCTCGATCTTTGAATGTGGTTACAGTGCAAATCTTCTATCAAGCCCTGATAACATGAAGAGATGATCAGATTCCGTACGATGCGAAGTGAGTCAAATTTAACTTCCTTCACCAAAGATTAAACGAAACCCCAAGTTAAGGAAACAATTGTGATTCAAAGTGGCTGGAAACGATGTCGAATCCCACCACTGGAAGCCGAGGTGTAGAGTCCACCGAAGAGAATAAAGTTCGGAAAAATCTTACCTTTTGCCGTTCCTTCTACGTCGCTTAGTTGCGTAAACCGTGCCCAGCTGGCTCATAGTCACGGGGTTGTTTGGCCCCGCGACCGAAGCGGGTGCCGGCGCCGAAGTAGGTGTCATGGCTTGGTCAACAACGACGCTGGAGGGCTGGGGGTGTGTGACGCTCAATGCAAGCGTCGGACCCGGTGGTGGATAGCATCCCGCGGTGACGTAGTCCGTCGGCGTTATCGTTCCACTCCCTGGGCCATAGATGCCTACCACCCCGGGGCCGACCCCGAGTCCACCGACCACCCCCAGCCCTGTCGTGCCTCTATCCAGCGCGTACAGGGTGCGGACTGCGGTCGCACTATTTCCTTCACTTGGCCAATCCTGGGCTACGTCATCATCACGTAACCCGATCACTTGTCGACGAGGATAACGTTGCAGTCGAGCTTGCTGCAATTTGGTGTCGTTTTTCTTGCGACTCCGCTCTCGTTATCGCCGAGCTCGATTTTCCTTCGCCGCGATACGAATTCGGAACGGAATGATGCCGTTTCAGGGTTTTTCATCGAAAGAATCTCCTACTCTTGGAGGATTCATTGCGACGCAGGTCTGTCACTATCGTCTTCCGTCCACTTACGTTCGAATCGAAGCAACTGTATTCAACGGTAATAAGTGTTCGCTAGGAATCACAGGCACGAGACACGGTACTGTAATTGATACACTCTAGTTTCGATAAGCGCTATCGAACTCCGTCGATACTAAGTTTAACGATGGACGAAATTGGGTGAATTCACAGCACATCCACTTTGGCACGGCTATCTTTTTCCTTACTGTATCAATCGAGGATCAAGCGTCCGTCCTGTTCCATCACTGCAGTCCATGCAATAATTTGTTCACTCACGGTCATTAACACCATTTCATGTTACAACTTATTCACTGTTTTCGAATATTTTTAACGGTCGCATAATCAAATTACTGTGGTTCTCTCAGAGGTCCTGCTTCGCCGACAGGGTCTACAAATGTCACAATTCACAGACTTCATTCACTATCATCAACATTAAAATTTTGCTGAAACGTCGAACTAAACTTCATCACCATTTACGGTGACCGTTCTCGGCACCATTCGACCTAATCGCGCTTCAACTTTGATGGAAATTTAAAAATCGAGATGGTCAAGCGAAAATGGGAATTTAGTGGTTTTTTGTACATGGGGTGCGGAAGAAACCCGAAATTCTATAGGGTCAGATGCGGACGCGTCTGAGTCCAGGCACGTCGAACCGTGCGCGGTCGAACACTGTAACTGTCCAAGACCTCGACTCCAAGAGTCTGTCTGGCTGCCTCGGCACGAGCTGCACCGGCAGAAACGCGCCGCGCGCTGATGAGTAAGGTGGTAGCGGTAGAACCGGTGGTGGTGGCAGTGGCCGCGATAGTAGTGTGGAGGGTCTCAATAATCGAGCTGACGAAACGCCGCTCCAGGAGCCCCCTCCCCCCCTCCCTCTCCTCCCCTGACGTAGCGACCTGCGATCGACACGCCCCAGTCGACGGAGACTTGGCCAATCACGAAACCAGCATGGCGTTTTCCCTGTGTACATTTACTATCGGGTATAACCGACACTCACTGCGGTCAGAAGGACCGCGCAATACCAGCCGGGTCCCGATATAATCAAGAACGGTTGTGCCGCAACTGAGGCCCCCTGTGGTGTCGTCCCTGGATCATTTTGGTCCATTTTCGGGAATTGCTCAGTTTAATTTCATCATATTTTGGTGAAATACGTTGTTGAATCTAACCGATGATCACTTCATTTTTCGTTTTCTGACAGGTGAGAAAATGTGATCTATTTTTGATTCAAGATTTCATGTCACCAAAAATTAAGAGTTACATATCAAAGAATTTCTTGTATTCCGGTGAATTTGATTCTCATCCAAATTTCTCACACTGCTCAGTGTTTAATTGATTTTATTCGAACTCAATTCTTCGCACTAAATAGCGAATTTTTCATAGCAATTGCGAGGTTCCGAAAGTACCATACATAAAGTGAAACGTAGTGTAAACAATCATTCCTCGTAATCAACGTACATAAACAAAATATTCAAACTCCTTTGAACTTCCCGTTTCACTGTTTTCAGATGAACGGGGAAGTTATTGTGATCACCCCTGAACTACAGGAACTAGACTTTTTTCTCACGTCGTACAATTCTTCAGCACCGATAAGAGGTAGGTACATGGAAAAAAATTCTGTTCACGATTAAATCTTGGTTGATCTAAGTAAATAATTTACTATATTATACTTGTATATCAAGTAATTATGTACTAGAATCGAGTGAATATTTTATTGATTGAAACATTTTGCTCTAATACAAACAGCCGCAACATCATTTGCCAGAAATACAAGATATTCAAATGAAGGAAATAACTTGATATAAATAAAGCCACGATGAATCGCACAAGCACCTATTATATCGGAAATGGGATTTTTTCAGACTAACTTCATATCTCTTCGTACTCACTAGGAGATCCCAGTTTGCCTTAATCCAGAAATTCTATTGTCATGATTTCAATATTCTCGGATCAATTGAGAAATTTAACAAGTGATATTGAATTCACCGGAGGGTACAAATGAATAATAGTTTCCATCGTGAAACCGATGATTCTACTCAAGAAATAGATCTTTCGTTCACATTTGTATCGCCACTTAGCTCAAGAAAATAATTTTTTTCCAAATATATAGATGAATATTTTATAACTCTAATGCATTAGAATCAGATTTGAGCAGAATCGCAAAGAGAATGATCTAAAAGTGGATGCAAAAGTAAAGTAGGAGAAGCAGGTGTTCACCAATATATAATTTTTTTCTCTCCTGTAGTTATTCGGCTATGCCTGTGTACCAAACCGAATTTAATATCGATTGAAGTATAAGTTGAACAGAAAAAGCTGTAATTATTTGGAAATTGCTTCCAACTTCCTCTCCTGTTCAGAACTGAGTTTTTGGGAACTGTTGGTCCGATCGTAGTCCAGGAACGAATGACATGAGCGAGATTCAAGATTGAAGATTCGATAGGTTTTCATTGATTTATTTTCATACATGTATGTTTACATTTCTTTTCTATTTTGTATTTGTGATGACTGTCAATGGGCTTTATTCGAATTATCTTTGGATTCGATTTGTGGAGGTCCGTCAGTGCCACAGCTGCGGGAAACAGAGGGTACCGGTTTCGGCCACTGTTGGCCTTCACCGCCAGTCACTCTGTGGCCCGCACAGCCTACAAGCTGACGCCCGGCTTGTATTTTGATTCAGCATTCGAAAAGCTTTCGGTCAATCTGACACAAGCTTCATGATGCATCATTCGAAAATGTTTGTTTCTTATGTTAGATAGTTTTGTTGTTAAGCTCGTGTAGCCACAACCATCAATTTCAATGCTACGAATACCTTTTTCCGTGGTGCCTCCATAAGGATCCACGTATAAGGAGGTTAATTTAAGGGGTTATATCTGAGTAGAATGCGTGAAATATGGGCGAATTTTACGAATTTTTTTCTCAAAAAGTATTTGAGGTTTGGTTACAAATTTTTTTTATGTATATATATCCACTGGGAGCGCTGGTATCATGGCCGGCGTAAAAAGTGTCCCTCGCTCGCACGGTTTTCGGTGTCCAAAATTACAGGCAGGCGGTTGATCTGAAACAAAAATTTCCAAATGATTCTTAAAATATAATGTATGAAGCTGTTCGCGACGTAGGATTTTCCCCAAAAAAAATTGTTTCGCGAAATTACGGCCATTTGAATTTTTTGACTTTTTTTCGGTCTCATTTTCCAACCTTTCCGACTTGATAAAACAAAAAGTAGTTGTTTAAGAAAAAAAATCCTACGTTGCGAACTAGAAAACACGTCCAAGAATATTGTGTGAAAGTTTCAAAGCAATCGGTCTAGCCGTTTTCGAGATATTTTGGACACCGCCTTGAAGAAGTATGTTTCGAGATAATCGCGTTTGAAGTTTGGCGTAGGAATGATGCGCTTGGCGACTCACGATCGGTTGTTCAGCGTCTCGGTAAATCGTGTATAACTTTAACAGTTTTTCGAATATGAAGGTAGCATTTACACACGATATTTTTTATGTTCTAATCTTATAGAATTATTTCTTTGGAAAATCGATTTGTGTGAAAAAATTCGTAATAATCACATAATATAAAATCTTATACGAGGGAAAGTTTCTTTACCCTACCGTTAGTCTGCGATTCCTGGACCATACAGTACGCCCTCTGCAACAGTGGCAGCATCTTCTGCAGCGATCCGTGACTGCCTTCGCTGAATCCTCCCTTCACGAGTTGCGTTGTGAGTGCGAATTTCAGCGACACACACGCGCTCCGCATCTTCAGTGTCACAATACCGATCAGCGTTTCTTCCTACTTTGATGCCTAATGCATCCATAATTTGGAGATATGACTTTGCTCCAGAGTTGAACGTACATGCAGCGATATTGGTGGCAATGTTTACAATTTCTGAACCACTGTGGGTAACTTTGGGTGCTATCCGCCAAATCACATTATTGAAACTCTCGTTTGAATTTTGCGTGTATCCCCCAACGCAGCGTTGTAATAAATTGTCGCTACTCAGGTCTCTGAAAATTGGTTCTATAGCTTTAGCAACATTCGGATGGAGAGCGGGCTTATGGTGGTAACTGTCCAATGTACCATTAGCCTTAGCTTTCTGCCAAGTGCACCATGAATCGCTTCCTGCCGGCCGCTCGACCGCATTTTGGTGAATTCCCCATAACTTCCACAATTTTCGGAATTTCAATATGAAATTTACACACAATATTCTTAAGACTACAAAGATCAATATCAGCGAATAAAAAAAATGGAAAAAAAACATTCTACTCAGATATAACCCCTTAAAGATTTTTTCTCCTGAACGGTCTGATCCGAAAATTTGAAATTATTTAAGCAGTTCAATTTTATCGAAAGGAATCCATACACAAATTTTCAATCGATCCGTGAACTAATGCATTCACTGACAAACCTCCTTAATTAATATACAGGGCGAGTTATCTCCGGCTCCGAACGAGAGAGGGACTTATTAGTATGGACGGCATATGCCGATATTGATAAGCCCCTCCCTCTTTCCTATGGCATTAGCAGTGATAGGCCCCTCCTTCATTCGGACCCGGAGAAAACTCAGTCTGTATATATACATACGTTAGTATGCGATCATTAGTGTAGTTTTAGGGAGATAACTTTTATAAAAAACTTAACCTAGCCTTATTATCTAATCTTATATAATTTGTCCAGTTTTGTCATTGATTTCCCGTATTGGAATCTATTAGTAATTGTATGACATGATGACCTTACCATTTATTGAACCATCTTGCTCGCTTAAATTTGGGGAACACAACTTCTTGGATCAAACAGTATCAGCTTGTGGCAACAAATTCAAATACTGAAGTTGAAGAAATCTATCACTTGAATTAGGTCAACTTGGTTCTGTGAATCGAAAGAATCATTTTCATAGATCAAATGTCTCGTTTTTGTGCCAGCAAATTGATTGAACTAGTATACGTGAATCATCTTCACTTGACGTAAGGAAAGTTCATTTGATCCAACATTAGGTGCAATATATGCCTATGCAATATATCCCTCGCATGCTTATTTATCTCCAGCGAACACAATTCTCTTATCACCGTTTTCGCCTCGCATGATAGTCTCCATCTGATACAACTATACGATTACAAGCAAATGCGGTAGTGTGTACGTATAACAAATAACTATATAGATTCTTACACCGTGCATAGATAACATCGCCTAGCGTGTAGCATGGATCATCTCAGAGCAGTAAAATACGGTATTAGATATTGCCAATATAAATCAACTACGTATTTGGTGCACGGGGCAAGATGACTGAAGTAGAATTATGACGTGTTCTTGTCTGAAACTGTGAAATTCGCAATGGGAGATCAAAATTATCCTCAGAAAGAATGATGTAGTGCAAAACCGTCACTAGGTGATAGAGAACCTCAGTAATGAATAGATAAGTTCTTACTTAGAACAGACCTTAAATGTTGAAAATAGTTAACACTAAAGTATTGCTGGAAATACGACAGGAACTCCGTGCGCAATAACGTCGTATAGAATGAAAACCGGTCTATAATAATGCCGTGTCTATAGTAATGTCGTTTAAAATACTAGTCGATCCGTGCCCGCGCTCCGCGCGGGCCGACGATTTCTCGAATTCTCAGATTCTCGAAATGATGAAGATTGTCTCATAACTTGTATCGTGGGTTGTCTTCCTTAGCATTAAAATGAACTATTTCTAGAACTGTGCGAATATAGTATTCGAATCGAATTGGATCGTATATTTAGTTCAAGATTTCGAATAATTCGATTTTCCGAGTAACTCGAATTTTCGAATAGTTAGAGATTTCAAATAATTTGAATTTTTGAATAATTCGAGATTTCGAATAACTCCAACATTCCGAACTATCCGCACTATTCGAACTATTCGTAATTTTCGAACTCTTCGAATTATTTGAAGATTTGGATCCTTCTAAAATTTGACACTTTCAAAGATTGAAATAATCGAGGAAATAATTTGAGTTAGTCGAGGATGCGCATTAGTCGGTCCGAATTCAGAAAATTTTATTGTTGTTCGAATCGAGAACACTTTCTACGCTCACTCACTAAGTTGAGGTTTTTTCCTATGGGCCGTTGCTACGAATCTGAACCATTTCGTACGTGTAGTTTCGTACCAAGAAACATATCCGCGCTCCATCAACGATCTAACCACGAACAATTGCAAAGATGAAAATCAGCTTTGGTCTCATAAGTTCCAATTTCGCTCAAATCCGAATGAATCTTACAAAAACACTTGTATTTTCTCAACGCGCACACAAATTTTCAAGATCCTATGTCGATTGATTTAGGAGTTAATCCATTGTGAGGAGAATAATTTTCGGACAAATTACAATCACTTCAGTTGAAAATTGATGAAAAAAAATATGCACCCAATTGTTGTTCATCAATTTTTAATTTTCTCAAAAACCTTCCTTCTTTTTAAGTCTTCGAACTTTTTGCATCTCAATTTTTACAGTCAAACCCAAACTGCTCAAGAGCTCTATGGTTTTATTTTTTTTAAACTCATCTTTCTCAGCAAAGATTTTAGAGGTGAGAAAATGTATTATGGGAAGAAAATCTGTTAACGAAGATCAATTTCTGAATTGAATGATCGATCTTTCTACGCAGCTTGGATATGACAAGAGGTACTCATGTACCCTATCGAAAATGACTAACAATGAGATTCGAACTTCACGTGAACACGTCGAAAATGGACTGGCTCCCACATTGATGAATATAATTAATACCTTAAAAATTGATGTGCACGTCCAGGAAACAGTTGAGGAAGGGCCAGTGTAAGATTCTTGCGAAATTCGAATTTGGGCCAAAAATGATTTATATCTCCCGCCTGGTTTGTAGTAGTCGTTGTTTGAGTGCGAAGTACGTTTCCTGGTTGGATCCTCCTTGGAATGAATATGGGGCCATGCAACAAATACGTTCGCTTTTTAAGGGATTTTAGACCCCCCTCCGTCACGCTTTTTACCACCCCTCGAGTACACGTTGTCACACCAAGTCACCCCCGCCCTTTGAGCGAACGTGTTTCTTGAATGACCCCTATATAGAACGGAAAGAATCGTAAGGTATTTAGTTGGGCGATGTCAGAAGTCCCAGTTAAGTACGAATAGCCTGAAAACTTCAGATCATTTGTGAAAAATATATACGATTTTCTCTAAAGAGTCGCAATTATCCGGAACATCCTCATTTCCTGGAAGCTTTGAATTATTCTTCAGTAGAATCAAATTATTCGAAATTTGGACAATTCGAATCATTCAAAGTTTCGAATAATTCGATTCGATCTTCAAATTGAATTTTCCTATTTGATTCGCAACGAATTATTTGAAAAATCGAACATTTGCACAGCCCCACTATTTTTCTGTCACGACTTGCTTGTTGGCTTTCTCTGGCCACTTCTGTGAATCATTCGCACGTACCACAAACGACGATCCAGAAATCACTTTCAATTCAAACCTAAAAAATCGAAAAATTACTCATTTCACAACGTTGATTTTTCCGTGCTTAAGAATCTCATCACGAATTGACGTCTCAGGCTTTAATAATGATACGGAACCAACCTTTATATTCCCCGTGTTCGATGTAGAATCAAATCTTAATCACGAACGAATGCGATGTTATCCTTCGAATCTCACAATGAGAATCAAATATTTCGCATATTGGAACTATTCAAATCATTCAAAGTTTCTAATAATTTAAATAGATCTTTAAATTCAATTGCACTATCAGATTCGCGACGAATAATTGAACATTCGCAGAGCGCTGCTATTTTTCTGTTACGACTTGTTGTGGCCATTTCTGTAGGTCATTCGCACGAACCACGAACGACGATCCAGAAATCATTTTTAATTCAAACCTAAAAAAATCGAAAAATCACTCATTTCACAACGTTGATTTTTCCATGCTATAGAATACCTATGCTCACAACTTGACGTCTCAGGCCTTGAATATGGTACGTAACCGACCTATTTTGCCCGTCTTCGATGAAGAATGAAACTTCAATCAGGGACGAATGCACTTTTAACCCTTGAATCTGTCTGTCAGTCGTACGCGAGAGATAACTTCTTCCGTTGACCTGAAGAATCAAGAAGGCCAATATATTTCAGCTATCCGAACCGTATGACGAAGATCATGAACACAAATCGTTGCGAACTGAATATTTATTTATTCATCCGAACGTCGTGTTGTTTTGACGTAAATTTTAGATTCATGAAATGAATTCGTCGTCATCATCGTTATCACCAATGTTTATGAGTGATGAAGAATATTCCTCATATATCCATTATCCGAGTGAAATACAAACAGCCTGAAAACTCAAAATCATTTGTAAAAAATATATACGATTGTCTCTAAAGAGTCGCAATTATCCGGAACATCCTCATTTTCTGGAAGCTTCGAATTATTCGTCAGTAGCACCAAATTATTCGAATATTCGAACTTCTCTAATCACTAAAAGTTTCGAATAATTTGATTCGATCTTCAAATTGAATTTTACTATTTGATTCGCAACGAATAATTTAAAAAATCGAAAATTTACACAGCCCTACTATTTTTCTGTTACGACTTGCTTGTTGGCTTCCTCTGGGAACTTATGGAGGTCATTCGCACGAACCACGAACGACGATGCAGAAATCGTTTTCAATTCGAACCTAAAAAATCGAAAAATTACTAATTTCACGGGGTTAATTTTTCCGTGCTGAAGAATCTGATTACGAATTAACGTCTCAGGCCCTGATAATGATACAAAACCGAACTTTATTTCTCGTGTTCGATGAAGAATCAAACCTCAATCACGAATGAATGCACTTTTAACCCTCGAATCTGTCAGTCGTACACGAGAGCCAACTTCGTTCGTTTCTGACTAAAAAATCAAGAAAGCCAATATATTTCAGCAATCAAAACCGAAAGACGAAGATCATGAACATAACACGATGCGAATCGAATCCTTATCCATCCGAACGTCCAGCAATTTTGAATGAACATCCCGAATACGAAACCTCGTATAACCCTTTGCTTGATCGCCACTGAGATCCAAAATAATGACAGGCGAGTCAACGAAACTAACAAATGACGCGCGGAAAACGACGCGAAATATCTCGACGCGACCTCGAGTCTCGAAACGAACCGACTAATCGGCGCGCGAATAAAACGTCAACAATGAGTGCGAGTTTTCGAGTTCGAGCGGTCCTGGCTCTTTTAAGATTGGACTAGCATTGCACGCGCGCGCTTCGCGCGCGCCTCATTTCACCTTAATTATCCTATTTTACACATTTCCTTATTTACTGTGTTCAGCTAACTTTGAAGTCTGACAGTTCTCAATTGACTTCAGACTGTACTTCAGACTCAGTTCTGACAGCTGGCAGTATTTTCGCCATTGGTCAGCTCAGGTTGGGTCAGGTCATGTTAGATTTCTGAGAAGGTAATTTTTTTCATAATTTTATTCAAATTTTCAAATATTTCTCCCTGACGGTTCTAACTCTGACGAATAATACCATCCTGACAAAAGCTCTAACAGTTCTCAGTATCATCCCACTTCAGACTTAGTCCTGACAGCTGGCAGTATTTCACGCCATCAGTTAGGTCAGGTCAGATTCATATGAGAGGTTAATCTCCAGCGTCGCAGATTTTACTATCGCAGATTCTATTTCGCATCGCGATTTCTTTCAGATTCATATGAGATATTGATCGTCAGCGTCGCAAATTTTACAATCGCGGATTCTTTTTCCTATTGCAATCCCTGTTAGATTCATATGAGAGGTTAATATCAAGCGTCGCAGATATTACCATCGCAGATATTTTCTGATAGTATTCCTCTTAGATTCTGTGAAAGGTTCATCGTCAGCGTTCAGAGTACCATCGCAGCATTGGTCCTATTGCAATTCCTGTTAGATCAATATGAAGGTCATTGTCAGGTTGCAGATTTTACCATCGCAGATTGTATTTTCTATCGCGATTCCTGCTGGTTTCATACGAGAGGTTAACCGTCAGCGTCGCAGATTTCACCATCGCAGATTCTTTTTCCTATTGCAGTCCGATTCATGTGAGAGGTCCATCGTCAGCGTTGCAGATTTTACCATCGCAGATTCTTTTCCCTGTTGCAATTCCCGCAGGTTCTTTTTCTTATCGCAATCCCTGTTAGATTCATATGAGAGGTTAATCGTCAGCGTCACAGATTTTACCATCGCAGATTCTTTTACCTATTGCTATTCATGTTAGATCAATATGAAAGGTCAATTGTCAGCGTTGCAGATTTTACCATCGCAGATTCTTTTCCCTGTTGCAATTCCCGCAGATTATTTCTCTAATCGCTATTCCTGTTAGATTCATGTGAGAGGTTAATCGTCAGCGTCACAGTTTTTACCATCGTAGATTCTTTTACCTATTGCTATTCATGTTAGATCAATATGAAAGGTCAATTGTCAGCGTTGCAGATTTTACCATCGCAGATTCTTTTACCTATTGCTATTCATGTTAGATCAATATGAAAAGTCAATTGTCAGCGTTGCAGATTTTACCATCGCAGATTCTTTTCCCTGTTGCAATTCCCGCAGATTCTTTCTCTAATAGCTATTCCTGTTAGATGCATATGAGAGGTTAATCGTCAGCGTCACAGATTTTACCATCGCAGATTCTTTTACCTATTGCTATTCATGTTAGATCAATATGAAAGGTCAATTGTCAGCGTTGCAGATTTTACCATCGCAGATTCTTTTCCCTGTTGCAATTTCCGCAGATTCTTCCTCTAATAGCTATTCCTGTTAGATTCATGTGAGAGGTTAATCGTCAGCGTCACAGTTTTTACCATCGCAGATTCTTTTACCTATGGCTATTCATGTTAGATCAATATGAAAGGTCAATTGTCAGCGTTGCAGATTTTACCATCGCAGATTCTTTTCCCTGTTGCAATTCCCGCAGATTCTTCCTCTAATAGCTATTCCTGTTAGATGCATATGAGAGGTTAATCGTCAGCGTCACAGATTTTACCATCGCAGATTCTTTTACCTATTGCTATTCATGTTAGATCAATATGAAAGGTCAATTGTCAGCGTTGCAGATTTTACCATCGCAGATTCTTTTCCCTGTTGCAATTCCCGCAGATTCTTTCTCTAATAGCTATTCCTGTTAGATGCATGTGAGAGGTTAATCGTCAGCGTCACAGATTTTACCATCGCAGATTCTTTTACCTATTGCTATTCATGTTAGATCAATATGAAAGGTCAATTGTCAGCGTTGCAGATTTTACCATCGCAGATTCTTTTCCCTGTTGCAATTCCCGCAGATTCTTTCTCTAATCGCTATTCCTGTTAGATTCATGTGAGAGGTTAATCGTCAGCGTCACAGTTTTTACCATCGCAGATTCTTTTACCTATGCTATTCATGTTAGATCAATATGAAAGGTCAATTGTCAGCGTTGCAGATTTTACCATCGCAGATTCTTTTCCCTGTTGCAATTCCCGCAGATTCTTTCTCTAATAGCTATTCCTGTTAGATGCATATGAGAGGTTAATCGTCAGCGTCACAGATTTTACCATCGCAGATTCTTTTACCTATTGCTATTCATGTTAGATCAATATGAAAGGTCAATTGTCAGCGTTGCAGATTTTACCATCGCAGATTCTTTTCCCTGTTGCAATTCCCGCAGATTCTTTCTCTAATCGCTATTCCTGTTAGATTCATGTGAGAGGTTAATCGTCAGCGTCACAGTTTTTACCATCGCAGATTCTTTTACCTATTGCTATTCATGTTAGATCAATATGAAAGGTCAATTGTCAGCGTTGCAGATTTTACCATCGCAGATTCTTTTCCCTGTTGCAATTCCCGCAGATTCTTTCTCTAATAGCTATTCCTGTTAGATGCATATGAGAGGTTAATCGTCAGCGTCACAGATTTTACCATCGCAGATTCTTTTACCTATTGCTATTCATGTTAGATCAATATGAAAGGTCAATTGTCAGCGTTGCAGATTTTACCATCGCAGATTCTTTTCCCTGTTGCAATTCCCGCAGATTCTTTCTCTAATCGCTATTCCTGTTAGATTCATGTGAGAGGTTAATCGTCAGCGTCACAGTTTTTACCATCGCAGATTCTTTTACCTATTGCTATTCATGTTAGATCAATATGAAAGGTCAATTGTCAGCGGTGCAGATTTTACCATCGCAAATTCTTTTCCCTATTGCAATTCCTGTTAGGTTCATATGAGAGGTTAATCGTCAGCGTCGCAGATTTTACCGTCGCAGGTTCGTCTTCCTATCGCAATAATCCTGTTAGATTCATATGAGAGGTTGATAGATTTTACCATCGCAGATTGTATTTCGTATCGCAATTCCTGTCAGATTCATATGAGAGGTTTGTCGTCAGCGTCGCAGATTTCACCATCGCAGGTTCTGTTTCATATCGCGATTCCTGTTAGATTGATATGAGAGGTTAATCGTCAGCGTTGCAGATTTTACCGTCGCAGGTTCTTTTCCTATGTTGACCGTCAGCGTCGTAGTTTTGACCATCACAGGTTCTTTTTCCTATTGCAATTCCTGTTAGATTTATATGAGAGGTTAATCGTCAGCGTCGCAGATTTTGCCATCGCAGATTCTTTTTCACATCGCAATTGAAAGGTTAATCATCAGTGTCGCAGATTTTACCATCGCAGTTACCATGGCAGATTCTTTCTCGCATCGCAATTCCTGTTAGATTCATATGAGGGGTCAGCGTGGCAGATTTTACACAGATTTTCATTCGCTTCGCAATTCCTGTCCGATTCATCACAGATTCCACGACGGCAGATTTCGCCGATTTTACCATCGCAGTTAACATCGCAGATTTTTTCTCGTTGCACTTTCTGTTAGATTCTGATGAGAGGTTACAGATTTCACCGTCGTAGATTCTTTTTTGCATCGCAATTCCTGTGCAATTCGTATAAGAGGTTACAGATTTCACCAACGCGGATTTTTTTCCGCATCGCAATTCCTGTTAGATCCATATGAGAAGTTAATATTCAGCGTCGCAGACTTTACCATCGCGGACTCTTTTTCGCATTGCGATTCCTGTTAGATTCATATGAGAGGTTACACATTTTACCGTAGCAGATAATTTTTCGCATCGCAATTCCTGTTAGATCATATAAGAGGTAAATTTTTAGCGTCGCAGATTTCACCATCACAGGTTCTTTTTCACATCGCAATTTCTGTTAGATTCTTATGAGAGGTTACATATTTCGACATCGCAGTTTCTTTTTCCCATCGTAATTCCTGTTCGATCCATATAAGAGGTTATAGATTTTACCATCGCAGCTTCTTTCTCGCATCGAAATTCCTGTTAGATTCATATGCGAGGTTGATCGTCAGCGTTGCAAATTCAATCGCCGCAGGTCCTTTTTCTATCGCAATATTCCTGTGAGATTCATATGAGAGGTTGATCGTCAGCGTCGCAGATTTTACCGTCCAGCTTCTTCTTCGCATCGCACTTTCTGTTAGATTCATATAAGAGGTTATTCGTCAGCGTCGCAGATTTTAAGATCACTGATTCTATTTCCATCGTCATTCCTGTACGATTTACATTACAGGTTACAGATTTTACCTTCGCAGATTCTTTTTCATATGCGAGGTTACAGATTTTACAAGCACGGATTCTTTTCCCATCGCAATTCCTGTTCAATCCATATCACAGGTTACAGAATTGACCATCGCAGCTCCTTCTTTAGCTCGCATTAGATTCAGATGAGAGGTTGATCGTCAGCGTCGCAGTCCTGTTTGATCCATATTAGAGGTTACAGATTTTACAATCACAGCTTCCTTTTTGCATAGCAATTCCTGTTCAATTCGTATGAGAGGTTAATCGTCAGCGTCGCAGATTTCCCGTATCCGTGTTACTCAAGGTTCGCAGTTTCTTTATCACATCGCAGTTTATTTTTCTGATCGGTTAGGTTTAAAGCGGTGATCTGACAGTTCAGCCGTAGGGTCACAGTGACAGTTGGCAGCTCTCACAATCAGCTCATTTCAGACGCACGTCCGACCCGCACAGCCAATCGCAGCGCGAATAAAGCGGTGATATCGAACCCGCGCGAATATTCGACCATCGGCCGCATTCGGGTGTGACACCAACTTTTTACTAAAGGGACTAGCATCGCACGCGCGCGCTGCGCGCGCGCCTCATTCCACGTTAATTGCCCTAATATATACGTTTATTTATTCCAACATTAATAGCAGTTTGCAGTTTATTTACAGTCAATCCTGGCAGTCGACGGTCCGCAGTTCTGCACAGCTCATCTCCCACCGATCATGGCCAATCTGAGCTCACTTCAGACTTATTTCTTACAGCTGACACTTCTGACCATTTCTCTTCACAGCTGACAATTCTGACAGCCTCAATTCTCAGTCTGTATGGCTAATGTTATCAACGATTCGCCATTGATCGAAGTTGCATCAACGTTATTTGATAAGATTACCTTCACAACACAGATCTTTCACAGCTGTTAATCGTCAGCGTCGCAAAATTTTACCATCGCAGAATCTTTTCCGCATCACAATTTATTCCAAACTCATATGAGAAGTTAATCGTCAGCGTCGCAGATTTTACCATCGCAAATTCTTTTTTCGCATCACGATTAGAGGTTACTCGTCAGCGTCGCAGATTTTACGATCGCACTCTTTTCCGCATTGCAATTTCTTCCAGAATGAATATGATATGAATATTACTTAATGGTACCTTCAATGACAGAGCAATCGTCTCTAGATTAAGTCTCTTGCCTAACAACCACAGCAACTGGCTGGACTTTTTCAACCAGTCTTTTTACTCCTTCTGTAAGCGTGCAAGAGATGAAATTTTGGAATTCTCCTAAACTGTGGTCCACTTGCATTTTCTCTGTGATAATTTTACTTATCCTGTCATACTTTACTTTATTCTATTTTATGTTATGTTATTTTTGTATTTGATTTTAATTCATTATTCTTTTTTCTGTTATTCATACCCATGTCGCCACTGTACTACCTTGATATATGTAATAGGGGTTTTTGTCCCGTTAACTCAATGAATAAAAATAAATAAAATATGAATATGAATATGAATATGAATATGAATATGAATATGAATATGAGAGGTTAATCTGTCGCATCCCAATTTCTGTTGGATTCATATGAGAGGTCAATCGTCAGCGTCACAGATTCTTTTCCGCATCGCAATTTCTTCCAGATTCATATGAGAGGTTAACCGTCAGCGTCGCGGATATCACCATCGCAGATTATTTTTCGCCTTGCAATTTCTGTGAGATTCATATGAGAGGTTAATCGTCAGCGTCGCAGATTCTTTTCCGCATTGCAATTTCTTCCAGAATGAATACGATGTGAATATGAATATGAGAGGTTAATCGTCAGCGTCGCAGATATAATTACCATCGCAGATTTTCTGTCGCATCGCAATTTCTGTTAGATTCATATGAGAGGTTAATCGTCAGCGTCGCAGATTCTTTTCCGCATTGCAATTTCTTCCAGAGTGAATATGATATGAATATGAATATGAATGTGAATATGAGAGGTTAATCGTCAGCGTCGCAGATTCTTTTCCGCATCGCAATTTCTTCCAGATTCATATAAAAGGTTAATCGTCAGCGTCGCAGATTCTTTTCCGCATCGCAATTTCTCCCAGATTCATCTGAGAGGTTAATCGTCAGCGTCGCAGATTCTTTTCCGCATCGCAATTTCTTCCAGATTCATATGAGAGGTTAATCGTCAGCGTCGCAGATTCTTTTCCGCATCGCAATTTCTTCCAGATTCATATGAGAGGTTAATCGTCAGCGTCGCAGATT
>JAEUYN010000956.1:0-44184 GCA_018257835.1 Euura lappo | reverse complement strand
TTGGGTCCGGTCTTGGCTTGCTCCGATGAGATGAGAGGCGGAGGAGTTTCATCTCCGTAGGACTTGAAGCCCCGCACCTTGGGTCCGGTCTTGGCTTGCTCCGATAAGATGAGAGGCGGAGGAGTTTCATCTCCGTAGGACTTGAATGTCAGCGCTCGCACCTTGGGTCCGGTCTTGGCTTGCTCCGATGAGATGAGTGGCGGAGGAGTTTCATCTCCGTAGGACTTGAAGCCCCGCACCTTGGGTCCGGTCTTGGCTTGCTCCGATAAGATGAGAGGCGGAGGAGCTTCATCTCCGTAGGACTAAACGTCAACCCTGGCACCTTGCGTCCAGTCTTGGCTTGCTCCGTTTTTAAACAATGCCTTGAGAGACAATGTCTAAAACTACGATAATAAACCAAAATGATTGAAAAATGAAAGTGATGATCACTTACCTTCTGTTAATAAATGAGTTACTATAACGAGCTTCTTTGGCGTCTTCATTTATCCCGTATCTTCATTCGTTCAAATGATTCACTAACTTTTTCCATTCAATAATCATCCCTAAACATCTTCGAATAACTTCGAGTAAACGTTCGCGGAATAATAATGCGTTCAATTCAGGCCTGATTATTTTATTCACGATGCTTCATAACCTAACCATAAAATGCCATAAAATTCGTTGACTGGAACAAAACATGAAACAACTAAATTGAGTTAGCGTCCCTTGTTTGGCCAATTACGATTCCCCCTCCCCAACCAAACTCGCAAACGGACGACCGGCCCGCAGACGTTCTCTGTCTCGAGCTGCCGCATGCTGTCTCTCTCGCGTGGCCGAACGCACCCGACACACGGACGACTGAAGCGTGCGCCTGTGTTGGTTTCGGAATGGGGCCTTTCCTCGTTTACTCACGGTATATGCCCCCCATATTGGCGACACAACATTCTTTTACGCGGGATTTACCGTCCGTATTTTTATAGAAAACTTACCAAATCTCAAACTTTTGGAAATTTCAAAGCACTCCGGATCAAGAATTGAACTTTTGAATTATGCAGAGAACAAAATAACAAACAAAGACAACACACTTTTGAATTAAATTTTTTTAAAAATTCCTGAATTAGCAGAAATAACTTTCTTCCTTTTCAAATTCGAAACTGTCAGATCTCGATGTTCGGACGAGATATTCGAATGTATGAGAAATTCGAAGAATCGCAAGCTAAGGAATTTTCGATATTTATGATCTCGAACTTGTGAAACTTGACGTTTTGAACCAGATTTTCGAAAATGTCTGCTTGTCCCAAAATTTGCATTAATCTTTGAGAAATTGTGGTGTCTGCGAATTCGAAGATTATGTAGAGGGGGTATTCCAGTCATTGACGCCCAAGAATTGAATCGAAATTTTTGATTTTTTCAAATGACTTCATGCGAGGTAGGTCTACGTCACATGACCGTCCGTGATTTTTTTCAAAATTTCAGCTTCGACCGTTCATTCAAAGAGATCAGTGTCATTCAAACAAATGATGAAACAAACGCCCATTACATTACATCCTTCTATCCTCTCCAAACAAAACACAGGTATTCTACAAGCAAGAACTCGATTTTTGAGACCCACTAGATCGTGCGGGATTCAATATTGCTATAATTTTACCTACAATCATAATTGAAATAGTATATTGTGCATCAAGTGCGGGAAGTTGTGTGAATGCCGGACACTCGCCTTCGGCTCGTCCGGCATACCTCACACTCGTCCGGAATCGCCAACCCGCACGAGATTCACATCCTGTTTTTTGTAAAACCTGATATGGAAATGTTTGACTTCGTGGACTGTGGAGAATGTGCGAGACGGCCGGTAAGGGAATCAGCCATCTCCCGCACCCTCTACAGTGCGCGAAGTCGAACTTCCCATGCAGGTGTTACGAAAAATAGTTTTTCGTAACACCTGCATGGGAAGTTCGGCTTCGCGCACTGCAGAGGGTGCGGGAGATGGCCGATTCCCTTTCCGGCCGAGAGCAGTGCCGGAATGTGGAGATGTCCACATTCCGGCACTGTCCTTGGTCGGTAAGAGGATTAGCCGTCTCGCACATTCTCCACAGTCCGCGATGTCAGTCATTTCCATATCAGGTTTTACAAAAAACAGGATGTGAATCTCGTGCGGGTTCGCGATTCCTAACTCGTGTGAATGCCGGACACTCGCCTTCGGCTCGTCCGGAATCGCCAACTTCCCGCACTTGATGCACAATACACTGTTCCAGTGCCTATAAATATTCGTGCTGGGTATCAGAGTCTAGATTGGGAGTATTCCTGATTGAAAACATTATACCCCTGGTGCAAAAACCTCTTGCCACATATATTAATGTGTTGGATAAGTTTTGCAAACGACCACTCCCATCTTCTACACCCATTTCATTTCTCACCACTTGCATCTTCACCGTTCACATCTATATTCATCTTCATTATGTCAACTTATATATTTTAGTATAGTTGAATCTTTGTAATTCTTTGTACTATGTCGATTGCCTAATGGCCTTTGCACTTCAATTTCCATTCAACTGAATTCTTCGGGCAATAAGCTTTCTGCAAGTAGTTGAAATTTCAAATTCAATTTTCATCTTCATATTCGTCCGTTTATATTTATCAACATTATTCTTTGCCAGGCATCTACTGGCAGTAGCGTCCTATTTCATTGCTCTTCCAGACCAAATAATTTTTGCAGGCAAAGATTTTTATAGAGATATTTTTTAATTGGTTCAGATACTTTTGTGGATGTTCACTACCACCACATAAATAAACTTGTCGAGGGGTTTTTGCACCAGGGATATGATATTTTCAATCAGGAATACCCATCAAGAATCTAATGCGGAACACGAATATGTGTGAGTACCTATACTGAGAAACGATTTTTCAATTATGATTCAAGGTGAAGTCATATGGCATTGTATCCCACACGATCGGCTGAATTTTTTTGATGTAGAATACTGTGTTTTGTTTGTAGAGGATAAAATAATGTATTATACATATGAGGCATTCCATGCCAACCCGACCAAAGATTCTCCCTCACCATTTTTAATTTATTTCATAATTTTTTGTATGGTTGCCCAGGCCTTCAAAAACAATTTGAATTTTGTTCAGATTTTTCTAAATAACCGTTAATTTTTTACGTATTTTCAAAACTCCAAACGGATAGACATTTTTGAAAATTCTGAAAAAATTCTCAAAAATACTTTGTCCCAACACGATCATTTTAAACTTCATCAAGAAGTGGAACCAATTTTTTTTATATTTTTTTTTTTTTTGTTGCATATTTAGAAAAAACTTATTTGATACATACACTCCTATCGGCTCTAAGAAGTTTCTTAGGATGAATTTCGTGTATTTTCACAAAGTGATTCGTACTAAAAAAAACTTTTCGTAGCGGATAGCACTATACTGATGAAATAATTTTTTTTGATATTAAAAAAAATATTCATGAAAAATTGGGCCTACTTTCGAATCGAGCCCAATGCAATGAAAATACAAGTAACTCGTGCTAAAAAAAATCTTTTTGGAACCGATAGGACCACATTTCGACGGGTCCTAATGAAAAAGAGCCAACTCGCCGAGCTGGTTAGAAAAGAGCCAACTCGCCGTGCAGGTTAGAAAAGAGCCAACTCGCCGTGCAGGTTAGAAAAGAGCCAACTCACCGAGCCGGTTAGAAAAGAGCCAACTCGCCGAGCCGGTTAGAAAAGAGCCACCTCGCCGGCTGGTTAGAAAAGAGCCAACTCGCAGTCCGGATTGAAAAGAGCCAACTCGCCGGCCGGTTAGAAAAGAGCCAACTCGCAGTCCGGATTGAAAAGAGCCAACTCGCCCGCCGGTTAGAAAAGAGCCAACTCGCCGTGCAGGTTCGAAAAGTGCCAACTCGCCAGGCTCTACATAAAATCGGAATATCTCTCTATATGTATATATAATAAAGTTTTTGTTGATTTCGTCTATGTTATTTTCGTCTATGTAACTATCATCTATGTAACTACGTCAGTATTTAGACCCTGATTTCTGACACATTTGTTGATTTTACAAGCCGGTAACAGTGTCAGTATCTGAGTCATGATTTTGTCCACCCATTCTCTCCATCTCGAGGTCGAGGGGCTCCTCCACTCCTGATGTCCGGGTCTATCGCGCCATAGGGTGTCCAGGTCTATCGCGCCATAGTTCCTGGCGTCCAGGTCTATCGCACCATAGTTCCCGGCGTCCAGGTCTATCGCGCCATACTTCCCGGCGTCCAGGTCTATCGCGCCATACTTCCCGGCGTCCAGGTCTATCGCGCCATATTTTCGGGTGTCCAGGTCTATCGCACCATAGTTCCCGGCGTCCAGGTCTATCGCGCCATAGTTCTTGGAGTCCAGGTCTATCGCACCATAGTTCCCGGCGTCCAGGTCTATCGCGCCATAGTTCCCGGCGTCCAGGTCTATCGCGCCATAGTTTCCGGTGTCCAGGTCTATCGCGCCATAGTTCCCGGAGTCCAGGTGTATCGCGCCATAGTTCCCGGAGTCCAGGTCTATCGCGCCATAGTTTCCGGTGTCCAGGTCTATCGCAGGTCTATCGCGCCGTAGTTCCTGAGTTCCTGGTGTCTCGGTCTATCGCGCTATAGTTTACATATTACCAACGAATACGGTCTTCCGAAAAGGGTTAGAAAAGGTTACAACAGCCACTGAAGGTCAGGAAAAGTTGGGCCAGCCATTCCTACGGACAGTGAGGCGCGGTTGGCGCGCAGCCCCTAGTACGTTCATAACATAATATAATCATTGGAACCTGACAATGCTAAGGAACACCGAGCCCAAATTTAATGGCCACTTCAGCTCAAAATCGAAGACATTTTTTTCTCGATCGCTCATATCCAAAAAATTTTTGCATTTTTGTGAATTTTTTTTCCAAAAGTTGTCGCAAAATTTTATATTTCCTGCAAATGTTCTTCATTCGTAACATTTTCGACCAGAGATTCTTTATCGGCAGATCTTGGGAGTACAAAAACATTTTCCGAAACTATGCTGGTGTTCATGTGTTTAATGACGGAACAAAACCCCACCGTAATACCACCAACTTCCGTCCACAAAAACGAAATTGACTGAACCAAAAATATTCGAAAACAAAATGAAATGATCAAATAACAAAACACCGTTGGCGTACGTTGATTTCGGTAGGATAATCCAACTGTGGGTACATGGAAACAATTGTTAGATCTCAATAATTTTTCGTTAAACGTGTTATAGGATAGAAAGTTACAGAAAAAATAAATTTGACAACAATTAAAATATACTTAGGATTTACTCTTCACTTCACGTCTAACACTCTTTATCACAGACTTGTTTACAATAAATTTATCACATATCATCCAAAGTATGAAATGAACGATTATCTTATCTAAGCTTACTCAGATTCAATCGGTTTCGTATTCGGAATCAATTCCTTCCGACGTAGAAGCCTTGCTAGTTTTGGATTTACCTTTAGATTTATCGGGTATCGGAATCAAAGAATTGTAATAAGATTGACACGTCGGAGGTATACTATTTTTCGAGCACAAAAAGAGAAGGTCTGTTAATTTTGCCTTTGGGATACCCAACTCACCGGAATAAGCTTTTGGCAAATTATAGGTCTTCAAATTTATTATACGACTTTTTTTGTCAGTAGATATTGACTCGTAGGCTTGCTCAAAATTTGTTTTGAATTGGAGTACGTTTGCGACGTCTCCACTGGTACGAATTTCCCTAACTCTTGACCAAAAAACTTTATTGTTATTTGTATCCGTTAGCCAATTTTGATTTCCTACTAGGCTTTTGAAATCGAATATCATGTTTTGGTTGATTTCTATAACGAGGTACTGATTCTTTCGCTTCGCAGTTTCTATTATTTCGTACCATTGAGCTGGTGTGTGAATTTCGCGACCAGCACTCCTACGCTCAATGCACGCGTGAACCGAATCTCCTTCATTCTGAGTGTGCCCTTTTTCTAAAAAGCGGTGTGTTATTTTAACGTTGTACTTCGCCGCTGCGAGAACGTACATCGAAAATACAAATCTGTTACGATTTTGGCCAGAGCAGTTATCGGAGTAAAATACAAATTCTTGAACGCCTTCCAAACTTTTCATTTCAATATAATTCAACACGAAGCTTGCTATTTCATTCGAACCTTTTTTCCCAATATTCTCTGTCCACACGTAGCAATAGCCTCGTTGACGTCCTATATCGTAGATTGTAAAATTGTAGACCGCCAATTTGCGTCTGTAATAAAAGAGGCTACTTTTTCCTTGTGGAGTTTGTAGGACCTTTTGTAAGTCAAAACAGGATATGCTGATATGCGTGTTTTCTTTTACTTTTGCGCGAGTAGCATCGGCATTTTTTAACTCGCGAGCCTTAGCTTTGTTTAGAATGTGTAAGTCATATTTGTCTTGTATCATTCTTTTGTTGTCACTACTTGAATTCGTGTATTCAAGGCAAACATCACATTGATCTTTTTTTGGTTTAAAAAACCCGATGTTGAATTCCGAATTAAAAAAATCACGGTACTGTCTTTCGGTGGCCAATTTTGTATATTTGTCCTCCGCCCATTCGAGATATAATTTATGCATTTTAGGAATGGATAAGCCGTCTTCGAGGTACTCTCGTTGAGAATCTTTTCGCACGTAATGAGACTCAACTCTTGGAAAGAGATTTATGTGCTCCATAACACTTTTTTTAACGGAAGGATCAAGGGTTCGCGGAGCTCGTGAATTTAGACCTCGTTTATCAGTTAATATTCCCTCAGTCTCACTACGCTTCATAATTGCACTATTTACAAAATTATTGCAAATCGCGAGTGTTTGAGTGAACATGGTCTTGCACACGGAAACGTTATTTCCTCGAATCTTGAAAAAATAATTCCGTGACGCCTTTTTGTTCGTTGTTGAACCTTCGACCTTTGCTTCAGATACAATCACATGTCTAGCAACGAAATCCCACTGACGGGTGTGATCTGCAATCTTCCAGAACTGTGTAAAAATCTCTTTCCTATTTGCTTCGCTTATTTTTTCCTCACACTTGAAACGGCAGCCGGGCCCGCAGGACTCGCCTATGATTTTCGCAGGAATAATTTTGGATTCATCAACAGAAGGGTGTTCCATTCCAGTATTGACCTTCATCTTTCGCATCGCTGATTTCCATTTGGCTGGATTGCACGATCTTTTCCGCGTCAACTTTTCGGGTCGAGTGTGCTTTCTTCTTTTCCCAACAGTTGGTTGGTCAGCTGGTTGGTTGGTTGGTGTCACCGAAGGATTGGATGGTAACGGTTCTATTTCTTCGTAATTCGACCTTCTCTTCCGATTATCGATTCCTTCAGCTGAATCCATGTTGTGCAAGAAGTGCGATTCTGAAATCAGTTCGGGACAATTGATTATGAGTGAGAAATCTGTAAAAAATCGATCATTAGAGACGATCTTTCTGAAATGGCGTGTCCCATACATCCACCAGCGCAAAATAACATCGGTTTGAAAAAACTTTCAGGACTACAAAAAAAGCGAGTTTTGGTGCTAAAAAAAATGTTGAAAGTATTTTCCCGGGTCGAAGTATATGAGTATGGATTTCTAGTGAGCAGGGTTATATAAAACCCCTGAAATGATGTGAATGAGAAGAACTTTAACGCTATCCGCTGATTATTGACGACCAAGAACAAAGCTTTTTGTTCAAAATCAGCTAGTTAATTACGCTCTCTGCATTCTTTGGAGTGACTATTCACTCTACAAGAGTGAAAGTCGTGCCAGTGGGACCAGGAATGACTTCAAAGAGTGACTTTTTCACTCCCCGAGAGTGACTATTTACTCGATAAAAGTTGAAGAGTCACTCGTTTAAGAGTGAAAATCGTGCCAGTCGGAAAAGAGTGAATAGTCACTCCAAAGAATTTAAAGAGCGCAAACAGTATTTGTTGTTACATTGATTCTGAATTTCGGGATACTCTCTAATTGTGAGTAAATTATAGATATAGGATACTTTTCTATAGTCGTCTGGATCAAAATCTTTCACAAATGACCAATTGCACACAGGTATCGATTTTATATCTTCGGAATGACTAAAACGAGCCAGATCAAACCTAATCATCTACATTAATTTCAGGTAAAGAAAAATTAAAAAATTGCTACGTGACAGGCGTACCTTTCGGTCTTTGCCTGATTACGGTACACGTTGAACTATTTCTTTACATTTTTCATTAATGGCATCAGGGCGTTAGTGCCAATATACGACCGTTGTTTGGCATCATCAAAGAAAAAAGGTCGTATAATTTTTTTTATATTTATTCAAACGAAAACCATAACATACGTTCGAAAACGATGATATTGAAAATTTTACAATAAAAATCGGATCATTGTAAGTCGTGGCGTATACGCCTCTGTGAACCCAATTAAAAAAAGAAAAAAAGGTCAACTGATTTCAGAGGGACGTAAGTGACATTATACGGCTTTTTATTCTTTGATTACAGTAAAAATGTGAAATTATCGGAATTGAATAGCTATCCAATGAAGTATTCTATTCCATGAAAAAATAGTATATTGTGCACCAAGGGAGCAAAGGACGTTTTCACTCCGAGCGTGGAGTTGCCACCCGAGCCGAAGGCGAGGGATGGCATCCACCGAGGGAGTGAAAAGTCCGGCGACCGTGGTGCACACGATATTTTATTCCACCATGAACGGAAAGGTCGATTTTGCGGGCAGATCAGTGTTTACATTTTAGGTTATGTGACGTTCCGACCGAGCCGTACTGGTCGGTACGGCAGTCTTTCAGGGAAGAAAGACTTTGAGGGAAGAAAGACTTTGCGGGAGGAAAAACTGGTCTTTCTTACCGAATAGTCTCCCAGCGGAAAGAAAGAGTGCCCGGTAGGTAAAGCCGCACTTCGCTCCCCCAAAATAGGTAGCGAAATCGGCCTTTCCGTTCATGTATGGAATAAAAAATTATTCAACCTTGTGACACCAAGATCGCATTCTTGGTACCGAAGACCTTCTGCCATTAGACAAGCGACAAATTGTTTTGTTGGACAACAAATGATAATCCATCATATAATGATCTTTTATCTTACCTTGCGCACTGTACATTCCAGGATCAATTTCGTTGGCATCTGCTTCGGCAGCGACAGTTTGTGAATCTCCATTGCAGAACTCGAAACATCTAGAAATGCCTGTTGATGAATCGAAATTTTTAGATTGGTGCGAAATTATTATACAGGTACAATTCTTACCCGATACCTTTTTACAGACTAACGAAAATAATGAATCATCAATTGAGAAATTCTATTGCAAAATATGCAATAAATAATGCTTATCAGCTATGGAGGTGATTCTAATGAAAAAAGGAACAAAATTATCAAGCTTAACAATTGAAGAATTATTCATGAATCGATGAAATCTGCTTTTTTCGCATGCGGGGATTGAACCATAATATATGTACATACATTATAACGAACAATAAGAAGTTTGAACTTACGTATACTTGGTGCAAATTCTTCAAGTTCTGCAAATTCTTCGTCAGCGAAATACATTCTTGAATCACTGATAAGGTTTTTGCCTTAGCGCATTATCGTTGCACAAACTATAATTTGTGTCAGCTGTTGAGGAGTCAACACAAAGGAGCGTTTGTTTACCTCCCTGTAGGTCACTGGTGATCTCTGTTTACGTATGATCTGCCGATTCGGAGCCCGTCGACGCCACTCACAAAATTTAGGGTCCGAATCAATTAAAAACAAATGAGGTTTCACGTAACTGGACTTGCTGTAGTTTCAGTCAAAGTATACAAGTTATTTCGACATCACTTGAATATTATTGCACAAGCAAGTTACATCCGGTAGATCGGTATATATTAATGAAGAATCCAAACAAATTAATCACGTATATATTGAGTTTGAATTTGGTGCCGTACAAGTACTATCTTAGCTGCGTCGACACTGACACGAAACTGGTATGTGTGTGTGTGAGAGACACTCTGCAGGTATACGATCGTCAGCGCCGTCAGACTGCGGTCACGCGAAGCTCTGGGACAATATTTACATGCATATGTATATGTACGTAGGCGCCACACGAGCTTACTCACGGTGCGCGTGAAGGTATGCAGCTAGGTTGTATTTCCGAAACAAATATAATGTGACAAATATAATTTTTGGGCTTCATTTTTCATGGAAACTCGACTTTATCCAAAAATTTTCCGACCATTTTTTTCCTGTAAACATATTATTAACTTCCCGTTTCTCTGTTTTCAGAGAAAGAAGGAAGTTATTGTAATCACCCCGGAAAAGAAAAGTTGAGTTTTCACTAGATCTCCGTTTTGAGGTCCAGAGAATCATCTCCGATCATTTCCAAGTGGGCGTCTGTGTGTGTGTATGTATGTATGTACGTTGTGAAATTTTTGTCCGACAATATCTCGAGAACGCGCAGTCGGATTTTAGTCAACTTGGTTTCAATCGATGCGCCTTATTCAAGCTTAGAACTGATTAGATTTTGGCTTTGATCGGTTCAGTACTTTTCGAGATATTTGAATAACAGAATTCTGAAAAACAACAAGAATGACAACATCTTGAGAAGGAATCAACGGATTTCGATAAAAATTGGTATCACATGGTTTTCCGGATCGCTGATTACGAATCTGGAGCCAGTTTTGCAAAATTTTTATTTGGCGTATTCGATATGCTGCAAAAAAAACTAAAAACATTTGGATTTGGATGAAACTTGGTACTCGTCGGTTTTTTGGGTCACTGATCACGAATCTGAAGTCAGATTTGCAAAATTAAACATGGCGAGTCCGATTTGCTGGGAATAACACTAAAAACATTCGGAATCTTGCCGGAATTTGTACTCGAAGGTTTTTTGAACCGCTGATTAAGGATCTGAGATCATATTTGCAAATTTGAGAACAGTGGAGAACAAAATAAATAACGGGAAGTTCGAAGGCTTTTCTAAGCCCAAGATCTGCCGATAAGGAAACTCTGTTCGGAAATGTTTCGGAACAAAAAAATTTGCAGGAAATAATAAATTTTTAATCAACTTTCGGAAAAAAATTCAGGAAGATTGATAAAAAGATGCTAACATTTTTCGGAGACGTGGACACGGGGAACTATGGCGCGATAGACCTGGACACCGGGAACTATGGCGCGATAGACCTGGACGCCGGGAACTATTGCGCGATAGACCTGGACGCCGGGAAGTATGGCGCGATAGACCTGGACGCCGGGAACTATGGTGCGATAGACCTGGACGCCAGGAACTATGGCGCGATAGACCTGGACACCCTATGGCGCGATAGACCCGGACATCAGGAGTGGAGGAGCCCCTCGACCTCGAGATGGAGAGAATGGGTCGACAAAATCATGACTCAGATACCGACACTGTTACCGGCTTGTAAAATCAACAAATGTGTCAGAAATCAGGGTCTAAATACTGACGTAGTTACATAGATGATAGTTACATAGACGAAAATAACATAGACGAAATCAACAAAAACTTTATTATATATACATATAGAGAGATATTCCGATTTTATGTAGAGCGTGGCGAGTTGGCACTTTTCGAACCTGCACGGCGAGTTGGCTCTTTTCTAACCGGCCGGCGAGTTGGCTCTTTTCAATCCGGACTGCGAGTTGGCTCTTTTCTAACCGGCCGGCGAGTTGGCTCTTTTCAATCCGGACTGCGAGTTGGCTCTTTTCTAACCAGCCGGCGAGTTGGAGACTAGGAATCGGTCGTAAACAAGGCAGACGCGTGCAAGAGCAGAGAAGATTGTAAAGAAAGATTCGAGGGTAAAAAAGAGTGGACAAGGAGAAGACAGGTGTACAGAGGAAAAGAAAAAAACGGACGAAGCGGGGAAAGTTGGGAGAACACGGAACAGTGTAGTGAAAAAGAATAGTTAGAGTGCTAAATTAGTTACGAAAGAAAGGTTAGGGCAAAATGGCGGGAAAAGCCGCGCAGCTCTCACTAGACAAAGAAAGCGACGGTGGAGCAGACGGCGAGATAAGTGAGTACTCGGTAGACAACTCCGTAGATCATAGAAGAGGCACTCCTGCCCGACGGGGTAGAGGCAGACCGCCGAAAACAGCGCAAAGACAAATAACTTACCAGCAAAACAACAAACAGCTGAAACAAGCAAAGCTAGAGAGATTCGTACAAAACAGAAATGAAACAAAAAGAAGAAACACCAGTGAAGGATCTGACACAAGCGAAGAAGACGACCCGGGTGATAGAACGATAATAGAAAATGACAGTCTAGAAGAAACTGAGAACAATCAAAGAGAAAACGAAACTACCGAGATAATAGAAAACAGGCTGGTCGCCAGCATATCTAAAGAAGTACGAGCCGAAATAAAGGAGTTAAAAAAAGCTCTAAAAGAATGGATGAAAGACGAAGTCAACACGCTGAAAAATGAGATGAAAGAGAGGGACGAAGCCTGGAAAGAAGCAACAAAGAGAACAGAATCCAGAATAAATGTACTTGAAAGAAAAGCAGAACAAGAAACGAGAGAAGAGGGAGACTGGAGAGCAGATATAGAACGAAGGCTGGAAAAAGCGGAAGGAGGAGAGTACAACCCGGAAGACCAATCTAAAATAGCTGCACTGGAACAGAGAATAGAAGAAAGCGAGAGAAAGGAACGAAGAAAGAACGTCCTAATAAAAGGAGCTGACCTCAACGCAGACAATCAGAACAGCCTAACAGATCAGGTTAGAAAATTTATGATGGAGAAACTTAAAGTTAACGAACAGGTGATACGAACAACGAAAATCAGGAATAGAGATGGAACCAGGGGAGACATAGTATTAGTAGAACTGGACTCGCTAGAAGCTAAACTACGGGTAATAAAAGCGAAATACCATCTCCAGGGTACACAAATATACATAGACGATGACCACACAAACCAGCAGCGAGAAATACAGAAAAAATGCAGAGACCTAGCTAAAGAAATAGAAAAAAGGACGGGAGAGAAAATCAAAGTAGGATACCAAAGGCTAGAAATTGGAAACAGATGGGTTGACTGGAAAAAAGTGAGCCGGATGGTAACAGAAGGAAATTTTTACCAAGGGGACAGGAGAGAAGACGAGCAAGGACAACGCAACTAGTAGTATGGAACATAGCGGGCGCAAACACCATCCAAGAAACGTGGGACTTCTTAAAAACACACGACATCATGATACTACTGGAAACGTGGGTGGAAGAAAAGAACGAAAAATCTCTAATAAATAAGTTGAGCAAAGACTACAAATGGTGGACCAAATGTGCCACAAGAGATGAGAATAGAGGCAGAGCAAAAGGTGGGCAACTGGTGGGTGTGAGGAAAGATATCAAGAACTACAAAATAAGCGAATGGGACTTGGGAATGGTGATAGAACTGCGTGACCCGAGGAACAGAAAAATTATATCAATCTATAACAACGTAGGGGTCGAAAAAGCTAAAGGCGAGCTAGAGACAACCATAGAGCAGATAATAAAAGACGACGACGAACTCATAATAGTAGGCGACTGGAACGCGAGAATCGGCCTGGAGCAAGCACGAATAGAAGTGGAGCAGGACGAAGAATGGACGAGAGAGTCACAGGATAAAACGCTCAATAGTGAAGGGAAGAAACTACTAGGATTCTGCCGAGAATTAGGATTAACGGTAATGAATGGCAGAGCAAAAGCAGACGAAGAAGGTCATATAACGTACATCGGCCCGAGAGGTGCATCGGTTATAGATTATGTAATAGTTAGGGAAGACCCTACGCAAAACCCAATTGAAAGCATGCTTATAGCAGAAACGGAAGGATCGGACCATTTGCCAATGATAGTAAACCTAGAGGGGGAAAAAATCGATGAAAACGTACCTCAACAAGAGGAACTGAGCTGGAACTGGAATCAACAAAAGAAGGAAGTATTCCAAGAAATACTGCGAGAAGAATGGCGGAAGAAGAAAAACACCTCATCGCCAGAAGAGGAAATGGAAGAACTAACAGGATGTCTAAAGAAAGCAGCTAGAAAATGTGGCATGAAAAAGAAGAGCGGGAGAAACGCCTGGTACACCAACGAATGCAAACAAGAAAAGAAAAAAGTGTTGATATTGTTAAAGAAGTTCCTGAAAACAAGGAAAATAGACGATAGGAATAAGCTCATTGAGGGGAGATCCCAGCTCAGGAAATTGTACACCCAAAAAAAGAAGGAATGGAGAGATAGAAAATGGGCAATGGTGGAACAAAGCAACAACATATCTAGCTTTTGGAGCGCAATCAGATCATTCAGACCGAGCAGAAGAAGGGGTGAAGCCAATATCAAAAGAGAAGACATGGTAAATCACTTCAAACACTCTTAGGGAGCACATCGGAAGAAGAAAGAGGAAACGATATCAATAGAGAAGAGCGAGCAGAAATAGAAAGAGAAGAACCACAAAACAACGAACACCTGAACAGAGAAATTACCGAAGAGGATACAAGAAAAGCTTTAGCCAAAATGAAAAACAGAAAAGCACCGGGAGAGGACAGTATAATAGTGGAATTCTACAAAGCGCTACCTACCGAGTTATTCGCGGCGTGGACCAGAACAATAAATCAACTATGGTGCGAAGGAAAAATATGTGAAAATTGGGAAATTGCGAAAATCTGCCCGATCTACAAATCAGGAAACGAAGAAGAAGCAGCCAACTATAGAGGTATTTCGCTACTAAATGTGGGATACAAAGTACTAACTACCATCATGGCGGACAGACTCAGCAAGTGGACAGAAGAAGAAGGCAAATTAAGCGAAAGCCAAGCAGGCTTTAGGCCCAAACGATCAACAAGGGACCACTGCTTCACACTACACACGATGATTAGTAACAAATTGAGGAAAAAGAAAGGGAAACTGTACGCCGCCTTTATAGACTTCAAAGCAGCTTTTGACAGTGTCGACAGGGCTCTTCTCCTGGAAAAACTGGAAAAAATGGGTATAAACGGGAGGATGCTAAATATGATCAAGGCAATCTACAGATGTACCAGAAACTGCGTTATGAGCAGCGAAGGAGTATCGGAGTGCTTCCGAACGGAGAGAGGGGTGAGACAGGGATGCCCCTTGAGCCCCTTACTATTCAACCTATTCACGGAAGACCTAGAAGAAGAATGGAAGAGAAAGAAATTGGGAGGCACAGTGATTGGAAAAACAAAAATATACTGCTTGAAGTTTGCGGACGACGTAGTGGCAGTAGCAGACGACAAGGAGGGCATGGAAGAAATGCTGAAAGAGCTAGAAAAATATACGAAAAAGAACAAACTGGAAGTAAACACAAAGAAAACGAAAATAATGATCTTCAAAAAGGGGGGTAGGAAAAGTGAAGGAGAAGGGTGGACCTTCAATGGGAATGAAATCGAGATAGTCCAAAGATACAAATACCTGGGATTTTGGTTTACAACCAAAAACTCTCTTAGAGATCACATAAGATCACAAGCGGGAAAAGTACAAAAATTGATAAACGCAGCGTGGGGAGTCATGAAGAGGGCAAGAATAAACAACCTCAAGAAAAGAGTGCATGTCATGGATATGCTTGTCAGCATGGCGTTTATGTATGGGGTCGAAGTCTGGGGATGGCGAGAATGGGAAGAAGCAGAGAGGGTCCAAAACAGATACATGAAGATGGCAATGGGACTAGATAGAAACACACCAGGCTACATCTGGAGAATGGAAGCCGGAAGAAGACGAACATCAATACAAGCGAGGAAAAGGGCAAGCATGTACCTGCTGGATGTCCTGGAAATGAGCGAAGAAAGATGGCCTAAAATCTGCCTGATGGAAGAACTACGCAACATCGAAAATGGGAACCCCTCAGACTGGGGAAAATCTCTGAAAAACGCTATGAGAGAAGTTGGTGATGGGACAACGCTAACGCAAATAAGAGCCGGAGAAGACGGACAGAAGATAAGGGAGATCCTAGAAGACGACCTAAGGAAGAAAATGGACCAACAGATTCAAGAGGACTGGATGAAAATAGATACGTCAAAATATTGTGAAGGATACAAACACAGAAAAGCGGATGCCTTCCAAGAAAAATATTGGTTCCAATCAAATGCAAAAGAACACCACAAAGAACAATGGGCCAAAATGAGGTGTGGCAACATTGGGAAAAAATGGTTCAAGAAAGATTGTACAAGAGACTATAGAACTTGCAGGCTATGTGAAAAAGAAGAAGAGACTCTATACCACATATGGAAATGTGATAAAATGGAGGAGGACCTAGGAGAGAACCTAAAAACATGGATAGACTCGATAAGAGGGGTAGACATGGAAGAGAAGATTGAACAAATGCTGAAAGGGGATCTGGTGGTAGAGGCCTGCGAGTTTAGTAGGCTCTTCGAAAAAAAGGCAATAAAGATGACAAAAGTACCGTAGATTAAGTGGTGAATTCTTTTTGTTATTGGTTTATTGTACAAAGAAATGTTAAGAGTAGATATTAAAAAACATATTATATTATATTAGATATAAGTCACAAAACAAAGATTAGCAAATAAAGTTGAGCTATGTATTTTTCAAAAACATTCTAAATGTATGAAAAGAGAATAAAACTACTACTACTACTACCAGCCGGCGAGTTGGCTCTTGTCTAACCGGCTCGGCGAGTTGGCTCTTTTCTAACCGGCTCGGTGAGTTGGCTCTTTTCTAACCTGCACGGCGAGTTGGCTCTTTTCTAACCTGCACGGCGAGTTGGCTCTTTTCTAACCAGCTCGGCGAGTTGGCTCTTTTTCATTAGGACCCGTCGATTTATCTAATAAATTATTCCTAAATATGCAAAGAAAAATATAACAAAAATTGGTTCCACTTCTACATAAAGTCTAAAATGATTGTGTTGGAACAAAGTATTTTTGAGAATTTTTTCGGAATCTTCAAAAATGTCTATCTGTTTGGAGTTTTGGAAATACGTAAAAAATTAACGGTTGTTTAGAATAATCGGAAAAAAATTCAAAGTGTTTATGATGGCCTGGAAAACCATAAGAAAAATAATGAAATAAATTAAAAATGGTGGGGGAAAATCATTGGTCGAGTTGGCATGGAATGCCTCATATATTCTCATCGGAGTTCGAGAAATTCATAACAATAAATGGTTAAATTTTTTTTTTTTTCAATTCACAGATGCTCCTGTCGTAGTGTCCGCCCAAGTATTCTGTTTCGATTTCGGTTTCGGCGAGTTTCGGCCAACTAGTGTTCTTGTCGTGTCGGGCGGTGTCGGGTTCATTCGGAACGGTTTCACTAGGTAGTGTCTCTACAAAATTGGAGTGATCTTCTAAACGATTGAAGTATTTCATTCAATGCAATCATCGAATAATACCTTGGAAGGTGAGAGATAAACACTAGATTCCCGTGTTTCGTCAGACTTTGACCGTAATTCAACTTAACTGTATATGATTTCTCGATCACAAGAGAGCATTCCTTAATTCATTCCAGATATTTCCCGCCAAGCGGTGATTCAGTGAGATTATTTCACCCTATCTAAAATTTAACTTTCTTCAGAATTTTTGAAAATCTTATGTTTCATTACGATCATTTCGGCGACCGACCAACGATAGACCGATTTTTTCTATTCTTTTTTCTTCGCGTTTCAAACATTTTGACCAACAAAAAACGCCCTGTTTCCACAATATACGGAAAATCTGTGGTCAAGTGCGAAATTTTGATTAATTTTCTGAGATTTTTTGTATTTTTAAAACATTGCGTTTGGTTTGTTTAGAATGACTGAAACGCTGCAAAAAAGTGGAAAAAAATCGGTCCATCATTGGTCCGGTGCCAAAATAATCGGAATGAAAACTACGATTTTTTATGATTGTTTGAGATTCTTTGAAAATTTCAATTTTAGCTGTAGAAAATCGTAAAGCGAATGGAAAACGGTGATGTAAAATCGTTGGTCGAGTTGACACGGAAAATGTCGGTCAAAATGTCGAACGATCAAACGAGTCATAATAAGGATGGGCTGTAATATATAAAAACAGAATTATAGATTCCAAAAGTTCGAAACCAATTTATAGCGAAAATAAATTCTCATATTGGTGCAAAACTTTGAAACTGCAAATATCGAATTTCAGAATATCGTCGGTTCAGAAGCCATACCGTGAGTAAACGAGGAAAGGCCCCATTCCGAAACCAACACAGGCGCACGCTTCAGTCGTCCGTGTGTCGGGTGCGTTCGGCCACGCGAGAGAGACAGCATGCGGCAGCTCGAGACAGAGAACGTCTGCGGGCCGGTCGTCCGTTTGCGAGTTTGGTTGGGGAGGGGGAATCGTAATTGGCCAAACAAGGGACGCTAACTCAATTTAGTTGTTTCATGTTTTGTTCCAGTCAACGAATTTTATGGCATTTTATGGTTAGGTTATGAAGCATCGTGAATAAAATAATCAGGCCTGAATTGAACGCATTATTATTCCGCGAACGTTTACTCGAAGTTATTCGAAGATGTTTAGGGATGATTATTGAATGGAAAAAGTTAGTGAATCATTTGAACGAATGAAGATACGGGATAAATGAAGACGCCAAAGAAGCTCGTTATAGTAACTCATTTATTAACAGAAGGTAAGTGATCATCACTTTCATTTTTCAATCATTTTGGTTTATTATCGTAGTTTTAGACATTGTCTCTCAAGGCATTGTTTAAAAACGGAGCAAGCCAAGACTGGACGCAAGGTGCCAGGGTTGACGTTTAGTCCTACGGAGATGAAACTCCTCCGCCTCTCATCTTATCGGAGCAAGCCAAGACCGGACCCAAGGTGCGGGGCTTCAAGTCCTACGGAGATGAAACTCCTCCGCCACTCATCTCATCGGAGCAAGCCAAGACCGGACCCAAGGTGCGAGCGCTGACATTCAAGTCCTACGGAGATGAAACTCCTCCGCCTCTCATCTTATCGGAGCAAGCCAAGACCGGACCCAAGGTGCGGGGCTTCAAGTCCTACGGAGATGAAACTCCTCCGCCACTCATCTCATCGGAGCGAGCCAACGTTCAAGTCCTACGCAGATGGAACTTCTCCCCTTCTCATCTCATCGGAGCAAGCCAAGACCGGACCCAAGGTGCGGGGCTTTCAAGTCCTACGGAGATGAAACTCCTCCGCCACTCATCTCATCGGAGCAAGCCAAGACCGGACCCAAGGTGCGAGCGCTGACATTCAAGTCCTACGGAGATGAAACTCCTCCGCCTCTCATCTCATCGGAGCAAGCCAAGACCGGACCCAAGGTGCGGGGCTTCAAGTCCTACGGAGATGAAACTCCTCCGCCACTCATCTCATCGGAGCGAGCCAACGTTCAAGTCCTACGCAGATGGAACTTCTCCCCTTCTCATCTCATCGGAGCAAGCCAAGACCGGACCCAAGGTGCGAGCGCTGACATTCAAGTCCTACGGAGATGAAACTCCTCCGCCTCTCATCTTATCGGAGCAAGCCAAGACCGGACCCTAGGTGCGAGGGCTGACGTTCAAGTCCTACGGAGATGAAACGCCTCTTATCGCAGTGGAGTAAACTAAGGGTCGACTGAGAATTCTAGCTCTTCCGCCTCAGATTCCCTTCTGTGGGTACTACATACCGGTTTTATCATTTCATCTGTGGTTCCCTGGGCCCACATTTAATTTTTTTCGACGATTTGGGACACCGAATAACTTAAGCCCTTAGGCCGCAGAGACCGACAGCGACACTGACTTTTCAGCTTCTCATTATTACATGATTTTGAAAACAAATGTATAGCGTTTAAACTAATCATTTTTAGGGTTCGGCTATACCATAGTCGTTTAGCGATTAGAGTCTAGCGTTCCGATTTCACTACAATTGAAGCTTAAAATACGCATTCATTGAAGGGATAGAGAGTAATGAAACGTCGTCGGTCTCCCAGACCATGTGTGGTTGGCTAGTGTACCAGAAATAGGAATGACGTGCTAGGGTTAATCATACCTCCGTCGGAGAAAAAAATACAATCGATGAATCCTGGATTCAACCTTTGTTCAACCAATCCATCATTCTTTTGTAACAGATTAGTGGCCACTTACTGTCACGAAACTTAAATTCTTAGTGCTTCTAAACCTCATAACTCCAGCTCGGAGGGCTAGGTACAGCACTTTTTGATCCTAAGCTCCTGGGCAATTGTGAGAAAGGTTTTTTTTTACCGTGCATGCGCCTCTACGATCGCTGAAAAGATATTCAGTTTCTTTTCGTCAGCCAATTTTCGGCTGCGATAACAGATCGTCTTCTCAGCAGTATCAACGTTTTCCGTTCCGCGGAAACTTTCCACAATTCTTGTAAGACTGTTGCGGCTAATGAATCGGCCAATCGGAGTGCGCTGCGGAAAAATCGGCGATACGCCGATAACTCAGGCCGTGCAGTCGTTGCCGATATTCACCCTTTCCGCAATAGCATCCACGATATTTTGTATCTTGACTTGCCAAATTCCGTTCATAGTCGCCCAAGGTTCCAAAATAACCAATATTTGGATCGAAATCTCGAACTTTTAAACAACTTCGAAAGAGAAGAGCAACCGGTCGCCATGATTGGCTCTCATGACTGGGGTGGGGGGTGTGCGCCATTATCACCATTGTCACTATTATCTCAAAGTTCGCGACTCGTTCGATTATTACAAGATAAAAAGTTGAGGTTTTCGCCAATTGTGAAAAAATATTTGTGATAACTAATCACGCCGACTATTTGCTCTTCTTGCTCGAAAAGTGATCGTCGTGAAATTCGAAAAGTTCATTTTCGCGTGAAAATTGAACAATCAACTTTCCGCAATTAGTGGTAAATTATTGGTTATTTTTGAACTTTTGGAAAGTAAGGAGATCTGCGAGTCAAGATGCCGAATATCGTGTACACGGTGGAGGAAAGGGTGGAAATGACGAAGATGCGACTGCAAGGCCTGAGTTATCAGCATGTCGCTGACCATTTTGCCGCGGCTCACCCAAATCGGCCGATTCCAGCGGTCAAAACGGTTCGGAAGATTGTCCGAAATTTTAACGAAACCGGGAACGTTGATCCCGCTAAAAAGAAGATCTCGTATCCCACCCGAAAGCTGACTGAGCAGAAGAAATTTGAAATTTTTCTGGCAGTCGTGGGGGCCCACGGAAAAACACCTCTCTCCAGAATAGCACAGGAGCTTCAGGTATCGAAAACGACTGTGTACAACATCCTGCGAGCTGAGCACTACAAGGCCTACAAATTGCAAGAACATCAAGAGTTTCGGTTTGGCGACAGTGATCAGCGAATGATATTTTGTGAGAGAATGATGGATCGCTTGAACGAAGACCCAGGACTACTTGACCGGATTTGCTTTTCTGATGAATGCACGATTGAGTTGTGTGGTGCGCCGAATCGGCAGAATAATAGAATCTGGGCCCAGGGAATCACCGGAGAGATGATTGAGACAGGTACCCAGTACCCGCAGAAGGTCAACGTGTGGGTCGGCATGGTTGGCAACCGTTTGATCGGACCATTCTTCGTGGATGGAAACTTGAATGGTGAAAAATATCTCCAGATGCTCCGTGAGCAGATAGTCCCTGCAATTAGAGCAATCGAAGCTCGAATTGAAGGAGATGTGAGTACCCCGCTATTTTTAAAAAAGTTAATCATTTGTTATCGGTTCAAGTTGCCGTAGAAGATGCGTACATTTATGGAACGCATAATATTATTCACCGACTAATCATGTACCTCTATTCTTTGCAGGGTATTTGGTTCCAACAAGATGGTGCGCCGCCACATTTTACTGTAGCTGTTCGGGCGTACCTAAACGAACAATTTCCCCAGCGCTGGATTGGTCGTGGTGGTCCAGTGCAGTGGCCGCCGCGTTCACCGGACCTTACACCACTAGATTACTCCTTGTGGGCTTATCTAAAAGACAAGGTGTATGCTGAAGGCACTATGGATAACCTTGAGACACTGAGAAATAGAATTACTGAAATCCTCCAGAATCTGGAGCCAGAAATGATTCGAAACATGAATCATGCTTTTTACAACCGAATCGGTTATTGCCTTGCAGCGGAAGGAAAGCATTTCGAACATATCCTACGACAACGGATAAATTGAGCCGAAATGAGCCCTGGGTCGTTTGAGGCCGGCAATTAATGTAACATGTTCCACCGTAACTAATCGTTGGATATTCTTCGAAGCAGTCATCGCTGGTTAGTTCAGATTAATGTGTAGACCACACGCTTTCACAGTAGTGAGCCATCCATAACCAATTTTCTTCAATGTTTCAGACAGACCGAGTTTACCTGAAAGTTCACTCTTTCAAGGATATTCTGCGTTGTTCCAGAAGTTTCATCTCCGTAGGACTTGAACGTCAGCGCTCGCACCTTGGGTCCGGTCTTGGCTTGCTCCGATGAGATGAGAAGGGGAGAAGTTCCATCTGCGTAGGACTTGAACGTTGGCTCGCTCCGATGAGATGAGAGGCGGAGGAGTTTCATCTCCGTAGGACTTGAAGCCCCGCACCTTGGGTCCGGTCTTGGCTTGCTCCGATAAGATGAGAGGCGGAGGAGTTTCATCTCCGTAGGACTTGAATGTCAGCGCTCGCACCTTGGGTCCGGTCTTGGCTTGCTCCGATGAGATGAGTGGCGGAGGAGTTTCATCTCCGTAGGACTTGAAGCCCCGCACCTTGGGTCCGGTCTTGGCTTGCTCCGATGAGATGAGTGGCGGAGGAGTTTCATCTCCGTAGGACTTGAAGCCCCGCACCTTGGGTCCGGTCTTGGCTTGCTCCGATGAGATGAGAAGGGGAGAAGTTCCATCTGCGTAGGACTTGAACGTTGGCTCGCTCCGATGAGATGAGTGGCGGAGGAGTTTCATCTCCGTAGGACTTGAAGCCCCGCACCTTGGGTCCGGTCTTGGCTTGCTCCGATGAGATGAGTGGCGGAGGAGTTTCATCTCCGTAGGACTTGAAGCCCCGCACCTTGGGTCCGGTCTTGGCTTGCTCCGATGAGATGAGTGGCGGAGGAGTTTCATCTCCGTAGGACTTGAAGCCCCGCACCTTGGGTCCGGTCTTGGCTTGCTCCGATGAGATGAGAAGGGGAGAAGTTCCATCTGCGTAGGACTTGAACGTTGGCTCGCTCCGATGAGATGAGTGGCGGAGGAGTTTCATCTCCGTAGGACTTGAAGCCCTGCACCTTGGGTCCGGTCTTGGCTTGCTCCGATAAGATGAGAGGCGGAGGAGTTTCATCTCCGTAGGACTTGAATGTCAGCGCTCGCACCTTGGGTCCGGTCTTGGCTTGCTCCGATGAGATGAGTGGCGGAGGAGTTTCATCTCCGTAGGACTTGAAGCCCCGCACCTTGGGTCCGGTCTTGGCTTGCTCCGATAAGATGAGAGGCGGAGGAGTTTCATCTCCGTAGGACTTGAATGTCAGCGCTCGCACCTTGGGTCCGGTCTTGGCTTGCTCCGATGAGATGAGTGGCGGAGGAGTTTCATCTCCGTAGGACTTGAAGCCCCGCACCTTGGGTCCGGTCTTGGCTTGCTCCGATAAGATGAGAGGCGGAGGAGTTTCATCTCCGTAGGACTAAACGTCAACCCTGGCACCTTGCGTCCAGTCTTGGCTTGCTCCGTTTTTAAACAATGCCTTGAGAGACAATGTCTAAAACTACGATAATAAACCAAAATGATTGAAAAATGAAAGTGATGATCACTTACCTTCTGTTAATAAATGAGTTACTATAACGAGCTTCTTTGGCGTCTTCATTTATCCCGTATCTTCATTCGTTCAAATGATTCACTAACTTTTTCCATTCAATAATCATCCCTAAACATCTTCGAATAACTTCGAGTAAACGTTCGCGGAATAATAATGCGTTCAATTCAGGCCTGATTATTTTATTCACGATGCTTCATAACCTAACCATAAAATGCCATAAAATTCGTTGACTGGAACAAAACATGAAACAACTAAATTGAGTTAGCGTCCCTTGTTTGGCCAATTACGATTCCCCCTCCCCAACCAAACTCGCAAACGGACGACCGGCCCGCAGACGTTCTCTGTCTCGAGCTGCCGCATGCTGTCTCTCTCGCGTGGCCGAACGCACCCGACACACGGACGACTGAAGCGTGCGCCTGTGTTGGTTTCGGAATGGGGCCTTTCCTCGTTTACTCACGGTATGGGAAATCGCAATTGCACAAATATTGGCAATATATAGCGATTATATTTCCCATACGTGGGTACACTACTGCTAAGGCACAATAGTCACTATTCGTGCAATATACGGGCAATACTGTGTGGCAACTATATTGCCAATATATCTATGTACTTGAATGGAAACTAATTGTAAATTTTGATCTATTCAATTATTTTTAATAAAAATGAAATATGATGCGAAAAATCTACGAATATACAAATATTCGAATTAGGTTGAATTGCACTAGAATATATACATATCAGTGAGGTCGTTATTTAGGGTCAAAATTAATCTCACCCTTTCCACCCTCTAAATCGGTTCAAAATACGTAAAAAGTAACGCTGTAATTTTTTTAGATTTGAACAAAAATGTTCAACCCTTGACCACGGGCGTTGGAGTTTACCATTTCAAATACATGGGGTTTCTCCGCGGTTGCAGTCACTATTTTACTGCGGGCCTAAATATGTTTGTAAAATCTCGAAATTTCCACAAATGAGTTTGTAAGTATGTTGCTACATGGAAAGAATTTCTCAAACCCCCTATCCGCAAAATGTTGTATAACATCACTATTACAAACATATTTAGGCCCACAGTGAAATAGTGACTGCAAACGCGGTAAAACCCCATGTATTTGAAATGGGAAACTCCAACGCCCGTGGTCAAGGGTTGAACATTTTTGTTTAAATCTGAAAAAATTACACCGTTACTTTTTACATTTTTCGGACAGATTTAGCGGGCGGAACGGGTAAGATTAATTTTTAACTCCAAATAACGAGCACCCTAATATGTAGATGTATGTATACTTGTGCAATTCAACCTAATTCGAATATTCGTATTGTAACGTATTCAACAAATCAATTCTTCCTATGTTACATTTGAAATTAAAATTAGAGAATTAAATAGTCAATATTAGAAATTAAAATCAAAAACATCATACACATACACACATGCTATCGTTAGAATACAAACAGACACATCGAACATCGCCACTCTGGCAACAACAGACACACACACACACAATTTTGTTTTACACACACACGTAAACTCTCAATATTATGTTCTATTAGATTTAAGGATATTGCCTGTATACAAAACCATACATGTTACACTTACAATAAAAGGGGATTAACACAGATAGAAGAGAACAGAAATCTATAAACAGTATCAATACGCGACAAGTAGGGAAGTTGAGGAGTTCGTGGGTCAGTCCCCTCTCTCAAATTTGAAGAAATGTAACTACGCGCATCGAGAAATAGACCAGGTGAGAAATAGTGCGAAATCCGAGCCGTAATGGTAAATCAGAATACGAGTAGATTCACTTCGGTCCGGCTCGATCCTCGAATCAGTCGTGCCGATTTTTCAAGTATTCACTTCGGTCCGGCCTTTGGGTCTCATTGGTACGTAATTCATGGGAGCTCTCCATGAATTGCGAATTTAAATTCATTTTCTGACTTAGAAAAATTTTGAAGAATTCATTTAAGGCGAGAGCCTTCCAATAAACGGAAAAGATTCAATTATTATCATTTAAACTTTAAATACTAACATTTCTTGTTATAATTATTCATTATTGTGGTTCTATAAATCACAATAAGTTTCAGTAAACGTATCAGTTCTTTTATTTTCTGTTCTTTTGCTTGACGCATCATCCTCGCTATCAATATAAATCTGTCTAACTGCTAATCATTCACCTTTACACAACATACACTCCAGAGTTAATTGTTCCTCTCCTGAATATCCATTATAACTGATTTAGTCCTCAGTGAAGAGTGCTGTTAGTAGTAACGCCCGGACTTTCGAGAAAGGGAAGCACCAAAGAAGTATTTTCGACACTGAGTCCTCTCGTTATTAGCTCAGGTAGAAACTCCTTTCCTAGAGGTAATTCGTTACCTCATTGCACAAAAACCACGAGAGCAGGTGTTAATTGATCTAGGTACCTTATTGAAGCCCTGAGAGAATCTTTGCTCAATAATAATTAAAATTTCCACTAGTACGAGTGCTATCAAAGAAGAATTTCAGGATTATCGATAAACGGTTAAAATGATAAGTGATAGTAGTGAAACTCGTTTAATATTAGTTTAATCGGAGTGAGCGTGCAATTTAGTGAACACGGATCACAGTGAGGATTAACGTTATAGTATATTTCAACCTATTTCAACCTAATTCGATATTTGTATATTTGTAGATTTTTCGCATTATATCTCATTTTTGAGAAAAATAATTGAATAGATCGAAATTTAGTTTCTATTCAAGTACATAGATATATTGGCGATATAGTTGCCACGCAGTATCGCCCGTATACTGCACGAATAGTGACTATTGTGCCTCAGCATGAGTGTACCCATAGATGAGACATATAATCGTTATAAGTATATCGCCAATATATATGTGCAATTGTGCTATCCCATATACGCGCCGTATATTGGCCACAGAACTTTTCTTCTACGCGGGGTGTGTGTGAAATTTCCAAATTTCAGAATATCTCTGAATTTCGGAATCCCGCAAGCATTTGAGATCGGGACTCGTTCGAGATTTTTCAAAGATTTCGAACTGGTAGGATTTTCGGTATACTTGAAAAATCTTCAACTTCTGAATTTCGAAAAAAAAAGAAAAAGGACAATTTGGTGTTGAATGATGCATTTCTGCATCAGCAAAAACGAACTTCAGCACGCTGTAGCTTTCGAAGGTTATCTCTGAGAGCAAAGTTGCACTTGGATTTTTTCTTCTATTCTCAATTGTCTCATAGAGTTTTTTTTTCTCATTTGTTCAACTCTAATGCCAGCGCCATTTTTCCATTAATTATTACTTTAACACGACGTAACTTCGTAACGGTCATTCTCATAGAAAAATTTTATCAGACTTTTTTCCGCCTCTTTTAATTATCTAATGGCGATATTTTTTTTCAAAAACTCCGCAAAACCTATTTCCACGTGAATTAATTACCGGCAAAATGTGTCTCTGAGATGATAATTCTTTTTTGATTATCTGGAGGCGCGATCGCTCATTCTATGTTTGAGACCAATGGAAGCTCCGTTTTTTCCCTAAATTCATACTTTAACACGGCGGAACTTCGAACCGGTCATTCTGAGGGTAAAATTCTGGATGTGCGGAGGAGTTTGGAATTCACGAGAGACGGACGTCGACACGTATTGGTCAGTGATACCGTTCGTAGAGCCGATAGGAGGTAAGGGTGTTCGAAATCCACAAGAAACAGCAATTGACACACAGTGTCAACTTATATCCTAGGGGGCGACGCGTCGATTCAACAATGCGGTGTAGGGCTTTTTCGTTTGAGTATTCAAATATCTGTAATAATTCGTGATCTAGTCGCGAATTATTGGAAGAAAAAAACCTGAAATGTCAATCATACGACGATTTCGGGCGTCCCGTCGAAACCGTCCATTTGTTGGACATGAGCCCATTGAGACTTTGTGTCAGGAATCCAAGAACTGAAATAACATATGCGAATTTCAGCCAATTCGCCCGGGACCACTTTTCCATAAGATGAGTGCGGGGTCCTTTCCCCAAGTTTCTGATTCGGTAAATTTTCTAGAAGAATTCTGACCTCAAATATGTCTGTGAAATTTCCAAATTTCCAAATATCTCTGAATTTCGGAATCCTGCAAACAGTTGAGATCGAAAGTCGTTCGAACATTTTTCAAGATTTCGTAGTGGGCGAAATGTCGGAATTACTTGAGAAATCTTGAACTTCTGAATTTTGCGGAAAAATAAAGAAATCTCAAAATTCAGATTCAACATTTTTTATTTTTCAATTCGAAAACATCACCTTCTAGACTTTGGTACAGAATATTCGAATGTCTGTGAAATTCGGAAATTCGTAGACATTTGAAAATTTGCAATCTAAGGAATTTTCGGATTTTGAGATCTATACGTTGCAAAACTCACGATTTCGAACCTTGTTTTCGAACTTCTTGCACTTTTTGGAATTCTCACCTTTTTCAAAAATCATTGATGTCTTTTTTCGAATTTTTGGCGTCTTGAGATACGATTTTTTTTTTTTCTGACAAATCAGAATTTTGAAAATAACGATTTTTCTGCTACGAACTTGCGTACAGGTACTCAGGCTACGCACAGACGTATCGACAAGGGCGCAGTTCTAGGCTGTGTCCCAACTTGTAAGGATAACCACTTACACTCACACTTACACTTGGCTTTACTTTTCGCGGGTATCTACGCCAATGGTCGAGCACAAGTAGCGCGATCTGGCGGAGATTCACTGAACTATATGGCCGCACGCATGCGCGCCGCTCCCAGACGCGGCACTTGTTTATAAGTTTTATTTATGAAGAAGCGGTGCCACCGCTGATCTCTATACTAACTGATGAAAGTGGATTTGAGCAATGTTTTGTGTGGTTTCCTGAGTTTGAATTTGAAATACTGTTTGCTATTTTCTTGAATGCTTCTAAATTAATAATTATCTTACTCTTCAAATTGTTGAATACGTTACATTATATACATATAAAGAAAAAATGGAAAAAAAAAGAAAAAAAATTCTATACTCTGATCACAATAATTCGACACATATTTTCAGAAATAAAAGTTTATTTTTCTCAATTATACAGGGTGGCCCAAAATTAGATGCGGAAAATAAAAGGGGTGATAAAGGGGGTCGAGCTGAGTAAATTGACCCCAATAACATGTGGTCTGCGGAGTCGCGTTCGCGAGATACGGCCGGTTAAAAAGTCGCGCCAGCATTGGTATTTAGCAGTCAAATTGGTAGCATAGATCGTTCGGCAGTCTGGTATTTCGGCGCACTCAATCACTGGTACGGTTAACGATCATTTCCAGTTGAATAATCATAAACTCAAACACTTTATTCGTTAAAATTTGTTCATGAAAAGGTCATGCGCACCTAAAACCAGAATACCGACCGATTTCCCCTGCCAATCTGGCTGTTAAATACCAACGCTAGCACGACTTTTTAACCGGCCGTATCTCGCGAACGCGACTTCGCGGACCACATGTTCTTGAGGTCAAATTACTCAGCTCGACCCCCTTTATCACCCCTTTTATTTTCCGCATCTAATTTTGGGCCACCCTGTATTTGTAAAATGAAATGAAACATTTTACATCAAGATCAATCATAAACGTGGAAAAAGTGAAAAATGTTGCAGAAAAATTAATTATATTACAAATGAAGGTGGAAAAATGTTACATGAAAGATTAATGTACACGTGCAGTAAATGGAGGTGAAAAATGTTGTGCGAAAATTGAATAGGTAAGTTATCTCTCTTTTATAACGTTAAGATGGCGCACGTAGACTCTAAATTGTGAAAAATGACTTCTTTGAAACATAACTAGATATAAAAAGAAAAGTGTTGAAATACTTTCTCGATGTGTAGGTTGATGGTACACTGCGCAACCGGGTAGATCGACGCCAAAAAAATAGGATAGTGTGTAGATGAGCTGTGAAGAAATGAACGGCAACAGAGGTTTGAGGTTAGAGAAGAAGAATTGTCGGAAAATTGGAAAAGTGCGAGGAAAAGTGTTTGGAAATATGAAACGCGTGAGGAGAGATGAAATTATTTAGAGAAAAAGATGAGTCGTTAGGTTGAAAAGAGGCTAAATATTCAGAGACAAGGCAGGTGAATAGATGATTAAATAATTGAGATGAAAGATCACTCCTGTTTTTTTGGCGTCGAATTCTTATTGAGCAGAAATTCTTTGATGACTTTAAGAAAATCCTGCTCAACTGCTCGAGCTGTGCTTCTGTCCGTAGCTTGGACCGCGATGTCCTCCCTGTACAACGCCACCAACTCCGCAATATCGTTTTTCGGCTGGGCAGCTGGGACCCGACGTCTCTTTCTCGCCGACTGCCGCACCGCCTCGCTATCTAAGGTGAGTGACTGGTAATGAATTAATACATGTACTTGATATATTGCACGAGAAAATATTGTTTCAGGGATTCATAGGAACCTGAGGTGGAGATATCGGAGGAGGAGGTGCTCGTGAGAGGATCGGAACTCGGACCACAGGAAGCGGAAATACCGGCGGTGGTAGCAATGAGGGCGGAAGCACCGGAGGTGGCAGCGACGGAGGTAGGAGCACCGGAGGTGGAAGCGACAGTGGTAGGAGCACCGGAGGTGGAAGCGACGGAGGTTGAAGCACCGGAGGCGAGGGCACTTGATTTGGTGGCACTGGCGCTGGCCACGGTAGCCGACTGGATCAGAAGTAGGGGCGATACGGTATGCCGCCCCGACATAAATTTGTGCATGGCATCGTAGAACGGCCAACGGTGGGCCGGATGCATTGCCTCTTCCAGCCCCTCACCCGTCGGTGGCAGAATGATATCTTTATATTTTAATTGCAGATTCTCAAATCTCTTCTGGCACTGATAAGCCGTAGCGCCACATCGGACGTTTGCAGCCACCATCCCCCATGCATAGGCCACCGAACCCTTTTTCCCTGTGAACAACGGGTTCAGCGATGCCCTGGTATTGATGAGACTCAACGTGTCCTCTTTGCTCCCTGTAATGCATAACATATAGTAGAATAAATATCATGGAAATTTAGTGGTAGTAATGAATTGTAATACAATAATAGAAGTATACTAGTCAATCATTTCATTAGCGAAAATCATAGTAAGTAGTAATCATAATGACTACAATATTTTTTTTTTCATTTATTCCAATTTTTTTTTTTTCATCATTTGTAAGCGTATGGCTCTGACCACCCCGACTTGACACACCTCCTGACCTCGAAGTTCACAATGCGAACCCTGATTTTATGCACAGACTCTTTCGGTTACGAATTGACTTATGTATTGAAAACGGGCGGTTTTACGTAATCAACAAATTTTTTCGTTTTTCTTCTCTTTTATAGAATTGAAATTGTAGTACAATAGAATTATAATCGAGAAAGTGGAAACGTGCTTACTAATCGTCAACCGATTGGCCTTACGATGTGTTGGCGTGGCTTGTACAAACTGATTTGGTTCATTTCGTCATCCAAACTTGAGCCATTGCATACTGCAGATCATGAAATGTATGCACAAAATGTGGGTGAATTATACTTACATTCGAATCTTTCTCGTGGAGCCACCATAATGCACTGATTTTTTAATTAAATTTAATTGAACTAACTGAAAATTTTGATGCGGCGTAAACGGCGTGATGAATTCGAGTGAGATGGACGCCGTTAGAAAACAAATGCGAAATTTTTATAACAATCAAAAAACAAATGCCGCGCCCGCCACGGCACAACGCGCCACCTGGTTGAGTGCCTGTCCGCTAGATCTCGCTACGGTGCTCGACAATTGGCGGTCGACACGAGCGCGAGGGGTATAGAGCGGTGCATTTGTTTTCGATTGTTGTAATCATCAGTAAGGTTGATTTTTCAAATTATAATTTTCGGTGAAATGTAATGTGACTAATGCGAATCAATTTCATTTAATCATTACAAAATTATTGCTCTCATTGAAATTTTTTATTTTAATAAAAATGATTATATTCCATGTGTACTTGAAGATAAAAGTATCCTAACACGTATTTACAAAAATTGCTACGTTTCAAGAAATACAGCAGTTATCAGCATCAATCTTGATTTTTACAATAAAAATAGAAAAACGGACACATAATATTATCATAAATAAAGAACGTAACTCGAACACATGTTTAATCTTCATACAACATTTTCCAGCGTCTTTTACAGATATATAGTATATCCATCTTTATGTAACATTTTCAAACTTTCGTTGTACAATATTTGCGCTAATTTACTAAAATAACCGTATGTGATACAACTTTTCGCAATAAAAGCATCGTTCATTAATTAGGTTTTCATAAATTTCAGTTTACATACTTGGTAATTACGTTTTACTACTTAAATACGACAAGTGATTATTATGCGCTCTCTGGCGGGCGGTGTAAGACCTGCAGTCATGGTGTAGGACGGTGTAACAGAACTCGCGCAAGTGGAAAACGCTATTAAATGGTGAGTCTACGATGGGACGTACGCGGACCTAACGTACGCGGATACGTGATCACATGACACAGCAAACGCTTATGGCTGACGTCAGAGGGTACGCGTACATTAGGTTACGCGTACGTCCCATTATACAACACCTGATTGATATAACACCTTAGTTAACATATAGTTTGAACGATCCCGTCAATATTACTGTGTTCAGCTGCCCTGCAGCAGAGTCCCCTGAGGTTATTTTCTGTTCAACCACAAGGTAGGGCTACCTCAAATGATACGCTTATATTTTATCACCATCGAAACGCAGAAGTATTGACAAGAAGTGTTAACAAGTGGATGATACAACACAAGGACTCATGTGTTACATTCAATTATCACGTGACGTTAGCGAAGTCAATATTTTACTACTCTATTCCTGATTTCTTTGTTCTTGTTCCAGTGTGTACAAGCGTAAAAACAAGTCGCGCAAATCTAGCCCCGCACGTTCAGGACGCGGGACCCGACGAGGAGGTAGTGGCCGATTCCTTGCAATAGGCCGTAGGACGTCACCTGCACTTACGCAGATATTATGGAGCGCAGTGCAAGCTGCGATTCCCTTGATACCTATATCAATCCTAACTTCAAGAGCCTTGGTGAAGATAGATCTCCATCGCGCCTTCAATCTTCCAAATGCACATTCAACTATCATTCGAGCTCGGCTGAGTGCGTTATTGAATGCCCTTTGCTCGTCATCTAGTGGCTCTGTAAACGATGTTATAATAGTTACAGGATGTCGCCTGCACGGGTAAGCACTATCTCCGATGATGAAGTACCCTTCTGGAGGGTACAAGCCTTGCTGGAATAGCGCACTGTTTCTGAAGACACGAGAATCATGGACTGATCCCGGAAACCCACTGACAATATCAATGAACATGCCGGACGCATCGACCAAGCCTTGCAAATTTATTGAGTAGTATTGTTTGCGGTTGTAATACTGGTCGTGCAGGCGAACAGGACACATTATCCTGACGTGGCACCCATCGATGGCCCCCACACATTGACGGAATACCGCGCTATTTGCCCTCCTTCCAAAAGCCATGCCAATGTCTTGGAGTTGGTCCTCCGATGGTAGGCGAACGATTTCGGGTAAAATCGAAACAATAACGTTCAACATCCTGTGCACGACTCGGCAGACTGTTTGTCGTGGAACATCAAACGAAGCTGATACTACTCTGTATGCGACGCCAGTACCAATACAGAACAGGAACAAGATTACCTGAAACATTCATCATCACGTAGGCTTTCATTCATTTGTGCAAATTTATCATCATTATTCTTATTATTCTTATTATCATCATTATTATTATTATTATTATTATTATTCTTATTATCATCATCATTATTATTATTATTATTATTATTATTATTATCATCATCATCATCATCATCATCACCATTATATTATTGTTGTTGTCGTTCGTGTGTTGTGTGTTGATATCAGTATTATTATCATTATTATTAGTATATCATTATTATCATTATTATTATGATGGTGATGATATCGGACTATACGAACCAATTTCATTCGTTATGCCTCTAACTGAGGAACGGCACTCAATTCGAGTGCATTCAGACCACAGAAAGGCCGAAAAAAACTGATTTACAGTTTTTTATTAAAAATCTTTCGAGTAAAAATTCCCCCGGCCCGGATTCGAACCGGGACCTCCGCATCTGTACTGCGGCGCCTTGTGCAATTTGACCACCGAGGGGCTAGGAGAATCTTTACTCGAAAGAGATGTTGTGATTGATAGAGACACTGCCTCGTCCCAGTGTCGAGTGTATTTGTTTGTGTGACTCTATCGTTCGTCTCTTTACATTATGATGGTGATGATATCGGACTATACGAACCAATTTCATTCGTTATGCCTCTAACTGAGGAATCATTATTATTATTATTATTATTATTATTACAGTTCTCATTCATGTCATGATTTCTGTATTTACCTACTGCGACCGAAAACTGTTGACCCAGCGCGGCGATGGCAGTTATGCCTGCTCCAGGCGCTCTGGCCGACTGATTGTTTGAATGAACATAGTATATGGAAAAAGTTTCAATACTCACTTCGAGTTCAATGCACCAGCCAGATCTTTTCGCATTGCGTCTCACTAAGCTGACGATTAGTCTGAAACTTTGCGGGTTGACTCGTAAGTGCCGCCTAGTGAGTAGCGGGTCACCTCTCAGAATTGAACCGAGCAGCCGTTGGTTGTAGGCGGGAGGGTTGATACAATACGGACCCCTCTACAGATAAGACAACAGAGTGGCCATGAATAGACGCATCAAGTTAGTTCCATTTTCATTGGCATTATCACCAAAGTACGTTCTACAAGCATTCATGTTTAGCCTAAGTTGAGTGTATGAGTACAAAAGCTCTTGTTATCTGAAACGTTTAAGTCGTTCGCAAAAAATTGAAATTCATATTGAATTATTCTTGTGCACAAAAATAAAATTGAATTATATTTGATAAAATCATAATGATCGTAACACGAATGTAGCCTGAACTGGATAATCACGAATTTTGCATTATAATGCCTGAAGTTACCTGGTTATTTCTATGCCGCAACAATTGAGCCTATGGGTGCAATAACGGCTTAAGTCGACTTAAGTTTCGGCAGAAAAAAAGGAGGTAAAGAATCAACAGTCAGTATTTCAATTTTTTCAAGGCATTTCTCAACGAACATTTATTTTTTCACATAGGTGGGGTACCTAAAAATGTTAAACAAACGTGATTAATATTGAATATAGTGTACAATGCAGTGCTGTACACGGAAATGCGGAGTAGGACTTAAGTCGTTTTTTCGTAGAACAACTTTTAATTTTTCAAAACACGTTTTTGGGATAAAAAAAGTATGATTACAATTATAAAATAATGTAAGAAAATTAAAAATAGTATACAATGCTGTGCTATAGGGGAAACTAGGGAGGTTTGACCATACGGGAGGTTTCGTCATGTAAGATTACCATGCTATGACAGCCTAATAAATACTGTTATCTGATGTGAAGTATTCATTACGTCAAACAAGACGTAGCGCAAGTATTTAGCAACTGTTTAGAAAGCGCAGAAAAGTTTGAGAGGTGTATTACTGAAACGGCGAGAAACGATGTCATTTTCTCTGTTCTTCCCTAAGGATGTAGGCCAGTCCCATCAATCTTTTATCAGAATGTCTTACCACAGATTCATTCAGTGGACTATCCTCTCAAAGATGCCAGGAGTTATAAATTTATCATATTGCCAAATTATATATTTTTTCGTTGTCATTGTGAACAAATGCTGTTAGGGAGGTTTGACCCACGTTCGATCGGGAGGTTTGACCATATTCAATTAGGTGCTAATAGACATCGCTGTCTAAAATTTTATCAAAGAAAGTGCAAAGCACGCTAAAAAAAACCCGAAATCCGGAAAAATGAAAGAACAGAGTGCTGCGAAGTCAAGTTTGAGCCTAAGCAGTAAGCGCGGTGGTCGGTGGTACGGAGAAAAAAAATGACGGCCAATAAGGGACCGGCGAAATTTTATGTTTCCTCATGCCTGGATTATTTTCGGATAATGTGTTAAAAGCCCAGAGATCAAAATATATGCCACAATATCTCAAATATGTGACTGCTTTATCCACATGGTCAAACCTCCCATCGCCCTGGTCAAACCTCCCATACATGGGGAGGTTTGACCGCGATTACGCGCATCTACAGAACGGCAAATAACTTTGTTTTTAAGGCTCTGAAAATTATCAAATAATTCAAGTACATTCTGCACAGTATGCTCAAAGATGACATACTATTGTGCGTGCCGGTTATTCAAATATAGTGATAAACGAGACGAACTTACAGAAAAGTGGTCAAACCTCCCTAGTTTCCCCTACATGTATATGGGGCATTCCATGTCAACTCGACCAATGATTTTCCCTCACCATTTTTTAATCGCTTCATATTTTTTATACGATTTTCCTATCTCAAAATGGCACTCCCAAATTTTTTCGGATTTTTTCCGCAATCCGTTAATTTTGTATTAATATTCCAACCCATCTCAAAAAAGTTTTTTTTTTTAAATCTCAAAAAATTCTCAGAAATCTAGTTTTTCATTTGAATCATTCTGCCACCTGGCCCATGGTGGGATGTTTTTATTTTTTTTTATTTTTTATAGCATTTTAAAAATTGTCAACAATCTTGCAACGTTATGAAAAATCTTCAAAATATTCTCAAAAATCTAGTCTTTTATTCCGATCATTCTGACACCCGATCCCTTATGGGCCAATTTTTTTGGCTTTTTTTAGCATCCAACACTTTTAACAAACGAAACGCCATCTTGCAACGTTATAAAAAATCGAAAAAAATTGGTCCATCATGGACCGGGTCTCAAAATGATCGGAATAAAAGACTAGATTTTTGAGAATTTTTTAAAGATTTTTCATAACGTTGCACGATTGTTGACAATGTTTAAAGTGCTATGAAAAATTTAAAAAAAAAACATCCCATCATGGGCCAGGTGGCAGAATGATTGGAATGGAAAACTCGATTTTTGAGAATTTTTTCAGATAAAAAAAAAACTTTTTTGAGATGGGTTCGAATATTAATAAAAAATTAACGGATTGTGGATTAAGTCTGAAAAAATTCGGGAGTGCCATTTTGAGATAGGAAAATAGTATAAAAAATTATGAAGCGATTCAAAAATAGTGAGGGAAAATCATTGGTCGAGTTAACATGGAATGCCCCATATACAGAGTAGGACTTGAGTCATTATTTCATAGAAAATATTAAAACTTTACACGATTGACAAACAGGCATATAAAGTGTAGCGGTATAGCGGAGCTAGGCGCGTGGATTAGCTAAGGTACTCGCTGCGCAAGCCGAGTTTCGGCTGCCGGCTAACTCGAGCACGGTGCGCGCGCCGCTTGTTTTGGTCACCACAGCGTTAACAAAAGACGAGGACATCCAAGACTTACAGCGTACGTAGCTAAGATTATATAGAACGCCTAGAGCCGCGTCTTTGAAAAAACGACTTAAGTCGACTTAAGCCGTTATTGCACCCATAGGCTCAATTGTATGATCAACAACAACATCCAGTTGGATCTTCTGGCCCGGTTCGCCTCCAATACACGGTTCCGACGAAATATTTGCCACATCACCAGCCACACGGCGACGAACTCCTCGTCCGTTATCATTACAATCACCGATTGTATCAGCAATAAAACTAATAAAACGAATAAACGAACGAACACTATAAGATAAACTATAAACACGAAAAATGAATAAACTAACGAACAATGCAATTGTGAAACGGTGTAAGAAAATAAAATACTGCAATGAAATGTGAATAAATGCAGATATCTGGCGATGTAATATTTTTCCTTTTCGGATTCGAGACGCTTGTACGTGAACAAGAAACAAAAGCATGAAATTGTCAGGGCAACTTGAAAACGAATGTTGCGCCAAGGCATGGCGCGGGTGCGCACGGCCACCTCGTTCAGTGCATCCCGAGCCATTTCGAATTATTGTGATCGAAGTATAGAATTTTTTTAAAATTTTTTTTTATATGAGGCATTCCATGCCAACTCGACCAATGATTTTCCCTCACCATTTTTTATTTAATAATTATTTAATAATAATAATAATGATAATAATAATATACTAATAATAATGATAATAATACTGATATTAACACACAACACACGAACGACAACAACAATAATATAATGGTGATGATGATGATGATGATGATGATAATAATAATAGTAATAATAATAATAATAATAATGATGATGATAATAAGAATAATAATAATAATAATAATAATAATAATGATGATGATAAGAATAATAAGAATAATGATGATAAATTTGCACAAATGAATGAAAGCCTACGTGATGATGAATGTTTCAGGTAATCTTGTTCCTGTTCTGGATTGGTACTGGCGTCGCATACAGAGTAGTATCAGCTTCGTTTGATGTTCCACGACAAACAGTCTGCCGAGTCGTGCACAGGATGTTGAACGTTATTGTTTCGATTTTACCCGAAATCGTTCGCCTACCATCGGAGGACCAACTCCAAGACATTGGCATGGCTTTTGGAAGGAGGGCAAATAGCGCGGTATTCCGTCAATGTGTGGGGGCCATCGATGGGTGCCACGTCAGGATAATGTGTCCTGTTCGCATGCACGACCAGTATTACAACCGCAAACAATACTATTCAATAAATTTGCAAGGCTTGGTCGATGCGTCCGGCATGTTCATTGATATTGTCAGTGGGTTTCCGGGATCAGTCCATGATTCTCGTGTCTTCAGAAACAGTGCGCTATTCCAGCAAGGCTTGTACCCTCCAGAAGGGTACTTCATCATCGGAGATAGTGCTTACCCGTGCAGGCGACATCCTGTAACTATTATAACATCGTTTACAGAGCCACTAGATGACGAGCAAAGGGCATTCAATAACGCACTCAGCCGAGCTCGAATGATAGTTGAATGTGCATTTGGAAGATTGAAGGCGCGATGGAGATCTATCTTCACCAAGGCTCTTGAAGTTAGGATTGATATAGGTATCAAGGTAATCGCAGCTTGCACTTTATACTGGGTCACTCGGGGGCGCAAGGGTGTGGAGCGCGGCGAGTGCTAAACAATGCACCGGCGGGGTATGTGTGTGTATTATGTGTGTGGGGCAAGCCCCGGATGTGGGTGAGAGATGGGGGAGCGAGGGGATCAGGCCTTGCGTGGTCTGCGGGAAGGGGGATTGACGAGGATAGTTTGGCGGATAGGAAGGGGTAGTCGGGATCGACGTTTGGGTGTGAGACGGGGTGGTGGAAGGATGGTAGGACGGGGAGGTCGGGGAGAAGTGCCGTGTGGCGTGCGCACCGGGCCGGGTATCACGGGCTCGGGGCGAGTCGGTCGTCTCCGGACGGAGGCGAGTTCTTCGTCCTTCCTTCGAGGCAGGCGGCGGGGGAGACGAGAGTGGCAGATGAACTCTGGCTTCGGAGGCACGAGGATGGCGCTGTGGTCGACTACCACGGGACCAGTGAGTTGTCCGTTGATGATCACCCGAGTGTCGCGCCGTGGATGGAAACGACGACGATCCCAGGGGGAGATCGGGACTAGTCTCTTCTGCCAATCAGAGAGAGTCTCTGGTGGACAATCTGCCTCTATACCTTCGTCTGGTACAGGCGGTGGAGGGGTTGGCGGTTCAGAAATCGACCAACCACTCGTAGGAGGTTTCCGTGAGGAAAGACCCAAGGGAAAGGTGTCCGAGGACATAGGAGGAATAATCAAGGCGGATTATACTCCTTTAAAATACTTTATTAGCGTTTGATCACTGGTGTCCCAGTGTAGCTCTTCACCAAGTGTTTTAGGCACGAGGCGGTATGTCAGACGATTAGGTGTCGAATGACGGGTAGAGAGTGAGAGAGTGATTTACCGTTAGAAACTGAGGTATTATATTCTGATCTCGGGTTAATCCTTTTAGCGAGAGAAGGTCACGTGGGATCCTTGAGGATCCTGCATAAGCGCGACGTATTGTTGACACGGTGAGTCACCTGTTGTAGACGAGGTAAGCGCGCGGCGTCAGCGGTCAATCGAGCGTGTATCGATCGTCGCTCAGTGGCTACGTCATAGGCTATGTGTCGCGGGTTGCCAATGGGTAGGCGGTATACGCGTGCTGCCTGCGAGTAGGCGCTTTGAGTGGGTTTGTCATGCATCAACTCGCCCCCCTCTGAGAAGCGGCTACTTGCAGGGTTTATTTTCTAAACCTCAGTTTTTGAGTATATCATTCCGGGTGAGCTACGTGGGTACATATATCCTTAACCTCTAACTTATGTCCATGTATGTACACTTATCCTATTCTAATCCTATTCCCTACTATATCCTATCCTTATTCTATTCTTATATTATGCCTTATTCTATGCCAGTCTTTCCTTATATACTATCCTTAAGTCTACGTTAGAGTCATTTCTCTTATGCTACACTTCACTTAGCACTGGGGGGGGGGTTTCGCGCTTTTCGGGGGCGAAGGTTGTAGGGGTGACATCTTTTTCTCCCCAGTGTCCCGGTAGGCGATGACTGACACTGGGGTCCCAACGGTCCTGTCGGGTGTGGTACGGCTTCCAGCTCGTCCGGGTCTCTACCTCCGGGTAGGACGGGTTCAGACTCGTCTGTCTGTGGGGGAGGTTCTGGTTCCTCGGGGGTGTCCGGTTGGACGGGTGGGGTAGGCAGGCTTGCCTGGTGCGGAATCTCGTCAGATTCGTGCGGGGTTTGCCGGACTGCGTCGGCGTGATCGACAGAGCCAAAGATTGGGTCTTGTAGGCTGTCGTGATCGGGTATGGCGCCATGGGCTGGTTTCAGCTGGCTACCATGTGTCTTGGTGGGACGTCCGTCCTTGTCTATGATGTAGACTTCTCCTCCGAGTCTTTGGGTGACTGGATAAGGCCCTTCCCAGGGAGTAGCAAAACCGGCGTGGTATTTGTCACTCGCCTTCGAGAGGTGGTGTCCTCTCGCGTAAACCAGGGTGCCTGGTTGGAAGCGTGGCGTCGGATCGGCGTCGAGTTTGTATCGTTCCTGATACTTGGCTTGGTGTTGGACGGCTTGGCGTACCCTCTCCTTCCTGTCCAGGATAGGGGATTGGCTAGGTAGCCTCCATTCTCCGGGCTGTTGAATGGTTCGTCCGGTGAGCATTTCGCTCGGGCTTTTGCCTATCGCGGCGTTTCTGCGCGACCGTAGGCTGAATAGGATTCGCGGTAGGTGCAAGTCCCATGTCGTGTGTCGTTTTCCGTGGAGGTGTAGACGTAGACCTTTCTTGATCTCGCGGTTGCGTCTCTCCGTCGGATTGGCTCGGGGGTGGTAGATGGCGGTAGTCCAGGGCTGGGCTTGCCATTCGTGGCATGCGTCAATCCACTTTTGCGCAGTGAATTGCGGTCCATTGTCGCTCAAGATCGCACGAGGGTATCCCCAGCGTGAGAATACCTCGTCCTTGAGGTGACGGATCACGTGGTCGGTTTCCGAGGAGCTTAGCGGAAATGCTCCCAGCAAACAAATTTATGTACTAGTGCCGTACCACGTCTGTCGCGGATGTTACATGCGATGTACCAGGTTCGGTACATGAGCGGCACGTGTGCTACGTAATGTCCGCAACACGCCAATGTTATAGGTACATCGCACGTATGCAACAAAAATACATACCAAGTACGTAACAATTACATCGCAGGTACGTTACCCGTGACGTACCACCAACATCGCAGTTACATCTCCGGAACGTACCTCAATGAAACTACCGCGTACGCAAAATATTCAAATAAAAATTCGATTTTAATCCTCATTCGCGCATTTTTTAAATATTTTACAGTATACTATCAACTTTTCGTTTACTCTGGATCAATTAAAATGTGTTTGTGGCTCGCTGCAAGAAATTCCGCTTCTGTTATTCTTTACCGGGATTCGAACCACATTCAATGGCACTCGTCCGTCTCACTAGTCAGGCGCTCTACCCACTACGCCAAACGGTCTTAGAAATTCTCAACCTTTTTCTCTTATTTAATTGAAGACTTAATGAATCACAAATTCGATATATCTTTTATTGAGTGGAAAATTCAATGGATTGACGGCGCTGATGTACTGTACACAACCAAACTTTTTCAGCAGTTCCGTTAGTAAACCCAATAAACCCAATGTCAGTTTCAAGTTAACCAGCGCAGTTTTGAAGTTTACTATCACCGATCGTAAATACTTTGAGGTTATGGTCAGTTTCAAGTTAACCAGCGCAGTTTTGAAGTTTACTATCACCGATCGTAAATACTTTGAGGTTATGTTCATCACTTTGACTTGGTGGAATAAAATTGAAATGTTCTGCAAAATGTAAACTACTATTATGGATGAATTGCGAGAAGGAATTCCAGGTCTGTCTTCTTATGCAGTAATTTGCAGAACAACAAAGATTAACTTTTCAACGTGACCTGTGATATCCTCGCCCAGAGTAACACCACCAATAGACAAAGCGTCGAGGAATATCCAGAGAAAAGTAATTAAATATCTGAACCGAGGGAAATTAAGTTTCATTTGGAAAAATAATCCGAACAACAGTAATGATTTGGAATGTAAGAATGATATTGAATGAACCGGAGAAAGAAAAATACAATATAACTTCACTGAACTTTGGTTTTATTTTCCCCCTCGGTTTGGGTGTGTCAACTTTTTACATGATCTGTACGTAACTATGTAATGTAAAAAAGCCATCGTGCAAGTAATGTAGCTGGTACATCTTTGCCATCCATTATATGGTATAGTACCACTGTTTCCTGAATGAGAGGTCTCTGGTACATAACAGCAGTATGTACTCGATACGTTCGTGATTAAGAGACCTGTGATGTACCCGGTACATTAAATTTGAATGTAGCAATGTTTCGTGAATGTGACCTCAAAATGATGTACCAGCTATGCCACTGTTTGCTGGGCTTCGACCCATCTGGTGAATAGATCGGTTACCACTAGGATGAACCTCCTTCCTCGTTTCGTTCGGGGGTAGGGGCCCATGAGATCCACTGCTACGGTGTCCCACGGTTCGGTTGGGCACCTCGGGCGCAGCTCCTTCTCCGGGTTCGGTCCTGGTGTCTTTGTACAACTGCATAGGTGGCACAGTTGCACATAGTGTCTGACGTCCGTGCGCATGGCTTTCCAAGTGTAGTGGGCTTGGACTGCGCGGAGCGTCTCCTCGTAGCCAGGGTGGCCTGCGAGTTCGGTGTCGTGGTGGCTGTAGATGACTCTCGTAGTGTGCGTTTGGGGCACTACGATATGCCACTGGTCTGCGGTCGTCTTCTTCTCCCATCGTCCGTCGATGAGCCGGTGGTGGCGGTAGAATCGCTCGTCCTGGGCGTTTCTTCGCTCTTTTTGGCTGAGAGAATGCCATCTCTCGACCTGCTGGCTGACTGTCGCGTCAGTCTGCTGGGCGTCTAGGATTTCGTCCATCAGGGCGCCGCCTGTGGCGATTTCCATCAACTGTGGTGTCTCGGGTGTCGTCGGGGGTGCGGCTAGTGCGATCCGGGGTGGCACTAGTCGTTCGGGGTTGTCGAGGTCCTCCTCGATCTCCCTTGGTTCGGGGTTGCGTGAGAGAGCATCGGCGAGCTCGTTCTCACGACCTGGGCAGTGTTCGATCGTGAACGATAGTTCGGCGAGTAGGAGTGACCATCGGTGGAGTTTCTTCCTGGTGTCCTTCTCTCCGTCGAGCCAGGTTAGGCCCTTGTTGTCCGTTCGTAGCGTGAACGGTCGATCTAGGTACTGCCTGTACCTTCGGATTGCCCATATGACGGCTAGGCATTCCTGTTCGTTGCTGTGGTACCTGGCCTCGGTCGGGCTGAGTTTAGCGCTGGCAAAGCTAATCACATGCCGTCCTTGGTCTGGTCTGGTCTGGTACAGTACCGCCCCAATGCCTATGCTGCAGGCGTCCGTTTGTAGGGTAAACGGCCAGTCTGGGTGCGGTCTGCCGAGGTGGAGGCGTCGTCGGAAACAGTTCTTGACCTCTTCGAAGGCCTCTTGGGCAACTGCGGTCCAGCGGTACCTCGTCTTCTCGCTGAGTAGGTTGGTCAGGGGTGCCGAGACGATGGCGAAGTGGGGGACGTATTCCCGTAACCAATTACAGGTCCCCAAGAACTTCCTCAAGTCCTTCCTCGTCTTCGGGGCGGCGGATCCGATGATGGCACGGACGTGCTCGGGTTGCGGTTCGGTTCCGTCGGCGGTGATGGTGTGGCCAAGATAGTCCAGCTTCTGGGCTCCGAAGCGGCACTTGTCCGGCGCACATGTCAGCTCATGGATACTAAGTCTCTCTAGTACCAAGGCTATGTGGCGGAGGTGGTCTTCCCAGGTTTGGGAGTAGATGATGATGTCGTCTAGGTAGACCAAGCAGAAGTCGTTCACGTAGCCTGTTAGAACCTCCTGGCTCATTAGGCGTTGAAACGTGTTCGGGGCGTTCTTCAGTCCAAACGGCATCACTCGGAACTGATAGGTTCCTCCGTCGGGGGTCGAAAAAGCAGTATACTTCTTCGCGTTGTCTTCCATCGGTACTTGCCAGTACCCACTCTTCAGATCGAGTGTCGTGAAGATGGTGGCGCTCCCTAGGTCCTTGAGTGCCTCGTGGATTACCGGCATAGGTTGTGCGGTATCCTCGGTGATGTTGTTGAGGTCTCTGTAGTCGA
>JAEUYN010000955.1:0-180122 GCA_018257835.1 Euura lappo | reverse complement strand
CAAGCTAATTATTATTATTATTATTTTTTTTTTTTGAATTATGAATATTTCTTACTTAGCTTTGAATAATATAATCCTTAAAAAAAAATCGAAGAGGATTATATCTGGCAAAGGGTGAAACAGTAAAGAGCGAAACCAGGGCAACCCTCCTACCATTAGGGTTGCCATGGCGACATACAAGAGAGTGTATAACCCCCTTTAACCTCTTGCATTACGCGACCCCGTCAAACTCCCATTCTCGCCTTCTGGTCAACTCTTATCGATGACCCAGAGGCCCCGTGCTGTCATACATACAGAAAACACACTTTATATACCCTGATGATACAAAGAAACACACGAAATTTGTCAATTTTCGATTTTTATTTCTCACACGATCTGAATTTAAAGAAAGAAAAAAAGGTGGATATTCATATAATGTATTTAATACGGGTCTGAAGTTGGCTTTGATAGAAGAAATTCAACCTCATACTGTTCAGTGGCTATAGGAATCCACCCTGTATATAATAGAATAATAGAATAGTATATAAGAAGACAAAAAAAAAAACGAAGAAAATGTTGAATTTTGAATTTCTTTCTTCTTCTTCGACTTTGACTTTATCGATGAACGATAATCAATTTTTGAAATGGGGTTAATATCAAACGATGTACGAATATGTATGTGTGTTACCTATACAAGAAACCCTGTCCCATATATGTACATACATACATACATACTACACCGTGGTGGTTAGATTTTGCTGTTATACCGCCGGTTGTTTGGCCGCTGCCTGAGAGCAAAGAGAGAAAGAGAAAGAGAGAGAGAGGCAAGCGAAGAATAAACGAAAGGACGTTAACCCTCCGGGTTACCCTTCACCCCTCCGTCCACAATCCACGATCCACAATCCACCATCTACCATCTACCATCTACCATCTACCATCTACCACCAACCGCACGACCCCGCGGCTTTACCACTCGACAGGGAGTATAAAAATGGTATGTTTATGTACCGCGAGTACATACCCTGTACATACATACGACGCTGGGAAATTATATAGCCTCCGTTTCTTGTGTGTATACATATATACATATATGTGTAATATTTATGTATAAGAGTAAGGGTAGGTACGTACGTACGATAACACGGTTATGGTTATACAGATAGAGGGAGAGACACCTTTCAGCAGCATCCAGACTCTCGTCGCCGTCTTCCTCGAGTCTTGACAATGAGAATTTCAAAAACGATTTTTTTTTTTTTTTTTTTTTTTCCGAGGAACCACAAGAATTCTTCTTTACTCTCATCCGACATGGAAAAGTTTGATTTTCGAAGCCTGTACAGCGTCATGACTAAAGCGCCTTCATTTCCGAACAGTGCGGAAAATAAAGAAGCTCTAGTAGTACGGAAAGTGAAGAGAGAATGGAAGAGGTAATTTTTTTTTTTTTTGTATTGCTTTTCTTTCTTTTTTGTTGAAATTTTTTTTCTCAGAATCAAATTCCACAACCTTCAAGACAAAAAGAAAGACTACCTGATATATTAATATATACCTATACATATATATATATATATATAAGGAAAAAGAAAATAGTAGGTAATAAAAGAATGTCGAGTTGTTCAGATTGAAGATGGCATGCCAAAAGTCTGTTGAGAATCTCATGCGAAATAACTGCAGAGAATTTTCTTTTTGTCTTCTTCTTTTTTTTTTATTCATTCATTCTTTAGAAGACCGATGAAATTCTTTCCTATATTATATATGTAAATCCTCAGTAAATTTTCATCTTTTTTTTCGCTCATTTCATTCATTATCTGAGACTAGGGTCTCCGCGCCTCGCAAATTGACTCCACCCCTCTTCATCCCATTAGGGATCGAATTTCGAAAAATCGCTTCTTAGTGGTTGCCTATAACGTAACGAAGGCAAAACGTGCCCAAAATTCAAGCTTCTAGGTCAAGGGGTTTGCGCTGGGCGTTGATGCCACTTGTTCTTTTATAGATATAAGAAGACGAAGAAGACAGAAGATAAAAGAAGAAGATAGAAGATGGAAGATAGAAGATAGAAGGTGGAAGAAAGAAGATGAAAGAAGGAGATGGAAGATGGAAGATAGGAAATAGAAGAACAAGGAGATAGAAGACTGAAGATAGACGAAGAAAAAGGAGATAGAAGATAAAAGATGGAAGATGGAAGATAGAAGAAGGAAAAGGAGATAGAAGATAGGAGATAGAAGATGGACGATGGAGGATAGAAGATGGAAGATAGAAGATAAAAAATGGAAGATAGAAGAAGGAAAAGGAAATAGAAGATAGGAGATGGAAGACAGAAGATGGACCATGGAGGATAGAAGATAAATATGATCCCCTCTTTAGAATGCTTGTCAAATATTTCGGTCAGTCCTCAGGTACGTATAAATTGAAATCATCGAATATATGTACATAGACAGAAGACTCACGTGATTCCATAGATGGGTGGTCCGTCGTTGTTGGTGTATGGTCGGGTGGTCTCTCATCCTCGTCCTTGAGGCGTTTCGGTCCCTTTTTATACCGTTCACCAATTCCTTTTCCAGGTTCATAAGGATCAGTATTCGACCTCGGCGTCATCGGCACGGCAACGTTACTCCACTTATCTATACCACTTCCACGACCACCACTATCACCGTCACTGTAAACCTCTCTTCCGATCGTTGAATTTTCTACAATCCCATCCGTACCGTTGTACACCTTCGCCAATTCCACATCCACCGGTTTATCGCGCTTCTTATCCACCACGAGACCCGGCATCAAACCATCCGATCTCCTATCCTCATCCCTATTCGCCTCTTCGGCCCTCGCCGAAACCACAACGACCACCAGCACGAGGCCGAGGAAGGTGATGAGAAGCAGGGGAAACCCCAGCCCCGGCCCCGTCCCCGTTGTGCCGCCCACACCTCCCAACAATGTTTCGATGACCGTCCAGTCCAGCTGTGAACCTGCCGATTCTTATTTCTTCATGCACTATACCCTCGCCTTCTGTTTCTCTTCTATCTTCTAATCTTGTCTCTCTTGTCTTTTGTTTGTTTCTTCGTTTGTTTCAAGTTTCTCTTTTGTGCAAGCGGATTATCGACGATCGTGTACGATTGTAACGATTTTTCGACGCGGAGGAGGGTTCCGGCGTATCACCGCGGTTCATATCCGCGTCGCCGAAGCCCTCTTTCGTCTCTGATATCGCGACGACGTATTCGAGTTTCATTGTAACTCGGCATCATCGGACACCCGGTCCACCCCCGAACGATCGTTTGCTCCTTTTTGTTTCAAAGGTCAGGGTATGTGGTGTGGTGCGGTACAGCCACCGAATAATATATATATATTGTATATCGATGAAGCGATCGATTCGGTCGTCGGGTTATTCGATTTCACCTACTTCGTCATCATACCTGAAACATATGAAACAGAGAAACGAAATTGGTCAGTGGTCAATTAGGGAGAATCACTTGAAATATGAAGAGAAGAGTTTTATCCTTGAAATTGATACTTTATGGTCGATAAATACGATCATGTTTCCAATCTACGATTCGATCGACGATCAAAAATCGAACTTTGACGAGGGACTGGTCAGAGTCGCGGTTTCTGACCATCGTCTTATCTCGTTGCGGCTGGTCGATTGTCTCGGAGTCGGTGAAATTCCGATAATTATCCGTCGAGGACTCGTCGTTTCCGTCGACGCTGCCGATATTCACGTCGAAACGGTCGAAGGTCTCCGTTTCGACGAAATCCAAGTCTTTGGAGAAAAGAAAACCCACCGAGGTCACGTGACTCGGGAATCCGAGGGTCGGAAACTGCGACGGCGCCGAAATAAAGAAAAAAACCGGAAGGACCCGGTGTCTGACCGCTTCTAGCCGCGTGTCGGACTTCGAAGTCGCTTTTCTTCATCGTTGACGGCGTCGTCGTTCTAGATTACGGACCACGGGGTAGATCGAATGGTCAAACTCTACTCATTGATGATTATTCGCCGTCAGCTGGACGTTATATCGCGGAATAAAGTACGAAAAAGGATCAGGAGGGTCAGAAACTGGGCCGTCTACTTCAATATCTAAGCAACTCATTGTCAGTCAGCTTTCTGACGGACGTGATACTGTATATAGAAACGAAAAACTGGGCAGTTTAGTATCTAAAAATTCCAGTCTCTCGATGATTATTGAAATTAAAGACGAAGTAAAAAAAAAAGAAACTATAAAACGTTAAAATGACGAAATTAGATTTCAACTTTAGATGGCGTGTTATATTTATATAGAATGAGGAATTTCTCCGAGTGTATAAATAGAAACTTTTTTAATATGTGAAACAAAACAAACAAAAAATCCTTCTTCTTTTTTTTTCGTTCATTCGGTATAAAATTGCGAAGGATGACATCGCTATGTTTTCGCATAATTTATTACAGAGACCACAACCAATGCTACAATTAAATTCGTGTTCTCTCCCCTCAGTCAGTATGCAGCGTACATACTTCTATCTCTTCATCTCCTTCTTCTTTTTTTTTTTTTTTTTTTTTATATACCACATCAAGTAACGTCGTCGTCGAGACGCTATAACGTTCCTTATTTTTCAATTTAATATATATATACATGTGTATATATATATATATATATATATATATACACTATATAAACCGAACACTGCAGCAGCACTACTGCGCCTATATCGTATAGAAGACGAAGAAGAAGAAGAAGAAGAAGAAGAATAAGAATAAGAATGAGAAGAAGAAGAAGAAGAAGAGGATCTAAAAATAAAATATCATCGTGAAAATAGTTCTCCAAGTCCACGGTGGTACCGTTCCTTGTTTTCGTCTTCCTACACGGAGAGACTTTTCCTAGCAAAGAGTCCAATAATCGCTAGTAATCTCCGGACAACCCTGCATTTCTTTCAATATTTCCTACCGCAATAGAGAAAGCTGAAATCTTGACTACAATGTTTTACTATTGAGAAGTGCGGTAAGTAGTAAGCGGGTAGTAAGAATCGTCATACGTAAATAGTAAAAATGAAAGTAGCAAGAAATGACATCTGTATTAATAAGTGATGCCAGAGAATATTGAATAATATATAAAAGAAGCTAATACATTTTTCTTAAATTCTTAGAAAGTTTCCTATCTGAATAGGAGTGTGCAGCAGATGTGATACGTCTTGTACCGATTCCAACCAAACGTAATACGAGTTCAAACTTGTCTTGCGAAGATTACCAGCGAGAATAATAAAAACTCGTTGCCGGTTATGCCCGACTAGATCCGATCTCAGCCGAGCATCGAAGCGCAGCTGGCGCGACTCACGTGCTCTAACGTGTTTACTGCTCATATTTCCTATATCAACAAATTGAGTGACGGAATGTATTACATATCTAAAAATTGGGTGTAGATCTAGCATAGGATTGAATATTTACTAATACATTGGGAATTCTACTACGCATAATAACAAAAGTACTCGTAAGAAAGGCAATAATTGAAGCGAAATAAGATTTAAAGTTATAAATTAATTTTATTTTGTTTGTCGTTATTTGTACACCTCGACTGAAGTATTATTTAATCTTTATAGGTATGTTTGTTGATTCATTTGTTCCAAGCAAATTGAGAACTGTAACAATTCCAATAAAAGTTGGTATATCGGAAATCGAGTCAGTTTTGATGTGTTTTTTGTTTTTTTTTACATGCGTTCAATTTTCCCTTATCCTCATATCACTTTTCATCAGCTGATTTCTTGATCTTGGATTTATACAGAAATTGAAAATAACGGAATATCAAGCAAAAAAAAAAAAATTGCCTCAAATACAGTGGGGTGTAAATATTGATAGAATTTTCAAAAACATTTCTACGTGTGCCACTAAAAAGAAAAAAAAAACTTAAAAATTAAAAAATAGTATCGAATTTCGAAATTTTCGAATTTCATGATCATGTCGCGTCTCATGTGGAGTAAAAGTTGAATCATACGTTACATCACCAAACACAGTGAGCATCACGAATACAGAGTTATTTCACTCAAATTTGCTGAAGATCAACACTGTAAATCGTAATCTGAGAAATTCCGTATTAAAAATAATGGAAGAAGTTCTAATTGTAAATCTAAGAGACAGATCCTAAACACTACGTCGCTGCTTCACGTTGACCATTGTTTTGATCTCTGAGATCAGCTGAACCGAAAACCTTATTATAGAGGTTTTCGTTTCGTCAAGCTGTCGATAGGTGGCTACAGGCGGCCCATTCTCGCTAGTGGTCGAAATGATCTCCGTGCGGCATATAAGGACCAGCGCGAACCATACGTATATGTAAACGTATCTGCGATGCGTCCGTCTTGCGAGCGTGTAATTGTAAGTTAGGTTAAGGTTAAGGTTAGGTTAAGGTTTAAGGATAGACTTTAAGAGACAAAATGCGACACTGAGGGTAAAATAATGATAAGACCGTATCTGTAGACGAGTGAATGAAAGTCTGTTACAACTGTAGGTAAACTAGAGCACCAAATTGTCAGCCAGGTTTTTTTTTCAATTTCGTGCATTATTCTTCCAAAAGTGAATCGTAAAAGTTGCAAAAATAACATCATATTTTCCAACGCTGTATAGTAATTCTCTTGTCGCGGCGATCACGATTTTACTATACTGACTTGGAATTGTTCCTCTTCATTCTGAGTACAAGTGTGAGATTTGTTCGACTTATTACCATTGGAAATAGTAACTCCGTCGCCGCTTATTTTACTATCTTCGCTGGTAAAGTTCACAACACTTTCGGGATATAGCTCAAGCCTCTGTGTTTCTTTTCCTATCGAAACTAGTACTTTTGATGATTACTACAAGGCCTAGTAATTCTTACTAAAATGCAGGGTTGTCCGTGAGTTAATAAAAGATTTAGTGAATTCTGGTGGGAATTTTAAGAAACTCTACTAGGAAAAGTCTCTCCGTGTAAGCTTTTCCCTCTGCCCTCTTCCCTCTTCTCTTCTCTTCCCTTCTCTTCGCGCTGCATCACCGGCTCTTTATAGTATTACTCATACTATTTCTCTTACTATGTAGTACTACTACCAGTTTTTCTTTTTTCTTTCTTTCTTTCTTTTCTTTTTTTTTTTTTTTTTTTTGTTTTTTTTTTTACAACAATCACATATATTCGCGTTACTCTCTTTGTTATATTCTATTTTTATCCATTTCAAACCTCTGGTGGTTCTTTTTTTATCCTCGACATTCCTTCCCTCCATTTTTTTTGTAATTTCTTTTTTATTTTCTCCTCTATACTACTACTATGTATTCAAGCGCGAAAAAAGAAAACGTTGGTACATCTACGTCAAATCCTGTCCACTGTAAATAAATAAAATAAATAAAATAAAAAATTACCGATATTCCGTTCGGTTTTTTTTTTTTTTTTTTTTTTTTTTTTCAAATATTGGTTTAAATCTATTTATCGATTTATAATTCGAAAATCGGAACAAGCGAGGAGGCAGCGAGTAGGTAAACGTGGCCGTGAATCGACCGCGCGCTGCAACGACTCAGGAAACTCTCATAGTCTCATGTACATTGAAACAGCTGCCGGTATCGGTTTCTATAGCAGGAGCACGCATGTCGTTGGAGGAATTTCACCCTGTGTATTTTCTGTTTTTTTTTTTTTTGTTTTTATTGTTTATTATTCTATTTTTCTCATACAATTATTATTGTTATTCTGTGTTGTTTTTTTTTTTTTGTTTTTTGTTTTTTTAGCTCATCTGTTTCTCTGAATTTTGAATAATGTAATAAAATTTTTGTGAAAATCTGGTCATTTCTTTATTTTATTTTCTGATCTCTTTCCTCTTTGTTTTCAAAACTCACAAAAAATAATTATTATAATACAACTTGTGTTAAATTTCTCTTTTTTCTTTTTTTTTTTTCACAAAATTTCATTCAACGATTCGAGATAAAAAAAAAGATCGATTATCGATTTCGTAATTATTATATGAATATTATATTGAAATTATTAAATTGATTATTATATTGAATCTTAATAACAAAAATTACACCTAATATAGTGCAAAAGAAAAAAAAAAGATCGATTCAAAAATCCTCCTCGATGCCTAAAATATCTAATAAATAAGGAACACTAATTATCTAAAACTCTACGCTTCTTTCATCACCAAAACCAAACGATGCAATAAATAAATAATGATAAATGATAATAATAATGTCGATTACTTGACACGTGGAGGGAATGGAGACAGAGGCAAAGTCAAGTCTCTCTCTCTCTCTCTCTCTGTGTTATATATACACAGATTAAACAGTTGGTAGGTGAAAATCGCGTGTATAAAGTAGGTACAGAGTCCGAGAAGCGCGAGAGGGTTCTTCACACACCGCGCATTCGTTTCTCGCACAGGCGCACTGGCGACCTGCGGACGCTAGACCAGGCCAGGGGCTCAACGGGAGTGAATATCACGAGAGACGGAAGAAGAACCAACAACATGGATAATATAAATATCCTTCTCCTTATTTTATAACAACAGCTCGAATTGTTTGAAAAAAACAATAATGAACCCAAGTATTGAAAGATAACATAGCGAATAATCGTATAATCAAATCGTCTCACCGTAACGGTTGTCAAATGCAGAATCCCGAGTCGCAACCCGACTCGACCATGGTTTATATCCGTTCCACTGTTCGCCGCCCGCGAGCCACGAGGAGTCTCGATATTCTCTCTCTGTCTAACAATAACTACCCTATATAATTATCTATGTATATCGTTTGTAGGTTATGGCGCGTCTCATCGACGATACGATACGATACGAGAAAATAAAACAAAACTAATACCTAGAAAGTAAAGAGACACACTTGGGTGGAAATAAAAGAAGAATTCCCCGGCACGCGCCGCGCGAGCGTTCTATATTTGAATGGAAACCCGCGAACCAAACACCCCGAGGTACTACCGAGGATTGAGACCCTGGACGGCGACTGCGAGACCGCAGCGATTGTTCGGTTGGGCACCGCGACTGTCCCGGCTGTGTTCAAGGTGGAGGCACTCTCACGATGCGTTAACGCGGACGGATAGAACCGCTGGGTCGAGAATAAGTCCATAACAACGTAACGCTGAACGCATCAAACACGCCGGCCCCACGGGCCATGGCCATACTCGGTACTGATCACGACGTGCTTCCACAGGCCGCCAACGTATCGGCACCAAATACAACCCCGGTCTCCCATTCAACACCACAGACGCGATGGACGCTCATCGATACCGTGTCTCCGATCTTTTTTTTCTCTCTCTTTTGTTTCTCTACGACCGTTGCCAGTCTCACTGATCCGGAACGAGAATAAACGATATTTTCTAACAACTTGTACCGACTCAATGCTTCTTTCGTTTTATTGTCTATATGTATATTAGTTTATTTATTTATTTATTTATTTATTTATTTATTTAGTTATCTATTTACTGGGTATCGCGCACACGCGCTATGGGCGAGAGAGTCGGTGTAGTACGCGAGGCCGCCAGCCTGATGGCACTGCGGTACGGGGTACCGAGCCGCTCGCGACCAGCTCGGACGTTTTCGCCGGGTCCACGAACGCTTCCGACTTCCTGCATGTGTGCCTGTGGCCTGTGGCCTGTGGCCTGGAGTTTAACCTATAGATAGATCTATAGTACGTGGAGGGAATAGGGAGACGAGACCCGCGAGACGACGGTGTCTTTGCGATACCACCGCGGGTTTTTCGCTAACCTAACCTAACTCGCGGTGGACGTACTGCGCGTTGGTTTATACCTGCGGTATCTAACGCGGTAGTAGATTGGATAGTGTCTTATACACTGGAGATAATGAGCTGCGATATTTATTCGTCACATTAGACGCTCGGAAACTATTATATGTTACTATTGACGTTTTAATAAATATACATCGATATCGATTACGTTTGTTTACAATATTCAATAAAATCAGAGAAAAAAAATCGTTTATTTTCTGATCTATTTGTTTTCTTTCCCTGATATTAATTTAATTCTCTATTATTCGTTGTTTGTTTATTGTTTATTAAATATCTAGGATACAGATGAATCTACAATATAAAAATAAATTATAGAAATTACTTTCTTTCAATAATACTTAGAAATACGATGAAATTCATAGGAAGTATTCTAATAATTCAAATGATCGTAAAAAAAAAAAAAAAAAATTGAATACGTAGAACGATTTTACTACTGTAATAATAATAATATATTAATATTGATATTCAACAAATTTCTTTTGCTTTATTTTTTTAATTTATTTTATTACAAGTTGCGCAGTTTTGTTCGTTAAGAATAGCTCAAAGTGCTTACAGACAATTTCAATCCCTACAATTTTAATCAAGATAATGAGAGGAAAGCCTGGAGAGCGTTCTCTCGGTTTATGAAACTTTTAACGACTCACCTGTGGCTATAATTTCCTGTACCTACTTTGGCTGTTTCTACCTACCTACCTACCCAAAAGGTTAATCTAGGATGTTTCGGGTAAAGTTTAACAAGGGTGGTAGTACCTACTATTCTGCCATTCTGTAGTGATTCTGTATATCATATACTGCAGCATGCCATAAATATTTACGGCTCTATGTATACACGGTGAAAGTTAAAAAGCAATTTACTTTTCGCTCTTTTTATTTTTCTTTCGTTCTTTTTTTTTTTGGTTCCATTTAATCTAATTTCTATCCTGAATTGGACAAAATTATAATCTCAAAAATTATGATAACAAGATTAATAGAAAATAAAGAGAAATTGAAACGGTATTTAAATTTGGAAAAAAAAATTCTGGGGCCAATGAATAAAATTAGTCTTGCATGTGTGAAATTCTGACAATAGGTGAATGAGAACTATTTATTATTTTATTATCATTATTAATTTATAACAACTATTGAAAACTATTAAATGGTGCTCAATAATGAATTCGAACATCCAATAGTATTTTTCACTCCCTTTTCTGAATTAAATCGTTTTTTCTTTCCTATTTATTATCTTATCATTTATTTATCGTCAATTTCGCGGTATATTCTCACACTGTATCTGTGTGTATGAGGTAATCCTGTCGCTTAAACCGCCACAAGCAGTTAGGTAGGTAGGATATAGGCACAGAAGATTAGAGGGGATATAAGCCGCAAGGTCGTCTCCACCCTCTAATAAATTTGGATCAACGGTAAAGAAATAATTTATGCAAACGTAGACTCTATGGTATTTAAACTTATTCATTTATTTCTCCGTTTTTTTCTTTTTCAAACATTATTTTCACATAATATAGCCACAATTTTTGTTTTTAATTTCTTTTTTCTCACGTCTCATTATAATCGAAACACGCGATGTCTGATTATATTTGTACACGTTGTTCATTATACTCATGCGGGAAAAGCGATTAAAGCGATACAACAAATAAAATAAAAGAACAACTAACACATTCATGCATAATAATCCTCTTTTACATCCCTATATGCGAGATTCGCTTTTATTACCCGAACGTGGATATAAACCGCGTGGATTAAATTACGTTATAATTATTAAATTATCAGCGGTGTATTTAAACTGTATAATCAGAACGTTATACGCGATATTTAGAGCCATATTTAAAAGAATATTTCAACTATTTCGATTTTTCAAACATAAATTCATCGAAAAGTAGATTAAAAAAAACGCTTCTCGGACGTCATAATTCACTATTCGAATGAAAGACGGGAAAAAAAGGAGAATTGGTTCCCGCAAACGACGCCAGATGGCGGATGGCGAAGTGACGTCACTGCGTGGCGCGAAAGAAACACCGTTTCAAACGTTTTATGGACAATCGACATTTTCTTAGCGGTTTTTTATCCCCTAAAGTCACAGTTTTTGTAAACAATAAAACGAATAGATGGAATTTTTCGCAATTTAAACATAGTCTCAAAAGAATAGAAGATAATTGAATCCAGTAGGGAGACCGAGAGCTGATAAGTCGCGAGTAAACTAAGGATAAGAGAAAGAGATAGATAAAGGGAGTGAAGGAGATTATAAAGGGCAGCCACACGGAGCCCAATGCAGGCATCGCTGACAAGAGTTCAACAAATTTTTAAACGTCTCTCATCGCGGTTGCGAGGAGGGGGTTTATTGCGATGCACTCCGTGATGTGAAAGAAGAATAAGCAGAAGAAGAAGAAGAAGAAAAAAAAATAAAAAACAAGTCCACAACATTGATAATCGGTCAAAGACCTCTTCTGCCATGGCTATAACAGATTCTGCGGTGAGTGATCTTCGTCTGCACTCTCATCGCGTATAATATTATACATACACATATATATAATATAATGACGTTAGCATTCTGAGCGATAAAAGTCTTTGTCTTTGTCTTGAGTCAAGTTTTTATACCGCGTTCATGAATTATGCACTAAATGATGAAAAAACTTCAAATTTTATGAAAAACCGTAATTGTGACTTGGAAGTGAAAGAGCCCAAAATATTCAGACAAGACTTGCAGCGGAAATTTTCTGAATTTTCAGAGAGAAAAAAAATTCATATCAGAAATGGAAAAAATATGGACCTGATTATTTTTTTGCAAACTACTAACATTTGAAATTAAACAGAAATACGTTCAAAATACCAATTTTGAGGCCAGATTATACACAGAAGGGATCGTAACTACTGGCAAAAAAGGATAAGACTCTGTCTAATTTAACCGTGCAATGCTACGATACTGCGGGTATCACGTCCGTCCTGAGATAAGGCGATAAACTTTATATATACACGGTACATGGTGTAACGTAAGGACGCGGACGCGGACGCGGTGATTCTCTCCGTCTGGCCGCAGTCTGTCGGTGGTTCGTCACCTTTTAACACCGTCACCATTACTTCGGGGTCGTTGGACAGAGTTGCAAGCTTGAAACTTTAAGTCCGAGGTTCGTTCACCTCTGCATCGCATCGCACATCGATGCAACTGCTGCGATACGTAGCGCAAGGTGTGCGTGTCCTCTTGCAACTCTCTGCACCGATTTTTTCTTCTTCTTCTTCTTCTTCTTCTTCTTATCACATTCTGGCTCTTATTCGGTTACAAAATCCCACCAATTCTTAAGAGAATCCTTCGCTGTTCTGTTCGGTGTACCTACGCTTCTTGTTAAACTTGACCTTTAGACGTTGATCGGATCACCTTGGCCGTCTAGAGGTAAGCTTGCGGTCTGGTGGCACGAGAACGCCGAACGGGCGCATGAGCATCGCATCGGTCTGCTACCAGCGATGGTGATACAGCGGCTTATGCTCATGCACCAGCAATTTTGGAATGGGAATCGATCGAGTACGAGGGGGCCCTGGGACAGGGGACAGGGTGCAGGTTAATTATATGTAACTCCATACAGTATTATAGTAGGTATGAAGAACCTTCGACCATGCGGACAGAACCGCGGGGGAAAATTGTTGATAAGAAGATGATAAATTCGTGTTACTCTTGAATCTTTGAAAAATGTAGTTGTAAATTGTCGATCAAAGAATGTATATATTTTCTATTTTATGATTGTGGAAAAATTGTTCAATACAGTTTGTTTTATTTGTTGAAAAGATGATTTCAAGACTTCAGAAATTAAGATGAAAAAATATCAAGGGACTTTGTGAAACTTCAAATGATAACAAAAATTTGGCGGATCTTCATAGAATCTCAAAGACTGCGGAGACTTGAAAAAGTTATCAAAGAACTTGAAGAAAATGACTTCAAGAGGCTTAAAAAAAAAAAACTTGATGGGACCTCAGGGACGTCAAAGATCGTAGAGACTTGGACTTCAGATTTCAGAAGCTTTGCGTGAAGTCAAAATAAGGCTTAAAAAAAAAAAAAAAAAACACCTCGTGGGACTTGAAAAAATACTTGACTCGACTTCAAGGGACTTAATGAGACACTGTGGTATGCGAAATACATCAGATGACTCCTTCCAAAAACAAGAAGGAAAAAAAAATGAAACAACAACACCATAAAATTATCGGGAAACAAAAATCCTTCGTTTACTGTACCTCACGTACATAGAGATCGAGGAATAAATCTCCAGCCGGTTAAAAAAGGTGTCTACTAGAAATAGTAATAATAAAAATCGAGCCGGGGGTATTCCGTTGCATGCAGGAAGAAGAGAGGAGTAGGTGGCGGGGGGTCGGTGAGGGTTGCCGGCGTTGGGACAGAGGTAGGGAGCTTTTGGAACGGAGTATTTTAACTTTTTAGGGGTGCCACTGGGGGTAGGGATGGTTGCAGTGGTACGTATAGAACCAGAGCGAGAGAGAGAGAGAGAACACGGTTCACTTGAACAGTTTGGTCGGATGGTTGGTTGGTCGGCTTGTCTGCGGGGGAGTGTGGAGCGGGGCTTGAAATACGGGGGGGAAGGGGGAAGGGAATAAGGGGGGTTTTAGTCTAGACGGGAGTCCCCCCACCACTCAGACTCCACGAGCAGACAGGTTGCACCCAATGTCGTAGCAGCCCCGTTCCTCGTCGTACGGCGATGCACTTGCCCAAATCTTTTTCACCTCGAGTATGCAACGCTGCACTCATACCTACTCTTCTACTGTCTGCTTTCAGCGAGGATATACTCGAATTGGTACGAGTGACTGAAGTCACTGATGAATGTGGGAAATGATGATCAAAATCAAAATCGTAACGTTCGAAATTCCCCGCGGAGGCGATCACCGCAGACACATTAGTCAGTATGGATTTGAATTTTAAACGGATACCCGCACAAACACACACAGAAATTTACTCGTGGTGAGAACGTGAGAGATAAACAAGAACGAAAAAAAAAGAAACGGAGGCTTTCGTTATCATCTGTTTTTGCCGATGATTAACGACCGTTAACTCTGTATAAAGAAGATTTGAGATAAAATTCTGTGTCGAACTGTTGGTTTCTTTTTATGTCTGTCATTTATTCGCCGACGGTAGCGTAATTTAGAAGAATTTTTAATCATAACGTGAATTAGCTTACGTCGCGAGTAACGATTCTGATATTATATCGTATTATCGAGATAAGTCCCATTGTTAGATTACTTCAAACGTTAATTTTATATATTTATAACAATTCCGATACTTGCACGTATCTCACAACGAAAGGGGCGTGTCGATTCTAGAAGCGGACCGGTTCTAGAAGGCACTGCAAGCCTGCGCGCAGCGACCTGCGCGCTGGTCGTCCGTCGACTGCACCTAACCTCGAAATGGACAATAAAAACTTCCAGAAAACCGTATTTGAGGCTTGTGAGGCAATAATTGCCGCGCTACCGTTCACATATTCGAGAAAACTGATATATTGTGACTCTGAAATTCAAATTCACCCGCGTTTCATTGGGTTTCAAACATTTTAGGGCCAGTTTAGACCAACTTATACACTAAAATAAGCCCCTGACTAACGGACTAGATAACGATTGTATTATCGAGATAAGTCTCATTGTTAGATTACTTCAAACGTTAATTTTATTTTTATATATTTCTATGCTTGCAGGTATCCCACAACGAAAGGGGCGTGTCGATTCTAGAAGCGGACCGGTTCTAGAAGGCACTGCAAGCCTGCGCGCAGCGACCTGCGCGCTGGTCGTCCGTCGACTGCACCTAACCTCGAAATGGACAATAAAAACTTCCAGAAAACCGTATTTGAGGCTTGTGAGGCAATAATTGCCGCGCTACCGTTCACATATTCGAGAAAACTGATATATTGTGACTCTGAAATTCAAATTCACCCGCGTTTCATTGGGTTTCAAACATTTTAGGGCCAGTTTAGACCAACTTATACACTAAAATAAGCCCCTGACTAACGGACTAGATAACGATTGTATTATCGAGATAAGTCTCATTGTTAGATTACTTCAAACGTTAATTTTATTTTTATATATTTCTATGCTTGCAGGTATCCCACAACGAAAGGGGCGTGTCGATTCTAGAAGCGGACCGGTTCTAGAAGGCACTGCAAGCCTGCGCGCAGCGACCTGCGCGCTGGTCGTCCGTCGACTGCACCTAACCTCGAAATGGACAATAAAAACTTCCAGAAAACCGTATTTGAGGCTTGTGAGGCAATAATTGCCGCGCTACCGTTCACATATTCGAGAAAACTGATATATTGTGACTCTGAAATTCAAATTCACCCGCGTTTTATTGGGTTTCAAACATTTTAGGGCCAGTTTAGACCAACTTATACACTAAAATAAGCTCCTGACCAACGGACTAGATAACGATCACGTACTTCTGGTGCTCTGTGACCTTTCCCTTTACTTATTCGTTGGAAAGTCTTGAATTTTTCTTTCAGACGTAACGTGCTTATACTTGTGCCTGTACGAAGGCTAGTATACCTCACTATATACACAGTAGCTCGTCCAACACTGTGAAAAATTTTATGTACCCACCTACCTACCGCGCTGTGAGAGATAACGGTTTTTATATCTGTCTAGTATAAAGTAATTGGGCAAAGATAGAATGTAACTCGGTTGAGTGGGTCTGGAACTCTGAGAATAATTTAATCTCTCAAGATTTGACGATGAAAATAATTCTGGCAGTTACAATCAGCCCTGATTGTACCGAATGGAATCGATAACTTTTTTTTTTAATCCGATGAACCCGTATAAAGAAAGAATCTATACTCGCGTCGATTTACAGTGATGATAACAATCGTACGATAATTATCTCAAGTTCGGATTGATTAATCACGGTTAATTATAATATTGTCGTATTATGTGGATGGACGGAAAAAAATCTATGGATCTGCATTCTGACGATAAAAATAAAGAAATTACAAAAAAAAAGAAAAAAAGAAAGCGATAACTAATCGCGATTATCGCGGTCGTTGGTGACAAACAATAGAAATCATCATCGTCATCGATCAGACTCAATTGACTGCATATAGAAACCTGAGCACGATCACGTATGCATGTACAGTCTATTCAGCGAGAATAGAAGGGTTATGAATAAGGAAGAGGAACAGTCTGTCTGAAATTCGGACGAGGTATATTATCCAGAGGTGTTCGCCACTTCTGCCCAAATACCGCGAAAACCCAGCTGTTCAATGTCAATCACAATTAATCACACGATCTATTTTTAAATTATTAATTATTAATGATTAAATATTTTCAAATTACCCTCCATTATTTTATAAGATTTTTCATTCATTCGTTCTTTTTTTTTCTAATCATTTCAATGCCCACTGATTTGAAAAGATGTGCAATAATTTATTTATTATATCAAAATCGCGCGAAACTTCTGACTTCTTTTTGCGAATTTCGATTCCAATTCATACATGGATCGAGTCTGTGAAACATTCATCATATTTTCTGTAACTGTTAATTGTACAAGTCAGTTCAAATCGGTTACAAGTGACATTTCTATTTCAATTTTTTGTTCAAATTCCAGAAAGCTGAAAAGTAAAGTTTTAATTTTGATTCCTTGAAGCCCTTTAATTGTAACAATTTCAATTTTTGGCTTCAATTTCATTGGCATAATATTCTGCAAAGAAGTAGGGGGAAAAAAATTGATCCCCATTTTACAGACATCGAATATATGAAAGAAAAAAAATCTTGTTCAGCATATAAGAAAGAAGAAAATTCGTTACTGAATGAATTTTGGACCTCAATTTTCGCGTGAAAATACCTAAACCTGTAAAACAGTTCAGTCTTCTAATCAACAATTTTTAGACCATCTACCGAATTCTCTGACGATTTCAGTGAAATAATAATTAGTATAGTGCATCCAACTAACGCGCGATTTCGCCGCCGAGTGGCGCTCCGGATCTACTAAACTGCCCTGAGCCTGATAGAATCTACTCTGAAAATAATCAATTAATCGAAGCATCGATTATTTATCTCCGATTAATCGAGTATAATCGGTTATTTTCGAAAAGAAGTATCGATTATTTTTCCTTATAATCGATTTGACCATTAGATAAGAGAATTTTTCCGCTTTCAAAAGTTCACTATAAATGTGATTTTTATTTATCTAGATGTGAAAATTTTCTATATTCGTAGAAGATTTAGATTTGAAATTTTTTTCCTACCGATACCGATTAATCGGTTATTTTTTGCCGATTAAATCTAGTTCTGTTCGATTAGTTTTTGACAATCGATCAATCGATGCATCGATCATTTTTACTGCAACGGCCATCCCCACACTAACCACCAGCGCGAATCAACTCGGAGGACTCTAGTGCCGTCCGAGGGGAAAATAACCAGCGACACGCAGCGTCGGAGGACCTCGACTCGACTCGCGCGGTCGCGAGTGCAGCACCGCACACCGGTCACCGGGCCGTTCCGCGATGAGGTACAGGCATCGGCATCGGCACCGGGATCGGAGCGCGGCTTGGCTTTGCTCGGTCTGGCCTGGCCGCGGTCGCGGGGTGCACCGCGTGGTGGGGGCGTCTAGACGTAACGTCACGAGTGTACGGCTACGGCGAGTGCTCTAGCGCGCGGTAGTCGGTGTCTCTCCCCTCAACCCCTGCCACGTCGGTGTCGCCCTGCCCGAGCCAGACGGAATCCCAGACAAGAAGGCGAACGCGAAGGCGAGAGGGTGACTCCCCGACTTTTGGTCAGAGCCAGAGCCAGAGCCAGAGCCGATGCCAAGCTTCGCGAGGGTGGATCTCGCCGGACTCTGGCGCTCCTGGTTCTCAGGCCACCGTCTCTCTCCCCCCACCCAACGAGGCTCGTTGCTCGTCTGTACGACCGCGGCAAAACCACCCGTGCACTTTGCAGTTGCCAACTATTCCAGAATCCAAACCCCCCCTCCCGCGGCTCTGACGTACCGGCGCGGACGCCGGGCTAAACCTCGCGCCATTAGAACAATGTGCAATGGCGTTTGGCCTTCAAGGGCCGACGATGCGACCTTGAAAATCCTACCATCCTACCGTCCTACTACCCATCGGGTATCGCATGCGACGAGACGAATTCTATAGCATCGTTTCAGGACGGGGAGGTGCGAGGATAGAAGATATTTTATTGACACTCTCACGCACACGATGCTGCGACCACTGCAGTGCCGGATCATTTACTTTTTTTTTCTTTTTTTTTTCGTTCTCTCAAATTATCAGTCCATTCAACGACGGGGTGGACTATTTTTTTTTGTACAATATTTTTCAGTATTGTCGATCTAATATAACCGCTGCGGGAGAAAATAATTTTTTACAATTTTTCTTTTTTTTCTTCTTTTTTTACGGAAATCTTAAATCGTACAAAAAAGTTGTTGTTTTTTTATTAGAGAGATTTAAAATTGAAAATTCAAACTTCAAAAAATCTTGGGCCTTCGAAAAAAAAAATTGACAATAAAATTGAAGGTATTAGGTTTCTGATTTATCTGAATTTCATTTTTGTAAAAAAAAATAAAAATCCCCACAAAATTATCTGGGGATTTAATCGAACGAAAATTTAATTTTCACATTTTTATTATTCTGTGAATAAATTATACTAAACAAGATTTGAATCGAGAAAGGAAAGAAATTCACGATCTTCATTCCAATCAGATTATTTTCGCTAAAATAAATTTTCACTGATATATATCTGATACCAAATTTGTAAATTAGAGTCCCAAAAAAAATTATAACAGTTACTAATGAAATCTAATCATTCTCAGGGTTTCGGGTGGTTTTCATTTTTTTTCTCTCTCTTTTTTCTTTTAATATTGTCCAAATCCACATTTACGCCTCGGTCAGAATATGATAGCGTCAAGTTAAATCCGTCGTTACAATTGACCTGGTATAAAATTTTCACATCTGATTGTAAGATGTGATTAACTGTATGTATTCATAATTCATTGCATTTTCTCAAACGGTTACAGACGAGCCAATTTCCTCGAGTCAACTTCAAGAAAACTCTGGATATACCACAGTTTCTAGAATGCCAAATTTACCCTACGGTCACACACGGTATATAAATCATCGAGTCCACAAAAACACGATCCTCGGTGAATAGGAAAGTTTCATGATTTTTTTTCCATCCTCCTATCCGATAATTTGATGATGAGGATCGATGAAAAACACATCGCACCTAATTTTTTATAATTCGTTTTCGCGTGAATCGAGTTTTTTCAATACAGCGTTCGAATTTCCCGGTCCCGTGTGACGTCACACGCACAGTTCTACCGTCTGGCGGCGCTGCGGACACTGGAGGTACTCTGTGACGTCACGTGGCGTTTTAAAATTGATAATTTTCGATTGCTGTTTACAGTCTTCTTATGATTCTTAAAAATTGTATTCAATCATCACGCACCCATTTATAGCTGCACGATCCGAATCTAGAAGGCATACTGAGTATCTCCCGTAGTTTGCCACAGCTTCCTGTACTCCAATCGATATGGACGTTGCATACCTGCACTCCAGGCACACAATGTACTCGAGTTATGTATGATGCACGTTGCGTGTGAGATAGAGAGAGAGAGAGAGACTCCCAGCGTCCATTATACGTGATTTTATCCATGTATATACAGCGTTCGGTACACCATACGAGTATGTATATGTTTTTTACATGATATAATAAGCCTCTTGAGCCCCGCTTATGTACGGAGGAAGGTTTTCAGCGATGAAATGCACAGCTGCAGGAGAGCTGCATGCGAGAATCGACGAGACCTGAGAAAAATCGTAATAATTTCCCCTGATGTCGCAGTTATTTAACAACCATGGTTCATGTTTGAATTTTCGAATTATAATTTAACAACAAAATACAATAAAAAATGACGATATCTTGACACCGGGTCAACGGATTTGAATGAAATTTCGTACAACGTGGTTTTTTGGGGCACTGATCACGAATCTGAAGGCAGTTTTGCGAAATTGAAAATGGCCAATCTAATTAGCCGGGGGAAAAAACGTAAAAACATTCGAAATATCACAAAAATTGGTACCGCAAAGCCTTTTTGTCATCAGATCAGGAGCATTTTGAAACAGCTGGAAACAAAATGAATAACGGAGAGTTCAAAGGCTGGCTCATAGTCGGCCCAAACACGGATTCTATGAAATTTCACTTTTGCCATTTTCAGACCGGAAATAAAGGTTCATGAGATTCGATAAAAGTCACTCAATTCATATTCAATCAAATTCTTATATCTTGATTTTGTCTATATCGAATTTCGATATAATTCGATGAATTCGTACAGAATTAGAAAACGCAGGTTTAATTCAATATCGTTTCATAAACTCTGACGAGATTCAATCAAGATTTGACAAAATTAATTCGACATAATTCGACATCGTATGATTTGATAGAGAGACAAAATCGAGATAGAATTAGATAGAATTTTTTTTACATCAACTAGAAAGAAAAAACCATCATTCATACATTCAAAATGATGGATATGATCGGAAACGGACGCTCAAAAAAAAAAAACGTCGATCTCAATTATCCCACCAGTGGGAAGAAATTTTTGTTCATTGTTCATTTCCGCGTCACCCCATACATCGACACCCTTCTTTTACGTTAATAACTGAACCTTCTGTGGCAACGTGACTGCAGCAGAAGCGTTTAAGGTAAATAAAATCGGTTCATTGCATACGCGGCGACGGTCCTTCTTTAACCGTCTTCATCGGTTCTTATTATATAAATTTAAAAAAAAGGGAAATGAAAATAAAACTCTTTGAAAGTGTGCGGGGTACTTGCCGCACACAACAACACAGCCCATACCATAACGACTTTGACCATCTGCCGCTATACATGCTGCCATGCCACGGGGACCCGTTCGGGTCCTACCTCAACAAAGGTAGGTTCGCCTATACCCAATCACCTACTTAAAACTTGAACTAACTGTCCCTCGTCACGCAACATCCACCGATGTATGTATGTACATACGTGATCCTGTTTAGAAAAGTCTCTACCGCATCATGAGAGCTTATACACACACATGTCATTATGATAATAATATCGATAACAATTCTCATCTCTGCTAATTATCCTGTACCTAATTATTCAATATCTATATTGTTTTAGTATTAGTTATTTAAAATTTGTTGTCGTTGTTTTTTTTTATTCAACATTTGCTTTCCTTGCTAATTGACTATCTTTTTTGTATATATAATTATCATTATTATTATTATCGAAAGGGTTGAGTTCGGAACAAATTTTCATTTATCATTGTAGGATATCAAGGATGGTTTTCTGGCCAATAAATTCGTTTCACATTATAGTTATTTGAAGTACTTTTTATTTATTTTTTATTAACGTTAAACTACACATAACAAAAACGAACTAAAACATTTATAAGAACGGGTGTCAAACTTAAAGACTTATACATTGCATATATAAAATAACACTCATATTATATTCATGAACAAAAAAAAATATGTTACAATTTTATCTATGTATACATGAAAATAGTAAGTACAGCTGTATTGTATATATCCTATTCTTGCACGTCTAGGTACATACAGGGGGGTACTTGTGCGATAGTAATGTAGTTTTCCTCCCCATCCCCTAAACCCCCCGATGACTATACTGTCTGGCTAGACTGGCTGCTTCACCCCCGCCGAGTGAAAACGGCGAATAGGGGTGGTGCGGGTAACGTGGATAGGGGCTGGGGGGACGGGGGGGAGGGGGTTCTGGCTAGACACCGCTCAGACGGTCCAGGGGGGAGGGGGTCGAGGCAGGGGTTGGAGTCGCATGGTGCAGAGGTGCAGAGGCGAGGTTTTAGGGAGGGTGCAGCGTGAACCATTTCATGCAGTGGCGTAAACCTCGCTGCGCAATGCGATGCAACTGTTTAATCCCTCGATATCATTCATGCCTCAAACAATATCGTGTGTACTAGTATGTATCGTATAAATTTCGCGCTGAATAAGTCGCAGGACCTATCTCAACGTTTTTTAGATTAGGAAAATAGATACTCTACGTTTCATTAATTTGTTGAAAAAAAAAAAAAAATGTTGATAAGGAGTCAAAGACGAGCAGACTGCATCTCGAGATGTTGTACGAGTATGGGGTAGGTTAGTGGAAGCAGCAGCAGCAGGAGGACGAGGAGGAGGAAGAGGAGGAGGAGGAGGAGGAGCAACAGGAAAGCGGGAAGCGGTGATGCTTTTTATCGAGTGACTGTATGTGCCGCTGCAGTCGAGTTGAGTTTAGAGAGTTGAGCCGCGAGTCAGTCTAGACGGGCGTCGGTAGGGGGTTAGCGGGGGCGGCCCGTTCTAGCCGGGCTACCCAGCACGAGGTGCCCTTGTCGAAGCGTATGGTATAACTACGTTATACCAATCTACGTATCTGCGACCTTTTTCGTCTAGCTGTACCTACAAGACCACGAATCAGACGTGTCTGCGTGTGTGTACGAAAGTCGAAATCTAAAGGGGAAAGGCGATAAAACAGCTCCGCGTGTCCATTACACTTTTTCTTTTTTCTTTTTTCTTTTTGCTGCTTGCTCGCTTCTCCTTTTTATTTCTTATTCGCCCTTCGCAGCGTGAGACATGTATAGGTAAAATTGAAGACTGCGACTTATTTCTGCAGTTTGCGAGTATAACGCAGCCGGCTGCATTCTCCCGTATGTATGCGTTACATCGTTACTGCTGAGAGCGAGTGGGTGACGTCAGGCGACGTCGCGGTCCCCTGTGCAGCCTGTCTGGTTCGTTCTTTTCCCCTCTCCCTCGCGTCCCCTTAAGGTCCCTCTGTGCAGTTTCAATGTCAGCCTTCGTCAGGAGCGTTGTGGTTGGGCTTATTAGGTGACCGTGCACCACACCGGGCCATCCTCGCGTTCAGATCCGCGAATGCGTCCAAGAACCTCCTTTTTCTTATTCTCTTGTTTTTGTTTTTTCATCACTCACACCTTTTTACCCTTCTCCAATTTGCATATTCTTATTCTACTTCTCATTCGATATAGCAGAGAGGAGAACTGCGACGACTCTCGATCCACGCGATGCGCCGTGACGTCATACATAAAGATGAAACAATTGAATCACGAGATTAGAGACAGTAGACGGTAGACTGTCACCTTATCCGCTGTAGTTTTTCTTTCAATTTTTCTCTTCCTATATGTCCACGAAGTAGCTATACACGTCATAAAGAGCAAATTCCCTTACCTAACCTATAACGATCGAACAATCTGAAGTTGGCTAATCGTAAGATCGAGAAACAGTTGGCTTTTAGATAGTTCTGAACCGATCAAACTGTTTCGATCGTTAGAAAGTCACCCTGTATAGAGTAATTTTCCCTCGATATACGTTATGATCGTTGAGGGAATCTCGACGTTTATACGTATCATAACCCTAGATCTGAAATAATGGATGAAAAAAAACAACAACAACATAGCGATGTGATTAATGAAATGTTTTCTTTTATTATTCGAGATCGTTCTCGTTCTCTATTCATTTTTCTGTTCTGTATTCTGCTTTCTCACTCCCTTACCAAAAACCCGTGCTCGATGGCGAGTCTCCCGTTCCCGTTCCCTTTCCCTTTCCCTTTCCCCGCCATCCCCGGCCGCTGCTGTGGCTGCAGGAGTGCAAGTGAAGAGGGACCGGCGGGGGAAGGGGAGGCCATACGCACACAGACACAGACAGAGACACGAGTGTGCAGTGCGTATACAGCGGGGGGCGCCGAGTGCAGCGGCGATGGTATAGGTCATCCCCCTGCCAGCCAGCGGTGCATCAAACATGGCGGCCGGCTAGACAAAACAAAAACGCAGCGGCTAGACTAGACGAGGGCTAGACGACCTCGACGAGTACTGTGAGAAGGTGGGGTTGCGCGCAGGGTTTCGGTGCATTTTCCTACCCTCTCGCTCCCCGTCTCGCTCTCGCTACCGTGCCGGGTAGTCTCTTGTTTCAGACGTACGACGCGGTCCGCGATGCATGTGTACCGCATGTACATACGTTTTACAGGCTCTACATCATACATGCGTGTTGTACTACCTACCCTCTCTTCGGATCCGCCTTTAGCGTTAAACGGCGCTTATTATTCCCACGCTTCTTTTATTCGTTGTTATTATTATTGTTATTATTATTATTTCTTGACTACCTTTATTTACCCACCATTTCATTTTCTTTCAAACGGTTTTCGAGCTAGACGGGCCCAGTCTCTGACCCTAGGAACAAACTCATGATTTGTGGTTGAAGATTGTTTTTGTTCTCATTACAATTTCCACTGTCATTTTCATTTCAAGCTCAATTCTCGAGTCTAGCCAGCTTCAGACTGTTCCATCTATACGATTAAGAGCTTGTGTTTCTATCGTTATGATAACGAGTTAAATATTGTTTTCAATGTTTCAAGGATCCTTGAATGTTATAAATTGTCATGAATTTTGATATTCATAAATTTATCTCGCTTGTTACATTTTCGAAAATGAATTTAGTTACTATTTGAGTAAACTGAACATCAGAATATCTGTTATCCTCAGGTGTTACTGGAATTAGTGTTAAGACGCAGTGAACATCGTTATCAATTAAAATATCAATTTTCATACCGATTACCGCCAAACTGATACTTGTGCGGCTAAATTAGTTCTCACAAAATTCCCGTCGCCCACACGGCGCCACCTACCGGTGCAATTAAATTACCCGCATTAACAGATGACGAAACGGTTGCATATCATACGGCGTCACTGATTTGAATCCCAAACTTACGGTTGAATGAAATAAAAAAAAAAAAATTCTTTTAAAAATTCACTGATGATTTTTTTTTTTACGAATTTAATAATATCTCTGTTTATTTAAATATACATTGATTACATAATATTCCACAAGCTTCTCCATTGATTTTTTTTCTTCTTCTCTAAACATAAACAGATATCATCTTATTATCGGAAAGAAGAAAAGAAAACAAACAACATAAACTTGATTTGAATAAATACACAGAGTAGAATAGTATAATGAATAAATTCACTCATAATAATAATAATAATAATAATAATAATAATAATTGTAATCAAATTTACATAATATATATTCAAACGGAATCGTTCCCGAGGTCTCAAATAATAATTATTCAACAAATATTATAAATGATACTAGGTAGATATTTTTATAATCGTTCGAGACTTCGATATCGAAGTAACAGTAGAAAATATATTCCCCGCGTTAGTTTGTCTTCTGATATGTGTTTAATTAGTAATCTTACTTGCAGCTACATCGCCACAGTCTAGACCGGGGCCTCGAAGCCCCTCCGCCTCTGCCTTAACGCTAAATTTGATTTTTACTCATCGGATTAACCGACGCAGCGGCTCAACGAGCTCGTCTCATCATTTTCTTCGCTACTACCGTAGGTAGTTCCGTGGTAACGGTACGAGAAACCGATTGGATCGTTAAAAATATAGAAATTAATCTAAAACAGATACTAATACACTTCCTATCACAGTTGGGTACATTATCTATTCTATTACGCTATCTCTACGCTATCTCCGTCCCTCAACGGTCAGTTCAAATACTTCGCTGCCCAGTCCGTCCTCCCATGCACCCCGGTCGATCTCGTGTTCAAAACGCCGCCAAACAGGTTCGTCTGGAGGGACGTTTTGCTCGATGGTTCTACTGGAATAAATTGAACGAGAATAAAGATCGATTTCTCCGGATCGTTTCATCAAATTCGTGATAATTTACCAGAACCGCCGATCTGCGTGGTTCCATAGACGCTGGGATAGGGCATTCTGGTGTTCTGCCCGGCCACGTAGCGGCTCCTTGCGAGGTAGTGTTGCTTCGCCTGGTTTTCGACGAAGTCTTGAGACCCGCGGAACGAGTCTATGGCTTCTTCGATGTTGTCCGAAGCCTGGGGGCCTGGGATCGTGCCGTTCATCTTCGCTCTGGGTCGGCCAATGTCGGAGTCTCCGTTTCTAGACAGTTTTAAAAGTAGAAAAAATAAATGTTAGACTCGTTAACGTCTAGAAATGAAAGAACGAGTCGGTGGGAAGACAGCGAATTTTATTGGGGAAAAAATTTGGTATCCAAGTAGATACAATTACATTGCTCGGTGTAAATGTGGAACAAAATAAGAATTCAGAATTGAATAAGAATATAAAATACTATCAAAAAACGTAGAGGATATAAAAACCGTGTAAAAAAATGAGTACAAAAACTAGACGAGGAATAATGCTCAGGCTTTCCTTACACCGTGATAACGAAATTGATCTCAACGAGAATAAGACTAGGATGAAAATCACGGGAGACACTTTCAGGATCTTGTTCAACGGAATTTGTCTAAAAATTTCTCTCAATTCTGAGTAACTGTAAACTCGATAAGACACGAAGCGCAGGATATTTTCTTTGAAAGCGATCGAATCGGTGCCTAAAAACCGAGCAATCGCCCGTCGAACAAAAAACGCTGCTTCCAACGGGCGACGAGATACTTTTTCCGCGTCGAGTCGGTTCAAAGGGCGATAATAAATTGCAACGATTATTCCCGCCAGGGCGAGAATAGCCAGCCAGTTTCGATTTTTAAAAGCTTCGGGATACCTGGACGGCAGATTGGTGCTCTGTCCTGCGACGTAACGAGCAACGCCCAGGTAGTGTTGCTTGGCCGATACTTTCCTCGAAGAGCTTTTCATCGGTTGAACAACCCGGGTCCAGTTCGTCACCGGTATCGCCTCGGTCCAAGCGGGCTGAGTCCATTTGGTACCAGTCTGTTTCAAACTGTCCGGAATACTGCTGGGGTAGCTCGTGTTCCAGTTCGAACGATTCTCTTTGTAAACCCGCTCCGGTTGAAGCTTCGGGTTCGAATTATCGGGCAGAATTTTACCCCTGTTCGTAAAAGAAAACAGAATAGCTGTATTCGAGTTAATCTCGAAGTTTGTCCGCCGAACTGACCCCAAGAGATCGGCGAACTCGTCGTCGTCCCATCTTATCGGAATCTTCTCCCTCTTTCTATTGTTGTTGTTGCGGGTCAGCAGCGGGATCACCGGCTGCTGGACCTGGACCTTTTCCTGTAACCTGAGGCGGAGGTGAACAATGATCGGTCTTTGTTTCGTAAATTTCATTCGTCCGGTTTACCTCGGCTGAATCACAGCGGCGATCGTGTCCGGCTGATTGTAACCGGCGTTAGAAGTGACTATCGAAGCTGGTAGGTTCACTTTGTTGAGGACGAGCTCTCGCTGCGATCCTACGGCCATTTTTTTGCTCGTTATTTGCCTCGGTCCTCCGACTTGGAAGTAACGATACCTAAAATGTATAGAATCGGTATTAATCGGTTCGAAATTTGATTTCAGGAGGCTCCGCACCTCAGAGACTGCTGCGCCGTCGGTCTCTGTACCGGATTCCACCTCATCATGTCTTCCATGATCGTCACGGCCTCCTGACCGGCGTTCGGTATCAATTTGCTCAAAGAAGTCGCGCTGAAGTTTGGAAATTTGAAGTTCATCGCCGCGGCTAGCTGGTACCCCTCGGGCCAGTCCTCCTTGTCCGGGGTTCCGATGACCGAACAGATCTTGAATATCTCGTCGATCTCGCTGTTCCCGGGAAACAGAGGCCTGAACGTGTAAAGCTCCGCCATTATGCAGCCGACCGCCCAGATATCGATCGGACTGTTGTAGGTCGTCGAGTGGAGAAGAACCTCGGGTGCTCTGTACCATCTGGTCGACACGTAGTCCGTGTACGGAGGACGCGACCGTATCTCTCTAGCCAAGCCAAAGTCCGCTATCTTGATCAGCTCCGGGCCCATGCAGAGGAGGTTCTCAGGCTTCATGTCCCGATGGAAGAAGCCGTGCTTGTGCATGAACGCCAGACCCTGCAGTACCTGGTAGACCATGTTCCTTATCACCGGTTCCGGAAAGAGCTTCTCTCTGCAACGAAGAATACCACGTCGCGTTATCGGACCCGGTTCAGTCCCGGAGAGGTTTTTCACTCACCGATCTTTCATCAGTTGATAAAGGTTCTCTTTCATGTATTCGAAGACGAAATAAAGAATGTCGTTCTCCCTTATCACCTCTTTCAGCTTGACTACGTTGGCGTGACTCAGTTTCTTCAGCGACTGTCGGGAGCAAAGGGAGGCAGGCATTGAATTTTCGTAAAATCGTAGGCGAGGGATGACGGACGGTTACCTTAACTTCTCTGAGATTCATCGCCTCCTCCCAGGAGTAATATTTACGTTTCATTCTTTTTATCGCCACTTTTTCACCCGTGTCTATGCGCTGACCCAATACAACGGAGCCGTAGGTTCCGTCCCCCAGTTGATTCAACGTGATGTAACGATTCATCTTCATCCGCGTCGTTTTCTACTGCGCGCCAACACCGGCGGTGTAACAGCGATGCGATTCTCTCGTCTGGAATAGATATTTTTTCAAAAACTGACTTCTGTCACTTACAAAACGCATTTCGGTAATAAATCGATGATTAGATCGACGATAAATGGATAAAAATGAACAACGATATCGTCTTACTGGCTTCTCAGCTTTCGCATGCACGGTCGATTGATTAGTCCCGAGTCGACGACGCGTACGTTAGAAGGAATTGTTTACTGGTTTGTTGTATGTATGGTCGTAGTGATTATAGCGGATTGTGTCTCCTTGACCGAGTTTGCAGTTGGGGGTAGGAGGCGAAAAACTAGTTTAACGATACTCACCGTGTCCATGAGTGTGTGCGTGTGTAGATTTGAATTTTTAACTCGATCGAGGTTTTCTCCGATTATTTGATTAAACTATTTTCTGTCTTATTTTAAATCCAACGTAATCGGTGATTTATTCCTCTACTCGCGATCAAACTAGACTCCATAGTTTTAGTTACCATGACAACTGATTATACGGTTACTACAGGATGATTAATTATTACTCTAGGATTGGCCGGGGGACTCGGGTTGGGTTGGGTCAACTACCCGCCATGCGCGCATATTCACATTCAAATCTCCGACTCGCCGTAGCCAACGATCAACCAATCAGATCGCGTCTATCCGGCAGAAACATTTGAAAATCGAAAAAATTCAGTGACGTCACGGCGTGGCGGGAAATTTGAATCGACTACTCGTGTATATCGTGTTACAGAACGATCGAAGGATGTTTTGATGTTTTTAACGGTTATTTGTGATCTGAATCAATGTTTATAACATGAAACGACGGAAACAAATCAATCGAAACGTTAAAAACCGGATTTGTGTTGCTGGTTGCATCGAATCTGAGACCCAATAGTCACTCGGTGTGTTGATGTTTGTTTTTTGTTTGTTTTGCGTCGTAGCCAACCATCAACCAATCAGATCGCGTCTATCCGGCAGAAACATTTGAAAATCGAAAGAATTCAGTGACGTCACGGCGTGGCGGGAAATGTGAATCGACTACTCGTGTATATCGTGTTATAGAACGATCGAAGGATGTTTTAATGTTTTTAACGGTTATTTGTGATCTGAATCAATGTTTATAACATGAAACGACGAAAACAAATCAATCGAAACGTTAAAAACCGGATTTGTGTTGCTGGTTGCATCGAATCTGAGACCCAATAGTCACTCGGTGTGTTGATGTTTGTTTTTTGTTTTGCGTCGTAGCCAACCATCAACCAATCAGATCGCGTCTTTCCGGCGAAAACATTTGAAAATCGAAAAAATTCAGTGACGTCACGGCGTGGCGGGAAATTTGAATCGACTACTCGTGTATATCGTGTTATAGAACGATCGGAGGATGTTTTAATGTTTTTAACAGTAATTTGTGATCTGAATCAATATTTGTAACGTGAAACGACGGAAACGAATCAATCGATACTTTACAAACCCGATTTTTGTTGCTGGTTGCATCGAATCTGAGACCCAATAGTCACTCGGTGTGTTGATGTTTGTTTTTAATTTACCTTTGTGTACATAGATAAATAGTTTTTTTCGCAGTGTTATTTGTAATATTTTTGTAATCTTCACATTTCGTGTCTCTGTGATGCTGATGATGAGTGTATGCAGCGTTCAACGGGTCTATAATACATGTACGTAACTGAATTTGAGGTTAATGTGAGATGTTTGCTGTTTACATCAATCCTAGAATTGTGTATCACATTATTTTTACGGTTTATTCACGTCAGCTTGTTATTCACGTAAATTCAAAGTTATCTACTTATCGCTGCTCATTTCCGTCCCAAAGCATGAATCGACGAGTCCTGGATTTCTCTAAACTGAACGATTTCGTTCTCGACGCGCTCAGATCGACGGAAGACGTGAAAAATATTCTACAATCTCAATGCGACGAGGCTAAATACGTCATTGCTCCGTGGAGATTTGAAACAATCACGCGGAAAGAAGTCGACGGAGATTCGTGCTCCTGTCCCAAGGTGAGAATACAGCCTTTGTCTAATATTTTCCAGCAGAATATTAACACTCTATTTACGTCGATTAACAGACCGTTTCTACGGAAGAACACGAAAGAGAAATAGCCAGCGGAATCGATCGTGCCGTTGAGCAGGCTCGGAAGCTGAGGGAAAAGCTCGCCTCTAATATCTCGGAGGAGAAGAAGCTGGTCCGGAGACCCAGTGCGAGAGAGATTTACGCCTCTGGCTCCGCGGGAATCGGCGGCAAGACGAGACTCGTCGAGACTAAGGGGGGGAAGGAGAATGGGGGGCGTTTTAAAAAGTCTGATAATGAGAAGAACGAAGCTCAGAAGATACTGGGAAGAGCGACGAGCCGGTCTTTTATTGGAAAAAATTCTAAAACATCGAACGTCAAGCCTAGGGGCGGAGAGGGAGAAAAGAAAGCGGACAGAGCCTCCGAACCGAAGAAAATTAGGGATAAAAAATTGGTCGAAACTTCTCCCTACAATTGTTTAGCTGCCGCGTCGAAAACGGAGCAGAAATCGAAGGGGAAAAAGAATTTTATAGCAGCCAATAAATCGAGTATCAAGAATATGAGGGGTTCGCCAAACTTGAAAAACGAGGCGCTAAGCTCTTCGGAGTCTCCCGTCTCTTCCGCTGCGGAATTGGGGAATCTGATCAGCAGAATATCCCTGGAGTCAGAAAACTCTGCGGCGAACCTGGCTGAGAGTATTGGGTGCCCTGTGCACGATATAAACGCTCCGAAATACATCGAGGAGAGAGTCTGCACTAGCGTAGATGCGGCGGAGGGTTTAGACCGCTTCGGAGTTCCCTCGGAGCTCGTGAAGAGCCTGCGAGTTTATCACAGTTATTTAAATTCGAACCAGCCCACTTCGAAAAAGGGGGATAAATCAGCGGAGGGATTTCTCTCGGCGTTTAATACGATGGTGAAATATTTTCTATCCATTTTTCGTCTCGAAGACTGAAATTTTATTCTTATTTTTTCAGAATAGAAACAGACGGAGAGTATCCGGGAGAGAGAAGCTGGATAATCTCTGCACGGAGTTTCTCCCGGTGCTGAAAGAGTCTTGCAAGAAAAATATCGACTTTATAGAACTCAGCAGGCTCAAGATTCGCTACACAGACTTAGACACCACCTGGAAAGTCCTTGGGCTTCGGAGTCTCAGTCCGACCAAAAGAATAGTGTCTAAGATGATAGAGAACCGGTCCGGGGATAGAAGTCGGAGTTGGAAATCGAACGCTGTGTGGAACGAAGCCTGCGTCCAAAGTTTGGAAGGTAATTTCGAATCCACAGGCTCTAAATTACGATCAAACCCATTTGTCGTCTTCAGGAATGTCTCGAGCTCGCTGCATCCGATATTCGAACAGAAATGAGCTCCTCACGCTGTTCCAGTACATGCAGCAAATCCAGCAGCTCAAGTATCGGGGGAAACTCGCCGATCTACTGGTCGAAGAGATCCTCCCTATGCTCCGAGACTCTCTGGAGCCAGGAAGCCATGAATTCGCCGAAGCTTATAAGATGATTTGCACAATTTGTAGTCTGATAAACCCCAAGGTTCCCATCCTGGTCAGAACGGACAAATAGAACCGTTGCCAAGGAAACAAGCTCGCAGTATTGACCCAACACACATTTCTGCTCCGCTCTCGAGTATCATATGAACGAATTTTAAACCGAAATGATGGAAACTCAGTACGTATACAGCAAGACTCGGGCCCAATTTGGACGATGGTGTTCGTTCTCGGAATGCGGACCCAAAACCGAGGTCAATATTCCCTCGGAGCCTTCGTTGATGCACAGCTTCGTCAGGAAGGATCCCATCACCCAGGGAACTCAGTGCAGCAAAACATTTGCACAGCACGAGGTGCGGCGTTTTGATAATCACCAACGACTCGACGACACTAACGAGTCTTGATCCGTTTTCAAGGTGAACACGACAACGGCGACCTACAGAGAGGGCAGCATGCGACACGTCGAGGGCGGCTGGCCCAAGGACGTGAACACTAACGACTTGGAGCAGACCGTTCGTTACAGACGGAAGATAGAGAAGGATGAGCTGTACATTCACACGATGCTGCAGCTGTTGCCTGTGCGTATGAACCGGCGGCGGGAGAGGAGAGAGTCTGATACAGGAATGTCTCGTTTTTCCAGCCCATGGAGCATTACATCCTGCAAAATAACGCCTGCGATATTTATGAACAGTATTTTAACGACACCGACGCAGCCCCTTTGGTCCAAAAGACATTTTCGAGGACTGTCAACGTGTACAGAGACCCTCTGCCTATGAAACGGTCAATCACTCACCTCTCCTGGTCTCCGGATCAGGGAACGAGGCTCGCGATAAGCTATTGCGATACTGATTTCAAAAAGGCAGTCAATTCGAGCCCAAATTCCTACATCTGGGACGTAGGTAATGAAAATTCGCTGCTTCTTCCTCCGATACTCTTACGAATATTCTTATTCGGGGAAAATTGGGTTTCAGAAAATCCCAACAACCCCTTCATGGCTCTGAAACCGTTCTGCCCGAATCTGACCATCGAATACAATCCAAAAGACAGCAACGCTCTGGTCAGCGGCATGACCTCTGGCCAGGTGGCTTCCTGGGATATCCGCAGAGGCTCCGAACCGGTCGAAACTAGTCTGGTGGAACAGAGCCATCGAGAACCCTGCCACAAGGTTTTGTGGATCAATTCGAAAACCGGAACCGAGTTTTTCAGCGCCTCTAACGACGGACAGGTACGAGGCAAATCGAAATCGTCGCCTTTGATCCCCCGCTGAAAAAACTTCGATCTCTGTTCGTCAGATAAAGTGGTGGGACACTCGGAAGCTCCAGAATCCAACAGAGACCTTGGTCATAGATTTACTGAAGCCCGAAGAGCAGGAGGTGGGCCGAGCGACCGGAATATCAGCCCTGCAGTTCGAAGCGTCTATGGGAACGCGGTTCATGTGTGGATTGGAAAACGGTACAAAATGCGCATTTTCTCTTTCCCAACGAGTACGAAAACGTTTCTTCTCGTTCTAGGAATGGTCATATCCGGAAATCGCAAGGGAAAAACGCCGGGAGAGAAAATAGCGATCAGATTCAAGGCTCAGTACGGTCCGGTTATAAGCGTGGAGCGAAATCCGACATTTGTGAAAAACTTTCTAACAGTCGGAGACTGGACGGCGAGGATCTGGTCCGAAGACTGCAGAGAATCTTGCATCGCATGGACTCCGTAACGTCTTCTCAATTTTTGAAAAATTCTAGATTCTAGACCCAGAAGCACTTGAACTTGACTCTAATCTCAAGCTCGTCTCACAGAGGCCACAGAGATCTGCTCACCAGCGGAGCCTGGAGTACGACCAGATTTTCCGTCTTCTTTCTCACCAAGATGGACGGCACTATGGACGTTTGGGACATTCTGGTGCAGCAGGATTCTCCCGTTCTTAGCGTCAAGGTGAATTTTCGGACGGATAGTAGAAAAGATTGTATTTTCACGCATCGCATGTCCGACAACAGGTCTGCGACAAGGCTCTGACCTGCATCAGGCCCCACGAGCACGGTCATCTGGCTGCGGTTGCGAGCAGAAACGGAACAACGTACCTGGTCGAGTTTTCAGAGGCTCTGACAATAAACCAGAAGAACGACAAGCTGTTACTGACCGCTGTGAGCGGTTTGGAAATTGATAAACTTAATTATGGAAGTTTGCGTGTTATTGACTGGTTTTTTTTCAGCTTCTGGAAAGGGAGACTCGGAGGGAGAAGGTGATCGAAGCAAAGAACAGAGAGACACGTCTCAAGCTGAAGTCTGGGAGAATGGATGTGGAGACTGATGCGCATGAAACGCAGAATCAGAACGCAAAGGCGGATTCGAACAGAGCTAACGATGTTCTAAAACTGGAGGAACAAGACCCAGCCATAATACAGTGCGAACAGGATTACTTGCAAGCGGTCGAAGCGGTAATACTGATAAATAAAAGAAGCCAAAAGACAGGGAAGGAAATTTGTATGGTTCTTTTTTATTATTATTCACAGGAAATAACTAGGCAAACGTCTCTGGAAAATTCCGAGGTCAACAACAATCATCTACAAAATGGTATTCCAGCTGCTCATTGAACGTTAATTGTTGTTTCTTTAATAAAGTAATGCTGTATTTTAGATTTTTACTATGGAGAAAATCGATGAATGAATAAACGTTTTTAACGTAATACTTTCTGTAAAAATGTTTCTCAAAGATTCAACATATTTTCTAATCATTCGGTAAAGTCGCTTCGCTTCGTCGAAGCTTTTTTCAAGATAAATTGAAAACGAGTTTATAATTTCGTTCCTTCAATAATTAAACCCTCGTTTCATGAATTTTATTTATTCTCTCATCCGATAATTTGATAATTAAGATCGAGTTTTCACGTAAATCAAGTTTTTTTATACATCGTTTCAATTTCCCGGTCGCTTGTGACGTCACACGCATAGTTCTACCGTCTGGCGGCGCTGCGGACCGAATAACATGGCGGCCGAGTTGCTGTGTGACGTCACCTGGCGTTTTAAAATTGATAATTTTCAATTACTCTTCACAGTCACCTGAAGTTGATTCTATAATTATTATAGCTGTCGAAAATTGTATTTAATTATCCTTTCTCATAATATAATGATAAAGAAAATTGATACCCATGATCTCAGTTTGTCCGTTTCAAACTTCCCGCCACGTCTCTTTGACACAAAATGGCGGCCGAGGTGCTGTGTGACGTCACCTGGCGTTTTAAAATTGATAATTTTCAATTACTGTTCACAGTCACCTGAAGTTGATTCTATAATTATTATAGCTGTCGAAAATTGTATTTAATTATCTTATCTCATAATATAATGATAAAGAAAATTGATACCCATGATCTCAGTTTGTCCGTTTCAAACTTCCCGCCACGTCTCTTTGACACAAAATGGCGGCCGAGGTACTGTGTGACGTCACGTGGCGTTTTGAAATTGATAATTTTCAATTACCGTTCACAGTCACCTGAAGTTGATTCTATAATTCTTATAGCTATCAAAAATTGTATTTAATTATCCTTTCTCATAATATAATGATAAAGAAAATTGATACCGATGATCTCAGTTTGTCCGTTTCAAACTTCCCGCCACGTCTCTTTGACACAAAATGGCGGCCGAGGTGCTGTGTGACGTCACGTGGCGTTTTAAAATTGATAATTTTCAATTACTGTTCACAGTCACCTGAAGTCGATTCTATAATTATTATAGCTGTCGAAAATTGTATTTAATTATCTTATCTCATAATATAATGATAAAGAAAATTGATACCCATGATCTCAGTTTGTCCGTTTCAAACTTCCCGCCACGTCTCTTTGACACAAAATGGCGGCGATCAACGTTTGGTGATCAGTTTCGCGCCAAAAGTGACTAGCACACACGCGATGACTACGAGATAGAATGAAAATTGTTACAAAGTCGTAGAAATTTATCAGAATAAATATTAAAAAGGATAAAAACGAAGTAAGAATTCTCATATATCACATCGAGGGATTGAAAACTCAGGATGATCGGTAAATAAAAAATTCATATCGATTCATCGGTGTAACGAAAATAACCTAAAACCTGTTACATCAACAAATAACCTAGAATCAGGATTCAATCTTCACACTCACTTTTTTTGCATTCATTCATCGAATATCCGGTCTATAAACGATATTTTCAACAGTTTGATCACATTATCGAATTTGTTATCCCCAGCGGAAGACACGGGCGTCTGGACGCCCGACTATTTTCTATCCAATGAAACGGAGTGTCGTCGAATTATCGAGGATCCGAAATCGCGGGGTTTGGTTCCGTCTCTCAACGCCTCGCCTCTTCACTCATTCAGAGACAAACAACTGGTCAGATTTCGAGGCATGATCCAAGACACTTACAACCCGGAGTTCTACCTGGACTCTTATCGGCTGAAAAACGTTAAAACCGGGGAGGTTACCCGGAGGCGAGGGAAGTTCAGGGACACCTTGGACTCCGAGGTCCGTACGCGAGGCTCTGTGAAGTCTCAAAACACCCCGAGGGCCTTTCGAGTACTTTTACTCCCAAGAGATGTCACAAAATACACAATTTCTTGACATCTCTACACGGAATTATCGTACTCCGTTACAGCGATCTTTCCTTCGCTGGCACGACGAGTTCGAGCCCATAGAAAAATCAAAAGCAGTTACAGGTGCGAGCGGCTCAAAGTTCAGCCCGCTTCGTGTATAATGCTGCTGACAAAATTAGTCGATTATTAAATCCAGGCATTTTATAATCAGAAATACGCTAATCGTGGTTCGACTTCCCAGGACGATACCGTAATCCTCGATTCCGACGAGAACGTCAGCGCCGAGAGACAGACCTGCTTCGTCATATCGATTCCCTGTCTCAATGGCTGGGCGAGGGAAAAAGTCACCGCAACGACCGAGGAGAAGGCCACAAAGTCTTCGAACCCGGCTGCTAAGAGATCGCTGGACTCTGAACCGATGGAAATTGGGACCGAAGAAACGAACAACGGCAAGAAAAAGACGCAAAAAGTACCCGATAAGCCCAACGACGCGCCTAGCCTGCTGTCCAAAGAACACGTCATGAATTTTCCTGTTCCTAACGAAGACGGAAAAGCCTGCATCGTAAAAGTATACCAATATTCATTGTCAACCCTGAAAAGTTGAGTTTACGATAATTATTTCATCTTCCAGATCTACGATGAGACGTCCTTCAAATTAAACCAGGTCGTAGACATCGTCGGCTTCGTTTCTCTCGACCCAGCTCTGAGCCTTGCGTTCAGCGATTCGGAAGAAGTTATGGACGACGTTGAATTCCAGTCTCACAATCCACCCGCCTCTCTGATACCCCGCTTGCACGCAATCGAGGTCAAGGATGTGTCGATGGATGAGATTCCTGGTCCGACGATCGGCGGTATTTTAAGCCCAGAAAACGCCAGGGCGGATCTCAAGCTTGTATTGAGTCAGATTTTATTCGGAGATACTTTGGCCGCTGAATACGTGATATGCCACCTCATATCTTCAGTGTGAGTCTCGACGGTGTAGATTTTTTGCCTTTTGAATTTCCTTCCGAACTGGAAGAAATTATTTTCTTCGCTCACTTTGCAGATACTTGAGGAGAGACCTTCTCTCGCTGGGAACTTTTCCTCTGAATATAACGAACTTCTCTTTACAAAAAGCGAAAACTTTTACAGAAGATTTTTACCAGATATTGTCTCAGCTGGTCCCCAAAAGTCATCTTCTTGGAATCAGCCTGGACGAGTTGAACAACCTCAACCTGTTGCCGAAGTGGGTATAATAAATTTAAACGATCGATGACGAAATTTCAAACAGTTTTCTGATGTTTGATGAGCTTATCGGTAATTATTATCGTTTCAGAAAAGATTACGAATGCAACAGATTGACGAGCGGCGTGCTCCAGCTCAGCGACAATACTCATTTGGTATTGGACGAAACGAAATTAACGAGCGGTCAGGTTTCTGCCTTTGGGAGAAAAAATTACGAGGCGTTATCGAGCCTGATAAACTCCCAAAAAGTCACTTACGACTTCAAATTTTATACCATGGATTTTCATACCGATATCCCGGTGATGATTCTGTCGGAAACTAAATCCATGATACCTGTAAGATTATAACAATTCAAAGACTACGAATTTTTGCGGAAACAAGATAAATTGAAGATTTTTGTGTAGATTTTTCTTCTGGAAACGATTTTTTTTCACCAAGAAATAAGAAAATTAGAAATCAATTTCGTAATATTTGTTTTTTTCCAGTGTGAGAGACAAATAGTATTGGAAAAGAGTTCGGAGAGTGAAAATTTGTACTCCGAAACCTTGGAAGCGACGAGGCAGTATCTCAGGGACGAATCAAGGATATCGAACATTAGGAGCTACTTGATTACGTCGAGGCGTCGGGACATTAAAATCGAGGATAAAATCGGTGAGGTGAGTATGAGCGGTTTCTCCTGCTACAGAGCCCCGCCAAATGTTCCAAGTATCGAAAAAACAAGCCCAATCAATTTGTCTGAATCTAGGTAATCCAGGAAGATTTCGTCAGCATGCGTCAATTGGACAAAAAAACAACCGCCGAAGATCTACACTCTCTAATGGTCTTGGCGAGATTGATATCTCTGTCTCACGGCAGGGATAGTCTGACCGTTGATCACTGGAAACAGGCGATCGGGATGGAGAAGGATCGTAAATCCCGAATATATTCGAGATCGCAGCCAAAGTTATCATAAGGATAATTTATTGTATTTTCTTTCTCGTTTTTGATACCATATTTTTTTTATAGTCAATGTGTCTGCCAATCTTTACCTCTAGATTGAATTCCTTGATTGAATTTATTCCCTCAACACTGGCGTTATTTTCTGACGCAAATACTCAACAGATTTTTGGAACCCGGCCAAAATACGTTAAGTTATTCACGGTCTTGTTTGGTACATTAAATCTTTATACTACTGGGAAATATAGAACGTCATCTACCGATTTTATAACGCGTACCGAGAAAAGAAGATACAACCAATCACACAATTTTTTTAAACGTTTATTATTGATAACAAAAGTCAATTGAAGAAGATTCCGTTGAATACGAAAATGTGGAGCCGGGCCACCCGTCGATCTTGATTCTTGCATAATAAATAGAGATAGGAGAAAGTCAATTATAAGGTTTCACCGATCAAGAAGACGGGCCTCTTCTGAGTCTCCAGGCTTCTGTCTCCCCCATTGTGCTGCGCCTTCGTTATCCCACTCACAATGCCTGAAGGAAAGGTCTCGTTCCCCGGATCAATTCAGGCTTTATGCTCCGTCCGCCCGTAACTATTAATCAACAAGTAATTGGTACTCTAGTCACCCTGCAGGGATGTAGTCCCATTGCCTCAAAATTAGACACCCCCCGCTAGCATCTTACTAGCTATAGGTACGCATGTATGTGTATATCTATACGCCGGATCGTTAGGCACTCTTGTTTTTCATCCGATTATCGGGGGGTTCCAATTATCGAACATCGGGGGGCCTGAGATCCGACGATATTCAATGTATTTGCGATTATCGATTTTCAAGAGTCTCCAACTCGAGGTATCAATAAGGAACGGTCTGAAGTTGGCTAGAATCGAGAAATGAGCTTCCAGACGGTTATACTGCGGTTCCGAACTGTCCGAAAGCTCGTTTCTCTGGTCTAGCCAACTTCAGACTGTTCCTTATTGATAGTCACGAATGTCACCCTGTAGAAAACCGGGGAATTTGGGGTTAGGTTTGCGCATGCGCAGTCCGAAATTATTCCACTTTCGCCCCTAGTGCCATGCAAACGCATGAAACCGATATCTCGAGAACGGGGCATCGGATTTTCATGAAAATTGGTACCTGAGGGTCTTTTGGGTCGCTGATCAATAATTTGACGTCAAATTTCGGAAAAAATGCGAACAGAACAATTGTTATTGTTTTTTATCATCGTAAAGGAATCTGATAATTGATAGATCGAAACTAATTGCGGGTATCTCGAATGAAATGATAACGAGGGAGAAGAAGACCTCCAAAAAATATTGAACGGAAGAATATTTCTCTCGATTTTCAAGACCTGAGAAACGTAATGAGATTCTTTCCAGCAAGTAATGAGAACAGAAATATGGCTTTATATTCTCGGGCCAATATCAAAGACCGAACTGTACGTACGACTCTGCGAATATTCGATAACTTTGTTTCACGAAGTGATTGCGCTTTCGAGAAAAAGAATAAAAAAATGAAAATAAGAAGAAGGGAGGAGAAAAGAAGAAAGAAAACAGTATTTCCACTCGAGTTTTCCCCAGGGATTCGAGTGACTGAAACCTCGAGTTCCCATCACAATAAAATACGTAAGTATCAGCCTACATGTACACAGCTCGAAATGATAGATATATATACGTGTCTGTGGACTTTTCTTTTTATCCCCATCTGTGTGACTGCATTTTTCATCAGAATATAAATAAAAATATGTAATGTAAAAAAAAGTTATCAAATTTTATCATTTACAGAACTATGAAAATAGTCAATCAGACCGAAATTATCGTTTTAAATGCTGTGTTTTAGTTTCGATTACTGTAAATAATAGCTGATGCCATGACTGGAAATTTTTCTGAGTTTATATATGATCTTAAAAGAATGTATGAGGAGAGCGATCAACGAATATGATATATAGAATTACTGTGTATGAACGTAAGTCACCACTCATGCACGTATATCTTAATTAATTAAATTAACTGTAGGGATTAGGACGATTGGAAGAGAAGAGATAGATCAAAGCCACTGAATAATTTGAATAACGTTCTATGTATGTATTTATTTATTTCTTATTCATTAGTTCATTCAGGTTTACAAGAATAAAATTACGCACAATATAAAACTATAACTGATAACGTGCTAATTAATAAAATAGTAATGTATCTAGCATATAAATAACATTATTAGTAGATTTCTGCATAATTTGTCACTTTGCCATTCTATTTTGTTATTGCATATAGGCAATTTTCTATCTCTGTATGCGAAAGTGGGTGGTGGGAGAAATTCGATTCGTATCGAATATTTCGTGTTTCAGAATTTGCCAAAATTCCGCCCCCCTACCCCCTTCGCAACATTCCACAATCTGAATGGCTTAATTTGAAATAGGAGAAATTCCTGACCAATCTGTAACGATGGGTCGAGGGTCAGGGCAGGAGGGAGTGGGGGGTTACATTTATCGTCTAATAAAATTGGCCATTGCCTTTAAGACGCTTGCGCGAATAATCTCGCGCGATTCTCGGTCAAACTCGGGGTGGCGCGGTGGATTCGTGAATTCTGAATTCTGAATTCAGTCGCGGACCAATATCGGCGCGTTAAAGTTTACTGGTCACCCACGCGCGCGAGTTTTGTGTCGTTTTACAAAATATCTATCGAATTTAAAACGATTTCGATAAATAAATCTACGATCTAAAAAACGATGTTGATAAAATTGAAATAATCATATCGTTCAACTATTTTTTCATTCTTCGTTTCTTTGTTTCTTTTTTGTTCAATTTGTGATTCGACACATATAAAAGAGGAAAATAATTTACTAGACGTTTTAAATTTTTTTTTTATATTATTATTACATAATATAAAACAGATGTGTAACGTTACGCGTATATAATATACAAGCGCGTTAAATAAGAGCGGGTAACTTGAACGGCTGTACAGTTTCGCTCTATCTACTATAATAACGACAAGTTTGTGAGATAATTATTCATCTTTAATATCACGCTGTGATAGGAGTGGATTTTTTTTTTCTATTTTTATTGGGTAAAAATAACGCGAGATAGTTGACTATATATAAAAAAAAAAAAAACAGTTTTATGGAAAATTTGAATCTGTCAGGGTTGATCCGTAGATGCGTTAATTGCAGGCTCTGTGAAATAGGTGTGTTCCATATACCTGTGTGTGTGTGTGTTAGTTATATAATCCTCTGTAATTACAAATTATTGCCCACTGGCTCGCATGAATTCATAGCCGTATTTCAAGCCCGAATGCTCCCCGTGCCATTGCCGCCAGTTTCCACGTTAATATCTCGTGCGGATAATTGAAGTACAATGTTTACTCGCCGGTGCTATTAAAAAGCGACGGGGGAGGTGGGAGCTATAACTCAATTGTCGATCATACCTTTTTTTTTTTTTCTCTTGTCTCTTAAACGAATTGCGCATGAAAAAAAGAATAAGGCGAGAGGAAACGAGAAAAAGAAGAAAATTTTATAAAATTAAGAATTGATCCGATTATACATACAGAGAGAGGAAATCTTGTCATCTCGATAAAAGAGAAGCGAAATTTCTTTCATCATTTGCCATTTGAGTGGAAATTTGGAGGCAAATTTCAAGGTCAAAACTCGAGTTTTAATATATATCCTTACGCCTCGGGGGTAGGGTGTGAGTATAGTTTACCGTTTGTGATTCTGCTTTATCGAAATACAGCGGATATTGGAGGAGTTTGGTATAATCCACACGTGCGTAATAACGAGTTCCAGGATTAGAGTTTTAGTCTCTGGCTATATAGGATCTCACATCCCTACTAAAAATGTCGGACAGGATCTTACAGGTTCGGAAAGGTTTCCGGACACGTTTCCGGATAGGGCGAAATCGGCAATGCGTCCGTTCGTGCCCGCATCGCTATCCGGCACAAAAGTTCTATTCGGATTTTTATCCGGCTTTATCCGAAGTCAAGTCGAACTCAGAAATCCATTCGACCGGCAATCTTCTGCTCCTATACGCATTATACCCGGCAAAAAAGTTCTACTCGGATTCTGTACGGGCCTTTCCGGTTTCTTTTCGGCAGCACAAATCGCCAGAATTAAAGGCTGTCCGCAACGAAACCGACGCGATCCGGTTTTTGTCGGAAATCTATCGCATCCGGCCGCTATACGGGTGTATCCGGCAATTTCCGGCACGAATCTTGACGCCGGACGATTTTGGCGATCCGGCTTCATCCGGTTTTTATTGGAAATCAATTCAATCCCCCCTTGATCCGGTTGCATCCGCAATTATTCCGGCAATACATACGGAGAACAAGCAATTTTCAATTCAGCTGTATCTGGTTTCGCTTCTATAATCGATTTCACCTGGCTTTCGTTCGGTTGTATCCGCAATTTTGCCGGAACAAAAACTTACTCGCGTACACATTCCCGAAATAGTTGCGGATACATACGGATAGATTCAATTTTTTACCAACGGCATAAGCGGTCGTTCCGGCAAACTTGCGGATACAACCGGACAGCGGGTACGTGCATTACTTACGATTAGATGATTTCGATTCTGTGATCCAAGTCTTATCAGATTATAGAATCGAAATCGGACACGGACGGATTGAATCGATTGTCCAATTCGGCCTCATGTACTTTCTATACGATAATGAATTGTACTCGCCCGTAATCCGGTTCTATCAGCAACGATTCCGGAGAGAATTCAGATCAAAGTATAAGGGTTTCAGTTTTTTCAGGAAAGTAATTCCGGATGAAATCCAGACAAACCTGGATAAGACCCTCTCAGTACTTTGTGACCGAATGAAGTGCGGATAGAGACCGTGAGAAATCCAGTCAGGCCTATCCGGGTTTAATCCGTTTACGCAGTTCAGATTTTCGCCACTTGGGGGCATCCATTCTCTCGCGAGTGAAGTACTACGGCTGCGAAATAAGATCTCGCGATGCTCGAGCCTAAGTATACTTACCTGCCAACGCAGATTACTGTGCGAATAACACAGTTTCTGCAAGTCGTGGCTTTGTCATTGCTCTATGGTCGAGCTGAATTTAACAAAAAAAAAAAGCTGAATTCATTTTTTAGTTAAAAAAAATCCAGGAGGCCCCCCCCCACCCTAGCGCCTCCCCCCCCCCTTGCTTTCCCCACGCTCCGATAACCGAGCATGGGGGACCGATTACGCATAGGGACGTATGAAAAATATTACCGTATATACTGGCGCATTGGACCGAATTCCAGGAAAGTCACTGTAACCGCGCATCTTCCGGACAGAGCCGGACACACTCCGTAATAGAAAATTGCAAAAATGACGTGCGTATTCCGTATAGAACCGGATTTATTGCCGCAATCAAGAACCACATAAGAAATCCGACAAGATCGGATAAAGTTTGGATTCACGTGGCCGCACATCTTCCGGATAGAGCCAGACAAACTCCGGAATAGGAAAATTGCAAAAATGACGTGCTAATGTCGTAAAGAACCGGATTTATTGCCGGAATCAAAAACCACACAAGAAATCCGACACGATCCACCGAAATTCCGTACATTGTCCGGAACCTATCCGACATTTTTAGCAGGGATGTTTGCTTTCAGTCGGGCGGGCAAAGAGACCGTAATACAGTAATTGCAGTACTTCTTTGATGTAAGGTAAACAACCCGGTTTCTGATCATTTATAGCCTTTTTCTTACTTTATTCTACAATATCGCGACCGGCTGATGGAAAATAATCATCGAGGAGGAAAGTCGAACCATTTAGTGTTCGCTATAGTCAAAAATCTGATACAAAAACGCGTTACCGATGACTAAAAGTCACTGCGAAGTTTTTCATGCGGCAAGAACGGGTCCGATACCGGGTCCTTTCGGTCTTCCGTTTATTTCAGCGTTGCGCTAGTTTCTGACCCCTGGATTCACCAGAGACGTAACCCAGATAGTTTTTTTTTTTTTGTAAAGACGTTCGCTTCGTTGGAACAGACACATTCGACTTGGTCAACACGAATATTCGTTGCATTCAGAAAAACTATGAGATCTCATCAGATAATCGTTGGAACGAACCCAATCCGAGGACTAAACTAGCCGTAGCGAGCCGACGGTCGGAAACTAGGGTCGCGGTGGGGTCAGAAGCTGGTGTACAGGAATTATCGAGTGTCATGAACCAGCAGCTGCACCAGGCTCGGATAAAAGACTATTATCAAATAAATCATCGAATTAGAGATTGAAAAGATGATCGATCCTCGCCTAAGAAGTATCAAATCATCCAATGACACCCGTCATTGCCGATTACAAGTTATTTTGTCCCTGATTTAGAAGAGACTAATCTTAGCTGAAATTCTTATAATCGCAGAAACCGGAGCGTCCAAAGTTAATTGCTCAGCGGTAAACCGATGAATTCGACGGTCGAGCTGTGGTTGAGTCTACAATGACGTTGGCGAGCGGTTCCGTGATTAGCACTCTCCTCCGCTACCCTCGGGAGTAACTGTAAATATTTATTTAGTCACGGATCGCGTGATTAATACGTGTTTGTAGAAACAATTTTTTGAGAAGAAAGAAATTAAAACAAGAGAAAAGTAGAAGAAGAAGAAGAAGAAGAAGAAGGAGAATAAATAAAACCAGTGATTTACATGGCTAATTACCAATTAAGTACAACCCTGTAATTAGGTTGAGTAATTAGCCCCCCCGCCTAGATTTAGACTTAAAAAATTTTACCTTATTTAACATAAATTTCAAGTTCTTGTTGGAAATGATAATTAAACAGATAAATAATCGTTTATAAACCCGAATGACTACGTTACACTAAAAACAATCGAACATAACGAAACCATGAGGATGGGGAACCTGACTGACTCAAATTCCGACGACAGGAATCTAACGAACTACGAGTACCCCGAGAAAGACTTGATCGCGAATCCCGTAGTTCAAGCGATATTCTGTATCCTCTACGGCAACATATTCGTCCTGGGGCTCTGCGGCAACGTCCTCGTCTGCTTCATAGTAGCTCGGAACCGGCAGATGCACACGGTGACCAACCTCTTCATAACGAACCTCGCCCTCAGCGACGTCCTCCTCTGCATACTCGCGGTCCCGTTTACCCCGCTCTACACCTTCCTCGGGGGCTGGCAATGGGGCGACACCCTCTGCCACCTTGTCCCGTACGCGCAGGGCGTCAGCATCTACATCAGCACCCTGACTCTGACCGGCATCGCCGTCGACAGGTTCTTCGTGATAATATACCCGTTCCAACCCAGGATGAGGGTCGAGATATGCGTGGGCATCATCACCTCGATATGGGCTATCGCCCTCTTCCTGACCCTCCCCTACGGGATATACATGCAGCTCGAAGAGCGGACGTACAGACTCTGCGAGGAGAACTGGCCGAGCAACAAGTTCAGGGAGGTCTTCAGCTGCCTGACATCCGTGCTTCAGTTCGTCGTGCCGTTCTTCGTTATCGCTTTCTGCTACGTCTGCGTGTGTCTCAGGCTGAACGACAGGGCGCGGACGAAGCCGGGGAGCAAGACGAGCAGACGCGAGGAGGCGGACAAGGAGAGGAAGCGGAGGACCAACAGAATGCTCATCGCCATGGTCACCATATTCGGGGTCTCGTGGCTTCCACTTAACATCGTCAACGTCATAAACGACTTTTACTCCCCAGTGACGGAGTGGTCGTACAACAGGCTGTGCTTCTTCATGACCCACTGCCTCGCGATGAGCAGCACGTGCTACAACCCATTCCTCTACGCCTGGCTGAACGAGAACTTCAGGAAAGAATTCAAGCAGGTTCGTTGTACTTCGCTAGGGATGGGCGATGTTAAGGTGAAATGAAAGTCACGTGACCTCGATATGATTTACACTTGGAATTTTCAAACGCTATTTTCTCAGCCAAAACACATTCGATTGATGCGAAATTGATATCAGTGACGTAGAAAAACTGAATTGAATGAAGGCCCTGCCGATCGTGGATTTTCGAATATCGGAAGACATAATCAGAATTTTGTGTAACAATATTGTTCCGTAACCCAAGGAGGTGCTGCCCCTCGTGGAGAGAGGCGGCACTTCCTTGGATTACGGAACAATATTGTTAAAAAAACTGTTATTACGTCTCGATTTTCGAAAATCCACGATCGGCAGGCCCTTCATTCAGTTTTTCTACGTCACTGATATCAATTTCACACCAATCGAATGTGTTTTGGCTGAGAAAATAGCGTTTGAAAATTCCAAGTGTAAATCATATCGAGGTCACGTGACTTCCATTTCCTCTTAAGGGGACCAGTACAGCGTGATCCAAAGTTCATTACACTTTTTCAAAAATCGCTTGTCGCAAGGTATTTTAGGCACACGATTCATTCGATTATGTCTTTCGACCTATCATTTTCTTCGTAGAGCAATCCTTAATCGTGTGAATGAGGGAAATTGATAAAAAAAATGTTTGGACCAAGTTATCGGCAAAATAGTGACTAGATTGTCGCTAAATTTCGATAACTGACCGGATTTTTTCTTCTCAGTTATCGTATTAACTCGCGGTTCCAAAGTCGATAACTCGAAGTTTCGGGGTGAAAATTGTTGGCGGCAACGCGGGTCTTTGACAGGATATACGTATCGCGTTGTTGGTGTAAAATATAAAATCCACTGCCAGATGTCGCGCTCTGAAACTTACTGCAAGGATAATATAAATCCTTCCAATTTCTCGCTCCGGGGTTGCAGCGGGCCTCTCATTCTATTTTATTCCGTTCTTTTCGAAGCCATAACTTCTAGAGACGCAAAGCCCCCTTCGTTGCGGACTATCTACCGCGGATCACGTGTCCGAATGGTATAAAACCTTAGCCCGGATAGCGTCGAGAAAATGGGGGGGAAAAGTAATGCATTTATAGGTCGTACGAAATAGAGAAATACAGGACACAGGGACAGTAGTTTTCGGTAGATGAGAGTCCAAGAATCGAGTCGAGGGAATCAGGCGAATCTTCCCAGTTATCGATAATTCAAGCCCCGCAAATTGAGGGGAGGGGGGGATGAACTAAAAATTTGACTGACAAGTCATTCTTCTTTTTAGTGAAATGATTCAAATTATTTCATTGATTAGGATTTTTTTTTTTAAATTTCACATTATTTCATCCACTTTCTCGGTTTTATTTATCTCATTACTTGATTCGTTTTCTTAGTTATTTCTTAGCATTTCAGTTACTTCTCATTACTTCACGAGCTATAATTGCCACGTTATTTCAACGCTTCGTGTCCCCCTCGCAAATTCGTACGTTCGTCTTGTGCATAATGCCTGAGTTCCAAGCCCCGAAGGAGACGATTAGAAATTTTTTTGAACCTGTATGCGTCAGGTGTTGCCGTGCTTCAGACGCTCGACCGAGGGAAACGGGGCTCAATCGGTCGGCGGATTTCGGACCGAACGTACTTGCGACGTTTACGAAGCTGACGGAAACGGCAACGGTATCGAAACAGGCATCGAACCTGTCCAAGACGAGACCCTACTCCGGACTACCTTGTGCAGCGCGACGACCGTCCGGACTCGGACCGATTACGAACTGGTTAATCTGGATCCGTCCACCAGCTCGTTGTCCGATACCGTCAAGGACGACAGAACCCAGGCTGTCGATCCCGGAACGAAAATTCTCGAAGAACACTCGTTTTAGGAACACCTCTTCGACAGGTACCGACAAATGCCGTTTATCTCAGTTTCAAATTGTTTGTCACATTTTTTTGTCGATGAAAATCGTCATTCAAATATAGTTTTCCCGCCTCGTGATGTAGGACATGGTTTTTGGAACACGAGACAGTGTTCAGAAGAAAAATGACCAGTTCTCTGTGACGTTCATTTGTCTCTTCCGCGTCTGAGGTCTTCGGGGGTTTAGGGATATTCGGTTGATATCATAGATCAGAATTTCGTATACGAACCCCGGATAGACAATGGCATACGATAAGTTTAACGGAATTTAGTTACAGAACGGCTCTCGAGTGACTTTGGAGTGAAAACTTTTCAGATGCGGTGCCTCTTCAGCACCGAGTCAAACCCTGATCCGTTTAACAATAGCCGTGATGGAGGCCGCCTCGTCTCGCGCGCCAACTCTGGATACGACTTTGACGATGAAATGTATTTGAACATACGTAGATTTGTTCCATACCTCGCAGAGGATAGACGCACAGAATTCAGTCAACGAAGCCCAAGTTCTAACAAACTGTTACACCTGCAACAAACGACGTCTTTGTACTCGTAGATAATTATATTTGTATATTATAGCCTGCGAAACTCTGTATTCTAAGCGTATAGTGAATAAATATATGTTTAATTATTGTACAAAATTCACATTTTTATTATCATGATTTTTAGACAACTGAAGCTCTGTGTTTGTGCTTGTGATCGAAGAAGAAGAAGAAGAAGAAGAAGAAGAAATTTGGATCGACAATATTATTATTTTATTAATATTGACGCAAAAGGTCGTATAATTTTTTGTTTTTCACACTATTCGCTCTAAGAATGATCAAATTGTATAAATAAATATGTTGGTCGGATACGTCGTTCTTTTATTACAATTTTTAATGAAAATTGAAAAAAAAACGTACAGGCAGAACGTCTTGGGTGCCAATTTAGAAAAAATTTCTATTATTTAAAAGCAGTAGCGCCAATTTTATATATATATATTTTTTTTTTTTGCGGATAAGACTTTATGCAATCAATGAAAACCATTTTCGTTTCTTCTACTTCTAATTGACCTGGTATTAAATTTTAACAGGTAATGAACGAATCTTTGTGTTTTTAGCCTAAACGCAATAAAAAATATACCTATACTATACGACATTTTTTCTGTACTATCAACGATAATCGAGTAAGTATATATACTAACACCGTTACCGTTCCTTTTCCTTTGTTGTTACATATTCTAATTCCCATCTTTTCCATCAACGTCCCGAGGTATTTTAGTCTCTTGAAGCACCAGGAGAAGATCTTAAGCTCTGAAAGGAGCCCCGTGTTCCATCAGCGGTTATACAGAGAATCGTGACTTTTTCCCAGTTTAAATACCCTCCCTTCCTCGGCCGCGGTTGTTCTTTTTTTTATCCTCTTCTCTTCTTTGCGATAAGGATTTTAGAGCTTTCGTCCAGGTGTCCAATGTCACAACCGTACTTAACTGGCTCCGGCCTGATAGAGAGCGGCTCTAAAGGGACGGGATTAGCGATAACAAATGGGTTCCGGAATTTATCTCCCTGTCTCTCTCACTCTGGAATACCAAGTCGTTCCGATATTCCTGCGAAGGGATCGATAATCCCAACGGGCCAAACCCAGAGACGGTGCCGATTAAATCGGATCTAAGAATCGGTCAAGTGTTGATTATTTATCGTACCGGAACAACATGATGTACCCACGCGCGGTATAAACAACGAGCGTCCTGGTATCGGATGAGATAAAGCAGCGAGCGCGGTCTGGTAACGTAATCAAACATAATTCCTCCATCAAAGAGAGAGAGGAGGGAGTTTATTCCGTGAAAATATATCCACGTGCGGGGGAGAGGGGGGGCAGGCGGCGATAACGGTGATTAAATAACACCGAGGAACCGACAAAAGGGCTGATAGAGAGAGAGCACCGCAAAATCAGAACGCTGTGATGAAAGGAGAATTCGCCGTTTGAGCGTAGTAACGTCAAACGATTCTCTCTCGACCTGATCCGGAGAGGTTCTTAATTAATGGTTTTAATGCCACGACTTGTTCGTTCGTCCTTTCCATCGAGGCTCGGGGATTTAAGGGCGCCTGGGGCTTGAGCACCGTTTTTTTGGGTACCTTGGTACCGTTTCAATTGCAATTGATGGCCAGAGACGGTACCAAGGTGCCTTTTTTGGGTGATGATCGGTTCAAACTTCATTTTTGATAACTTTTTCATTGTAAAACAAATTCCTCACGTGAATCTATATATTCTAGGTGCATCTCATCGAATTTTCATCTTACGCATTGTGGTTTTTGAATGTGAAAACTTGTGAGAAATGTATAGAAAATATAGTCTTCAACCTGAACTACACCGTCAAACTCGATCCTGTTTTCGTGAAATTCAACGATAAGCTTGAAATACTTGGAGGACTTCCGGATGACGCCGAAATACTGACAGAAAGATTGAGCGATGGGCGTACCACGTGTTTCGGAAACAAGGTTTATCTACATCTGTAGGTAGATGATGTATCGACGGTGCGTGTGTTTCTCTTTTCGGTGTGTAACCAAAGAGCTTTTTACGATCTCGAGCGCGGAAACGGTATGGGAATGAAAAAAACCAGAGTTAACGATAAAACTACCGGACGAGGTCAAACCCTCGGTGGAAAATGACCAGTGGTCGAGTTTATGGAGTATGTATAAACCGGGATGGCATAGGGTCCCCGAGTATCAAATTTCACTTCGCCCTCGGTACACCGAGCGAGTTTTTATCTCGTTAATCATCGCCGTTCTCGAATATGCGATACTGAAACGTAACGAATTTAGGATTTTAAAAAACCTCGCCGAGATCGGAGTCGAAATGTGTTCCCAGAATAAATATTCACCCCGACCCCAGTTTACGAAGCGGCGATAAGGCACTTTTCGCAAAATCGAATCTTGGAAGGGGGGGCGAAACGGTTACGACTAAACGCGATATCCGCCCGGTGATTTATGATTTGAAAAAAGGTTACGAACCAGGAGCGAAAGGGACGAAACGGCGAAGAGTAAAAAAAGGGTGAAAATACGGCGCAGGACTGCGCGGTAAACGAGGTAATGGATGGACAACAACTTGGCCAACCTAGGCGCTGGAACGTCAATCAAATGTTGATTAAAACGACTCGCCGTCAGAGTTCGACCTCCTCGTGGCACATCTGGCGACTGAGGGGTTCCTTTACCGCGTTTACTGAAACGGACATGGAGAAATTGGCACAACTCGCACAGACGGCACCGAACTCAAAGACGTCTTTCAGTCCTAACATCATGCGAAAACCATTCAAAGGACTGCGGTTTTGACTTTTTTTTGTTAATTTCAAGCTGTTTATGTTCCAAAGTCAAGATTTAGACGTCAACAAGTCCATAGGACGACTTAGTGACTTTTAGACGACTTTGGGTTCTGTGCCGTTAGCACGTGGGGTGAGAATTTACCCCAGCATCCGAGAACGAAAACACCCGGCGTAATGAAGCAAAGCTACCCTACAATCGATACAAACCAACAGATGAAATGCGTCCTGACGCAATTAGTATAACGATTACGATTAATTACAAATCGGGGCGATATAAGGGGGGCGATTCCATTAAACTCTTCAATTAATCGACTCGGAGATATCGGATTTGGAGGAGGAAAACGTCAGGAGAGGACTAGAAATCTGTATAATTTTGCAGCCTGATGTCAAGGAGGGAAATAAATTAATTTCATTTTTTGCTCGGATCCTCGGGGGGTATTCTGACAGCTTTATAACGACGAACCTTTCGGAGACAAATCACCGCGGGCTTGTGCGGGAAACGAAGAAACTTTTCGAACGAACTTCAGACCTCAGGCTCGAAGATTCAATAAATGAATAACTTTTGACATTTTTATGTAAAATAAGGGAGGGTATAAGAACAAACTACACAATTTGCAAACCTTGATTGTTGATAAAAAAAAAATGTCCTTACCCTTAAATTGATTGCAAATTTGATACACGATGTAAAATAAAGCCTTTGACACTAAATTCAATTTTTTGTGATTTTGACAATGTTTCGCAATTCAAAAATTGTCCAGTTTGTCTTCATATTCGCCTTAATTTTACGCAAAAATGTCAAAACTTCCGATTTATTGTTAAATCTTGAATTTTTCATGTATACCTAGAACAACTATGAGCGTGAAACTATTCAGTCCAAAGTCATAGACCGGCTGGATGCAGTGTATTACCAAGCCTCCGAGATAAACCTGTGAAAAATATCACACCTGCTATCTTCCCCGGCGTATCTTTTTCCGCCTGGGTATCAACGGGGCTCGCGATGCACGGTGTCGACGTGCACCCACTTCGGGGTAAAGTAAACCCATTATTGCCGGGGCCGTTAATGGATTCAACGCGTTCGAGGATCGTTATCGTCGCCCTGATATCACGAGGCGCGGTCGGTCCTCGCCGGTATTTCAGAAGAGCAATATCGACGTCCGCACCTGAAGGCGGATTCATTTCCCTGTATCGGTTATGGGTCATCGATTCCAAGACCCCGGGGCCCGAGAGCGGACTAAAAATGAGTACTGTCATTGTCGTCGATACCAGGAAACCAGAATTCTGAATTTAGGGGATGGAATTCCGAAAGTCTTCGACATCGCGGGCTATAAAATTGTTCGATCTCTGTTTATATCTCATGTTCAATACTCAATTTGCAGACCATGTTGTAAACTTTGAGTCTAAAGTCTCTGTTTTTAGGGAATACAAAGTCTTCAAAAGTGACCATCGAGGTCACTGACTCCGACGACTTCTAATCTCAAAACGCCCCAGTTTCTGATCCTTTATAGCCTTTTTCTCGCTTTATTCTACAATATCGCGACCGGCTGATGAAAAATAATCATCGAGGAGGAAAGTCGAACCATTTAGTGTTCGCTATAGTCAAAAATCTGATACAAAAACGCGTTACCGATGACTAAAAGTCACTGCGAAGTTTTTCATGCGGCAAGAACGGGTCCGATACCGGGTCCTTTCGGTCTTCCGTTTATTTCAGCGTTGCGCTAGTTTCTGACCCCTGGATTCACCAGAGACGTAACCCAGATAGTTTTTTTTGTAAAGACGTTCGCTTCGTTGGAACAGACACATTCGACTTGGTCAACACGAATATTCGTTGCATTCAGAAAAACTATGAGATCTCATCAGATAATCGTTGGAACGAACCCAATCCGAGGACTAAACTAGCCGTAGCGAGCCGACGGTCGGAAACTAGGGTCGCGGTGGGGTCAGAAGCTGGTGTACAGGAATTATCGAGTGTCATAAACCAGCAGCTGCTCCAGGCTCGGATAAAAGACTATTATCAAATTAATCATCGAATTAGAGATTGAAAGGATGATCGATCCTCGCCTAAGAAGTATCAAATCATCCAATGACACCCGTCATCGCCGATTACAAGTTATTTTCCCTGATTCAGTCAGAAACCGGGGCAACAAGTAGCGAGGGTTGTTAGACACACATATTTGTTTGCAATGCAGAGTAATGGCCAATATGTGGTCGATGGGGTTAATTGAAGCTGACTACGTGTAAAAAGTAGGTATATACGGAAAAAAATCCGCGGGCTGAATGCAGTACGCTGTATATTCTGTGCTGTACCGACTTTCCAATGTAGTACCACCGGGAGTACATTACGGGTAGGCGATTGAGCAAACTTATGGGGTTGGTTGATGGGGTGGTACAGCACTCAGCACAGTAGTAGGCGGACACATCGGGATGATGCTAGCCGCTCCGCGTACCGCGGTATTGCTTTTACCGCTTTGCAAACATACGTGCCATTATCAACAAGGCTTTGTGTGCTTACTTATGGCGTCATTCCGCCGTATAATCTACCCACCTGCCCCGGGAGGCCGCGGAGATCCGTCCTCTAGCTAATCCCGATGCATAATGCTTCCAGGATTTCCAAGACTGTCACTCGGGCAACAAACGAGATCAAAAGACCGAAATGCCTCGGAGCGTTGCTCCGCCATGACCAAGTTGTAAAGTTACAATTAATTCCCGACTCCCCGTGACCGCGTACCTCGAGGGGAGAAAAAGCTAAAAATGAACAACATTTCCTCTGGCTACATTTTCCTCTCACTCGCTCTCTCTCTCTCTTCTGGTTGACTCGCAGGAATTTCATTTCGCTACGAAGTACCTGCGAATAGCCGAAGCGTGCTTCAATTCGAGATACGGGCGATACCTATAGTATACGCGACAGCGAAATTACTTTCGTTTCGTTTCACTCAGTCAGTCAGTCAGTCAGTCAGAGTTTCGATACCGAAATTGTGCTTCATCAAGTTTCGAAGTTCAGATTCTCAGTCCGATTACAAGACGGCTTGGGGATGTAGTTCGGGTTAAGAAATATTTTCTATAATTCATATTGTACCGATGCCAACTTTTTCTCACAAGTTTTACATTCAAAACTAAGAAGAAAAAACACAATATATAATCGATGTAAGCTGAAAATTCGATGCGATGCAACCATAAGGCCTCCGAAGAACCACTTGAGTTATACAGCAATCTCTATTTTTTTTCGATATCAGAATAGAAAGAAGAGTAGATTCACGCGAGGAATTTGTTGTACGGTGACAAAAGGTCTCAGAAATGAAGTTTGAAACAATCATTTCCCCCAAAAAGGCACTTTTTGTCGATATTCTTGTTATTTTTTCATGAATATGAGATTAATTTACCTGAATTCGGAGACCAGACCTGAAAAAGCTCACGTGAAATTGTTGATAATATATCAAAGAAGATATCCGTGAAACTAGAAGTTAATATTACATCACCAGTTACATTTTGAAATTTGAAAAGTAGGTGAAAATTAGTTTTTGAGATAATCAAAGATTAGTAAAAGGCTGTCAATCGATTGAAAACTCCAGAAAAATAGTAGCCCAAGTAAACTCATATTGTTTTATATTCGGTGTTCATTTGGTCAGATGACAAGTTCCAAGTTTCTCATCACTCTTGACTTTTTGTGACAGGTATCACTTCCCTGATTAGAACACTTCAAAAATCAGATTCGGATTGGATCTTAGCAGATATTGATAGCTGAATGTATTCAGTAAAGAAATCCGCAATAAGAAGTTTTTCGAAAATCGCCTTTTTTGGGCCTAGATAAATTGATATTCACGCGCCATCTCTGCAGGGTACCGCGCGCAAACCTCGTATAGAAGTCAATTTAACGGCTGTTTGGGACTTCGCGAAGTATATTTGCATGCTTTTGATCCCCTCCACCGCCTCCCGGCCTCCAAACTAGCAAAGGACTCGGTCAAATTAATCTTCCGTCTATCTATAACATCTCTGGAGGATAATACGGTCACCCTACCGCGATCCGGACACGGATGGGGGCACGGGGATGAATTATAGGTGGATTATTCAATTTTACGTCACTGGAATTAAGCGGACGTTTTTAGACGTCAATTTCGAGTCACTGATTCTCATTCTAGTACAAAAAAAATCTCCACATACAGAGCGGTGATTACTTCGAGAGACGGGAGATAAAATTTCACCTCTTATCAAAATTATCCTCACATTTAGATACACAGTCGTTTATATTATCTATAGTGAAACAAAATTGATATTCTTTTTTCCTATTATGCTATTCAAATTTGTAAAAATTCTTTTTTGAATGTCAAAATCCGGACGATTTATTCCGAGTCAGGATAAGACTGATTAAGGAATTGAGAACGAATTAAGAATTTTTATCATTCGTGTACTTATTTACTTCTCCACTTATCGTTAATGAAGCTTAAGATAACTGGAATCAAGCTTCACGCAAAAGCTTCCTTTTTATACTTGCTAAGTAGATCGAGACACGAACGACTCTGGTTAGTTGATATACTGTCAAAAATTTCGTAAACTTTGAATAATGAATAATGCTTATCGCCAAACTCCAGCCTCGAATCGTATTCCGACATGATTGGGGTTTCAATTGTATCCTATATCACGATTTGAACGGGTTAATCCAGCTGGCTTACGACAACCGAAATAAATCAATGCTTGTTGGTCAGTGGAAGACGGTTGTCGCTGTGTTTGAACCCGTATTTGGAACAATTCGAGAAAGTGAAATTGAATCTTGTTGGATGAATAAGTGTTCAATTCCATAAGATATAAGGATTTTCGATCTTACAGTCTGATCAAAACTTTAATCGCACTAAACTGCAAGTCGTTTGATTTGAATTTTCTCTACCGCTGACTCGATTTCTTAGATTTAAAGTAATTTACTCGGATTCATGGAGTCCCATTAAGGAAGGAGAAGAAAAGAAATCATCAAGTTGGCACCCCATGTAGAGGCAATCTTGTCTAAAACGAGGTCGAGGGGCTGTACGGTTCATTAAACAGCTTTACAAAGAGAGAAAGGGAAGGCGGTGCGATGATTCGTGCGTTTCTTAACGGTATCTTTTTTTTTCAATAACAATTCGAACATGGGATTTGAAGGGTCTTTAATTTTTTGATAAAAATATCTTCTGCTATCTGAATCAATCGAAGAATCAAACTACACAGGGGATACAGTCACAGAAATTATCCGAGGGGTTCGAAAATCGATGAGTTACAATTATTGAATTAGCGCCTGTGGAGTGGCAACCCATGAAACACCTGAAGGAAGGCGGGATTGGGACGCTAACGAAATCATAGCCGAAGTCACCCGAAGACAGCCGGAAATTGAACGCTTCGAATTTACCGACTCGAGAAAGGAAGGATAACTTATTATCTGTCTTTGATGATTACTTTACATAAATTTTTAAGAATAGTAACTGAAATTGAATCTCATATCGAGTTTCGAGTCTTGTTGTAGAATTTAACGATAAAATTACCTAAAAATTTGTCTGTAAACTTAGGATACTAAAATAAGCTAATTGTTAATAAAAATGATCAGTCCCAATATAGCATCAAATTCTTTTTTCTGTTCGAAACTGTCGTCGATATTGTATAATTAGTTTTTTGTTTTAACTGTACTGATCATTTATGGAATCAATTATCATTCCCAGAGACGACTGAGATACTAGCTGGACATGGATCTCCGCTGAGCTCTTAAAATTCAACAAGAATCTTCTATTTCTGCATCGTGGAGCTTCGGAGGAATTGAATCCCCCGAATCGGTGAAATATCGTGGACTGAATAAACGAAAGCAAAAGAAACGAGATATTAAAACTCTTACTATTTTATTAACACTAGAAACAATTTACAAAAATACGTGTCAGACTCCGGTGGCAGATTTTTTAGCTTTTTTCTCCTCTTTAGTGTCTATCACTTCCTTGGCGTTGTCCGTCTTCGTACACTCGCACCAAGGAGTAACAGATTTGTCGCAATTTAAAGAAACTCCTAGCACCGTTATAGCCGGCGTACCTCCGATAACCATCTCCGTCACGTCCTCCAATTTGTAGGAGACGTCCTTAAGACCGGTTTGACGGTCCCTTCGCCTGGTCACTTCGCGTTGATTGTAACACTTCGTCATGTCTCGTTTCCTCCGACTCCTGTCGTGTATGTGCCTACGAATTTGTATAATTTTAACATTGTGCAATATTGAAAAAAAAAAACAACAGAAGCTTCGTGGTATCCGAACAGCGGTAAATCCTCACTTGAACGTATTGTGCGTTCCGGTAGTAACGTTTACCGGTCTCCCAACGCTGAGTCCAGCCTCTTTTAATCTCACATAAAATTCATCGTCCTCGAGGCCCCAGCCCCAATATTTATTCGACATCCCGTTAACAAGCACAAAATGTTCTCTGAAATAGAAACCAATCGTCAAAAATTGGGCCCAATAGACGCGACTTTCGCAAACTTAGAACTGATTAGATCTTGGCAAAGATCGGTTCAGCACTTTTGGAATTATTTGAATAACGAAATACAATAAAAATGACGAAATTGGGTACCACGTGGTTTTTTGGGTCGCTGATTACGAATCTGAGGTCAGATTTGCAAAATTAAAAACAGCTAATTCAATTTTCTGAGTGAGAAGAACTAAAAACATTGAAAACCTCATAAAAATTGTTACTAAAACGACGGTTCACCTATTTACAAGTAGAATGCCGCCGACAAAAGTGGGATAATGATATCTAGGATGTAGTTCTGGCGAGGCGATGTGATAAGGTCCTTCCGCGGGATAGCGATAGAGCAATTGATCGTTCATCGGAAGTAGATCAACGTCGTGCATCGCTACGTAGTCAAAATTTGTTTGTACTTCTAAAAATCCTGCGTTTATCAAAGAGGCTCTATTGAACCTGTAGTTATCCACCTGAAATGATCAGAAGTCTCTCAATCAGTTTCGACGAAGCGTTATTTTCACCAGTCATGAACGGATTCCCGCCAGACGTCGCTACCTGATTAACGACGAATATGTGATATCTTATATTCTGTTTGTCTAGAAACTTGTGCATGTGAGGAACAAACTGGAGCAGTTCGTCAAATCTGTCTCTGAACGGCACTAGTACGGCTAGACGATGATTCGACGCCTCTTTTTCTTCCCTTTGTCCGATTAACTTGGACGGAGAATCTTCTATGTCGCATTTACACTCGTCTGGAACAAATGAACGATATTTAGTCACAAAGAAATACAAAAATTGAGAATCCAAGTCTGATTTTTCGCTTTATCTCAACAATAGTCTAAAATTATTGTAACTCAAAAATATAATTTCATCTTTTTACGTCGGAAATGAAAGATTCCATCAGTGAGACGAAACAAAATTGATCAAATATATGATTCAGGTTAATCGTATATTAATTGATTCTCATTAGAATCGTAAACCTAACCTGAAATATCGTGTCTCATGATCGGCGACTGATCGCGGTTATCTTACCGATTGTTATGGGCGTGATACCGATCAGACACGATAGAACGAAGGTGATAAACACGCAGAGGAACAGATATCGTATTTTGACGCTCTTCCAGAACACGTTGAGTTCCATTCTCGATCGTCTTTTTTTTATTCACGATCAAAAATGTCAGGAATTTCAACCGAGACGGCGTCAACAGATCGATGATACCCTTAACCCTGTCGCAATATCATCTCTGCCGTCAAACTCAATTCGAATCAGCATCTGTCTAATAAAACTGTCACCGACGATAACGATCCATGATCACGTGTTGCTCGGTCGCTCGACCATTGCAGAATGCGATACATCAAGAGACTCGGTAGAGTCTCGCGCCAAGTACATTGAAAAAAAAAAATTTTTCAGGCGCGAGACTCAACGACTCTATATACCCGAGCGACCACTGTTTCGGCCGAACGGCAATTTTTAAGTCGTGTTTATTCCGTCTTTCGTGACAAATATCGCTTTGGGCATGCAAGATTCTGAATCTGGATTCGAAAAGCTCTCATTTAAGCCCAATTTGACCGTAGTCAGTTGACTGAGAGCTTAGATATGATTAATTATAGATTTCTGATACCCCGTTTCATCGCCAATTTCATTTCCTCCTCCAGTCGTTTCAAGGTCGTTTCAAATTCTGAATATATAAACTATAGAAGGGATCGTTCGAGTAATAGGGAAGTTACATGGTGCTGAAATATCACAGAGTTTCCGATCTATCTAGTATAATAGATGCAAACAGACGAAGCAACATTGTCTATGGCCGTCAACTTAGCCGTCATTGGCCGTCGTTCCGTCGTCGTTGTCGGCTGCTAGATAGAGGCTTACAAGTTAGCCGTCGTCTATGTCAGCTGCTAGGTTAAATGAGGTTAGGTTCTGCTAGGTTGATGGCGCGGTCAACAAAAGGTTTCATTTATAAATATTCCCGCTCGACGTATGACGATGTATCATGTAACGATATTGATAATAGGAAGAGGACAAGAAACAATGATTTATGATTCTCTACTGCAGTCGATTGGTGATTTCTAAAAGAATGTGTTAAATTCAATCGACATTTGGTAGTACGTAACCTATGAGATTGATCGTGCTATATTTTTATTGAAATGAAATAATACTCTACGATGTTGAACGTTCGCGTCATGCTGTCTTGTGAAAGAATATTCGTTCGGACGAGCGATTTATTGATATGCGACGAGTCCTAAGAAATAACAGACGTATATCCCGGAGGACACTTTAGAGCAGACGTCAATCAGTAGACGCTTTGAGGCGATTATAGAGCTCCGTACACATTCCCTACACGGTTTCATCGGTTACATTTCAGTTTTAAAGTGTCTACCGAATACGTCTGTTTTCGCAGGACTTTCCGATATGAACAATCGTTCAATTGTTTTGGTTATATTTTCGCACGCCTACTTCTAGCTCTACAGGAAAAATGTGTACGCTGCGGTATGCTCCGGAGATTTTCTTCGATGACTTTCAATTCTCACGTTGCGGAACAGCTCTTGGAGCACTCGTGTAATACGATGTCAAATCATCGGATTCTGACGATAAGAATACCTTGGTGGACCAGATGGAACAGACGAATCTTGCCATGCAATCTAATAACAGAAGTACTATCTCGGAAGACTTTATTGAGTGTATATCGATAGTGATTCGTTTATTTTGATATTTCCATACTATTATTATTTTTGCAGGAGATCATAAAAACATCATACTGAAGCATGGCAGGATACGGATTTCCACTTATGCTGAAGTTCATTGTCAGACAATTCTGAAAGTATTCATCCGGCCAACGTATTCAGTTAAGGGAAGACTGCGGTTAAATTTTGAAAATAGCTATCAGATGTGATATAAAAAAATCCTTCCAGCAGTTTTTGAGTAGTGGTAGTATAGACTGTGAAAAAAAATTCCAGCCTTCTGCGATGAAAGTGTTATCGCAAGGAACCTTGCGAACAAGATTTTGCCCACTGCTACCAAAATTCCCTGCGTCTACACTTTCACCGCAGGAGGCTTAAATTTTTTTCCCGCACTCTATACCGCCATAATTTCAAAATTACTGAACGGACTTGTTTATGCACCTCTTTTTAATATTCTAAAAACTAAAAAACCTATCTCTGCCCAAAATTTCATCGAAGTCTCCCCTTAAAAACGAGAACCTTCAGTATTACCTCCCTTAATATCGCATTCTCAGTACATATTTTCCATAGTACACCCAAAATCAAACACTGATACAAGTATTCTGCGCAACGACTACGTGCCACGTGATATTCATAAGAATGAATGTGAAAATACTGACAACCGAATTAGTGTGGCCAGCGAGGAACATCAGAAACCCTATCGAGTGAGCGTAGCGTACGAGACCAATTAACAGCTAGTGAATCTAAAGTCTACAAAAAGTAGTGATATCTCCCCAAAAAGCACCTTTGGTGCAAAAACCTTTCGCCAAGTACATTAATTACTGTGGTCTACCTACAAAGAAATCTATGAAGAAAAATTTGCCTTCAACAAAAAATATTTCTTCAAAAATACCTACCAACAAAAATTCGTCTTCAACAAAACTCGACCTTCAAAAATGTTTCCTACAAAAAGAATTGATATCAGATACAACTGCCAAGCACAACACATAAAAATTGAATTAAAATAAATGGCATCGTGCTCGTTCGCTCGCTACGCTCGCTCACTCGGTTGGTTTCTCATAATTATTGTGAAACAAAATCCAAGGAAAAAAAATTTGGAGAAAAAAGTTTAAGGAGTGGTACTTGGCGGGCCATCATAGCATTGTATAAAAATTTCACGTGAAGACCTGAGTGAAGAATCCTGCACTTACCCAAACCTGGCCCGCCAAGTACCACTCCTTAAACTTTTTTCTCCAAATTTTTTTTCCTTGGATTTTGTTTCACAATAATTATGAGAAACCAACCGAGTGAGCGAGCGTAGCGAGCGAACGAGCACAATGCCATTTATTTTAATTCAATTTTTATGTGTTGTGCTTGGCAGTTGTATCTGATATCAATTCTTTTTGTAGGATTTAATATATTACGAATTTATGACATCGTTCCAGATTCCGGAGTTCCGCGAATCTAGAAGTCGAGCCGCGAGTGGTGATGGGAAATCGATGTTGCACACATCGATACATCGAAGAGCCAACATCGATGTCAAACAAAATATCGATGTCGATATCGATGTTTTCGATTTCTTTTTTCTTTTCAATATTGAACGAGATTTTTTTATGGTATTTTATTTTATATTTCAGGTTCTTAATTACTTGTTCCTACGTCTGGGGCTCTTATTTGAAGTTGAAATATATTAGAAGGATTTATTCTATAGAATTATGAAACTAGTTACATAATTTCAAATCTATAGTATATAGTCATCGAATCAATAAATATCACGATTTATTCGATTATTTCAAATTTTGTTAAATATAAAAATGGTCCATTTTTTTAATTTCTTTATTTTTTATTATTCATACGATGCAATCTCAGTACACCACGTGACGCGTATTCAGAATTTGAAATCAGAATTTAGGTAGAGTTTTTCAAGGGCGCAAAACATCGACATCGAAAGCTGAAATCGATGTCAGCATCGATATATCGGTCGGACGCCATTGATCTTAAATATCGATACATCGCTCCGAAAACATCGATGTTTTCGATATTTCGATGTCGATGTCCCATCAAGCGATGGCCGTTTCAGTAAAAATAATCGATGCATCGATTAATCGATTGTAAAGAAATAATCGAACATAACTCGATTTAATCGGCAAAAAATAATCGAGTCTAGATGTGAAAATGTTCTATATTTGTATAAGATTGGTCAGAAGTATGAGAAAAGGTAAAAGATTCTCTTATTTAATGGTTAAATCGATTATAAGGAAAATTAATCGATGCTTCCGATTAATCGAGTGACGCAAATAACCGATTATACTCGATTAATCGGTGAAAAATAATTGATGCTTTGATTAATCGATTATTTTATTCCCATCACTAGCCGCGAGCGACGCGCCGCCCGCGTGCGAATGAGTGACTGTCTTTCAAACCCAGCGACTCCGTTTGACTTCGGCAGTACGATTCTCGACTCTTTTTTTGTTTCTCTCTTATTTTGTCAGCATCGCTTTGGGATAAAAAAAAAAAAAAAAAAGAGGACGCAAAAAACATCGCGACGACCACCGAAAACATTATCGAAAGACTCGACCCTTTCCTCATGACACGTGCGCGTATGAGTTTATGCCGAGACAATTATGGAACATGACGAAATGTCTTTAGCGGTAAGAAGATAATGTTTTTCTTTCTAGCTCTGCGCGCTCGTTAAATAATTACGACATATTGTACATATATATGTATTTTTTTTTTATTATCTTAATTCTACTTTAAACTTACGACTGTTGAGAAGTCTAAGGAAATCAGTTTAACCTCTTTTGACGATTTTTATTTTTATTCGCGCAATGAAAGACTAGAAAACCTTGGGCTAACCTCTACTCGCTACTTCCGTTTCATAACCTATAAAATATTATTTACATCGAAATATATATTTTTTTAATCGATCTCCTCAGGAGAATTTCGCCGGCTCCAATACAGACGAGGACGAGATAGACAGCGATCTAGAGGATAAATTATACGCGGCTGTATTTCACTCTAACGACGTATCGAAAACTAACCAAGAAAACATCACTTCTCTTACCGACGTCATTAGCTCCTGGAAAAATATACCCATCGACGATGCAAACGAACCTTCGGTACAAACAGAGCCCCTTATAGACGACGGAAAAACTGTCGAAAGGAGCAGCGAGGCCTCCGAGTCCCTCAGATTAGCCGACGCCGGACGATACGAGAGCTTCGCCTCGAAGAACAAGAGTAACGATAGAAAAGAACAGTCGAGTTCGCCGCGAATTGGGGGCGCAAAAAAGCGCAAAAACAGCCCCAATACGTCATGGAGTTTCAAAGATATAGCAATGTTCGATGACACTCCGTTACATTCGCCGGTCAGAAACGATAACGGAGATGAAATAGCAAACTCAACTACCGTCGCACCCGAAAACTCGAGCAGCGCGCCCTCGGAGATCAAATACGAGGAGGAAGGGGGGGAGAAACCGGTCGAGAAGGAACAGAGACGTCCTGAGTTTGAAAATACGATTTCTGCCGTCGAGGGAAGCATTAAACCCGAAGGAGAGAGAGAAACCGAGGAAATACTGAAGCCTGAGGAGTCTGGGAAAGTTCAGCCCGCGGGAAATCAGACTTTGAATTCGTCTTCGGACTCGTTTCTCAATTTCAGCCCCGAGGAGGATGAAGAACCTGTGAAAATTCGTCCGGCCAAGAAGCGGAGGAGCGAAGTGATAATGATTGAAGATTCGGAAGATTCTATATTCGAAATTCCTGTACCGCCTAAACCGAGACCTCCGACAATCAATCTGGACGATTCGGAGAGTTCGACTTCCTCGGAGAGCGAAAGCGAACCAGAAACGAAGACCTTGTCGCCTCAGAAATTGGTGGAGGACTATAGACTGGCCGTTTCTGAATCCAGCAAGAGTCTCAGGGCCGAAAGAAGGCCCGAGGCCACTAAGCACACCTCGGACAGCTCCTCGTCGGACAGCGACGACTCGACAACTGAGAGCGAGGAAGAAAATTGGGGCATTATTGCAGGGAGTGAGGTAAACAAGGACAAGCCTAGTCCGGTAGCCAATGAAGTAAAAGAATTTGCAACCATCTCACAAAAAATTGGAGGCGGAGATGAAAGCAAGGAGCGAGAAACGGCGGAAAAGGATACGCTGATAATAAACGCCGAGAGTTCTGAAAGTCTGGATAATATTGGGTCGGCATTATTGCCGAGAACACCGGAGAACAGGAAGAGATCGATTTCGGATAGTGGGAAGAAATCGAAGCAGCATTCTCCGAAGAAAGCCAAGAGTTCGGAGGACGCGGTAGCTTCGACGTCCGGCGTTGACTCGAGGAAAGATAACAAGGAGAATCGTAAAGACAGAGAGAGAAACTGCGCGGCTGATTATTTCTTCAGGCCTATGACCGCGGAGATGGAAAATTATTACAACAAATCTTGGGGCGGAGAGAACTTTGATCTCGACACAGTTCGGAGGGACATGCCCAGTGAGTCTGATAGAGACGTCGAAGGGAACGCGATCATACTCTAAATCGCACTTTTCTATTCAACAGAGGATCCGAGGCAGTGGGCAATCCTGAACGAGGATCTGCTCGGCAATCAGCAACGGAAGTCTCGATACTGGACCGAGAGTAAATGCAGGAACTGCAATCACACCGGCCACCACATGGCCGACTGTCCGGAGAAGAGGAAACTACCGAGCTGCCACATGTGCGGCACTCAAGGACACAGGGAGCCAAGGTGTCCGCATAAAATGTGCCTCGGCGTAAGTGAACAGACGGCTTTTGGGAGGCTTAATCGACGGACACTAATGCTCTCCTCTTTTTCCACAGTGCGGCAAGAAGCAAAAGACCTACATGCAAGTGTGCAACGGATGCAGAAGGGCGTGGTGCGACAGATGCCAGTCGTACGGACACGTCGAAGACACCTGTCCGGACCTCTGGAGGCGATATCATCTCACGGTGAGGAATATTGATCCTAATTCGATACGATACTAATTCTTGAATTTTACAGACCACCTTCAGAGACGATACGCCACAGCCGAACTCCACCGACGTTATGAAACCGGTGCACATGCTCAGCTGTTGCAACTGCGCGCAGCGCGGTCACGACTCTACAACTTGTAACAATTATCGTTGGTCCCGACACTTTCCCACGCCTGCATTTGTTACCAATTACACAACGGGACCGGCCTACGCACGTCATGCTCTGATCACGGATTTAGATTACAGTTCGGAGACAAGAGAGGAGACTGAGACGGAAAGGAGCGCGACGAGCGGCGATGGAAAGAGGAGAAAATTTAGCGCTACGGATGATATTTTGCCCACTGTGACTGGTAAGGATGCCGAAGAGGCTACTGAGAGACCTGGAGAACAGTCTAGGGAGCGGAACAAGGCTCCGGATGAAGTTCAGACGCCTCTGGACGCTAGAAAGGGCGGAGATATCCTGTTCAAGCACAAATCTCCGCTCGTAGATGCCGAGTTTGAGCGAGCAGCTAATTTTGGGAAATATACAGTACTCTTGTCCAGGGCGCAGTGCGCGTGCTTGGTAGAATCTGATTTGAGTCGCGAATTTCTGATGAATCTCATATCACAGTTTCCCATCAAACTAGAAATAAGACATTGTTCCGACGGGAGAGCCAAGATGCTGATCAGAAGCACCTGCGATCTTCACGGTCCGATACAACTGACCATTATGGACTGGCTCAAGTGGCCGGCCGACGAACGGAGCAGGTTCGTCAACCTGACTCTGCCCACGACTAAGAACGAGCTGATAAAACTGCTGACGGAGAAGCTGGAAGAGCTGAACCAGTACTTGGGGGACCCGATGGTGTTGAACAATACCGTGATATCCTTGAAGTCGGAGCTCAAGAGACTCCAGCGTCAGTCAGAGTCGGGACAAAAGCTCAGCACTTGTTCGAGGAGGGCGCGAGTGGTGGAGGAACTGGCTAAATCCCAGTGTAAACTGAACATGATACTGATGGGTCAGACCAACGTGAAGAACAGCAAATTCTTGAGAGTAACATTGAGCGAGATGCTCAAGCCCGGAAGTTCTAGCTACATAAACGCTGCTACGTACCTTCAAATAGTCCATCACTACAACATCGTGTTCTCCGCCTATACGGCGGAGAACGTTCCCAGTCTGCTGAACAATTATTTCCAGAAAAACAACATCAAGAGTGTACAGAGGGGAAAGAAGGACACCGTCTACAATAATTTCCTCAAGATGCTCAATCCGCTCAATAAAAATTCCAACAGTTCCCCGACGTCGGCTGGATCCAACGTCTCGCCTGCCAAGCCTAGGAAACAAACTCCCAAAGAGAAAACAAGCCGCGTTTCCCCTTTCAACGGGAGTTTGCACTTCAAAAGCAGGTTCAGGACCCCGGAGAGAGGCTCGGAGGACCCGAACGCGGCACACGGACCCGGTCTACCGCCCGAACCGGTTTCGTTGATGTTCGACCTGGACAGGCTTGAGAACAACTATTACAATTCTCGATACAACTTTGGGCAGAATTCAAGCCAAAGACACGGAGGTGCGGAAAAAAATCGCGGTCAAGAAGACTACATCGCGCTGGACGGTCGAAGTCTGCGGAATAATCATTACAACGTTGAGAAGGATTGGAGTAACGCCGTGGTCAGCGATTTCAACAAGAGATCCAGAAGGCGTCATAGGAATAGAAGCCTGCCGAGAAACGGAGCGAACGATCCGCTCGAAAACGGATTTCCCAATTATCAGGGAGACGCGTCGCCGGGGAATAACAGATGGCACGATAATTACGTTCCCAGGAATACTTCTCTGAAGGATATATTCCTACACGATAATCAACCGGAGCGATCTGGGCACCCGAATTTCTTGAGAGACAGTAACAGAGGCGATGTTCTTCCGTGGGGGGACAGACGCGCCCTGGATACTAACTGCCCTTCGACGTCGGCTTCCGCGTCTACTTCAAACTCGAATATCTTTGGTAATAAGCGTAGTTCGGTCGAAGACGGTGGCGATCAACCGAAAAGTAACAGCAACAAGAGTAAAAAAAAGAAGAAAAACAAGGGCGCTAAATTGTCACCGTATTTACAAAAAAGAGCCGCTAAAAATATAGCAAAATATATAGACCTGGGTGTACCGCGTATTACACAAGCGGCTAAAGAACTGCAAAAAAAAGTTAGCGAAAAACAAATAACTTTGCAGTGTGTGCAAAAGTTTGAAGGATTAGTTAAACGTAAATTGAAAAGGACGGATTATTTGTTATAATGATAACAAGAGAAATGTGAAACTGCTAATTTCCCCGGATCGATTCTTGTTTTTTTTTCTACTTTTTTTTTCACCCCGAAAAAACAGTGTTTATTGTTACTTAAAAAAAAAAGATAAATATTTTAGTTGATTACTAAATGATTTTTAGCAGTAGTTGATGGAAGATACTTTTTTTTCGTGTGTGTATAAAGATTTTCAAATAGCTTTCAAGTTTTTTTTTTATTTATTTTTTTATTTTTTTTTATTTTTTTTTCGCTGATGATTTCGATTTCTATGAGAAAATAGAAAAGCGAAGCAACACAGAAACTAGTGAATATTTGTGATCGGGAATTTAGCAGTATTTGTTCGAATAAAATATTTATGAATATCATTTTATTGAGTTTAATAAATGAAAAAGAAGAGAATTATAATTTTCATATAATGATATTTCGTAATGTTATACAAAAATAATTACCTAAAATACTTCAGAAACAACAAAAGAAAAAAACGATTTAAAAACAAAACAAAATAAAAAAAACGAAAATGTATATAATACATGCCACATGCTACATGTTACTAAAATTCTGTAACATACTGCCACAGTATATATGTAATAAAGAAAAGTCATAATACGTTATTATCGCAACTTGTTGTCCTGCCTTATTATACAGCGACTCTCCCAATCTGCGATCCTGTTCAAAAAATGATACATGAAAACATGTCAGACTTCATCTGCAACAATCGAAACGGTATCACATTAAAGTCCCTCATCTACCTCGATTTAGGGATTTGCGACATGTATCAATACAACCGAAAATCGATACTTTGGGATCAATTATTGATATTTTGTATCGATACTTCATACAGCGATTAGCGGTACATCGGTGTATCGATAATCTTGTAGTCGATATCGGGGTAAAAATATTCTTCGTTTAGTTTTCATTTGCAAAATGAGCACCAAGTTCTTTCATCGTTCAATGATTCTCATTTTATTAGAAAAATAAAACTGGTTTGTGAATGAAGAATTCGATTTTTGATCAAACGAAGTGTATTTGGTCGATTTTTCCCGTAAATATTTAATCAATCATCGTATATATCGATATTGATGAAATCGATACTACAGGGTTGATATATTAACCGTATCGATACGAAATATCTATATTTGAAATTTCCTTCCGGCGTTTCCCGCCACAATTTCAAACCCGCGTCCCATCATGCACCGCGGTGTTCCTGCATCAGGGATCAGCTGTGATCAGTGATTGTCAAACACGTGGGTTCGCTGTGTCGCTGTGTCCAAGTGCAGTTCTTACTTTATAAACCGTAATAACTGTAGAAAAGGAAAAAAAAATGCCAGACGAAACCCCAGGGTCTTCAAAACCGGACGAAATCGTAACGGTAGTGAGCATAAAGCGTCCGAAATGGGGTCGACATCAAGACGACGCGAAAGTTTCTAGGTTAAGAACCCGCAGCAAATATCCCGGCAAAGCCCCCGTCTCCAAAGAGAGGCTGGAAAAATACAGCCGCGGTGCGGGCGTCAATATCTCGAAAACCAAGAGCGGAATCCGAACCAAAGTCCACCGCGTTCGTCTAAAGCGGAAAGAAAAAGCGATAGAGTTCGCAACGGAACAGGCCGCGCGCTCCGAACTCCTCCTAACAGAGTCCGAAGGGTTCCTGGAGCCTGACGCGGGCGAGACGACAGCGGAATACACACAATCTCAGATAGCCTCAAACGTCGACATAACCAGCGCCACAAAGCAGTTCAACCTAGACCTCGGCTTCGGGCCGTACCGCCTCCGATATTCTCGCAACGGGCGTCACCTCCTGGTCGGCGGCAGGCTCGGCCATGTCGCGGCCTTCGATTGGGTCACCAAGAAACTATCGTGCGAGATCAACGTCATGGAGTCCGTTCACGACGTCGCCTGGCTCCACGTGGAGACGATGTTTGCAGTCGCCCAAAAGAACTGGGTCTACGTGTACGACAACCAGGGAATCGAGCTCCACTGTCTGAAGAGAATGAACGAAGCTACTCGGCTCGAATTCCTGCCCTATCACTTCATCCTCGCCTCCGCCTCACGCCAGGGGTTCCTATCCTGGCTGGATATATCCATAGGAAAACTGATCGCCCGGTTCGACACGAGGCTAGGAAACCTGTCCGTGATGACCCAGAACCCCGGCAATGCCATACTCTGCGTCGGACATGCCAAAGGCGTGGTTTCCATGTGGTCGCCAAACGCGAGGGAGCCAGTAGCCAAGATGCTCTGCCACAAGCAGGCAGTTTCCGCCTGCGCCGTTCACCCGCACGGAACGTACATGGCGACCAGCTCTCCGGATCGGAGTCTCAAAATCTGGGACATCCGCCAGCTCGCCGGTCCTCTGCATACTCTTGTTCTCCGATCACCCGCCCAAGAGCTGGCCTACAGCCAGAAGGGACTGCTCTCTGTGGCCTCGGGGAACGTGGTCGAGGTTTACAGGTAATATTCTCGAAACTCTGAAGGATAATCAATTGCTTAATCGTATTTTTTCTGTCGCAGGGACTGGGCGGAGAATGGTAAACCGTATCTTCGTCACAAGAGTTCGTGGGGGATAAGCGGCCAGCAGTTCTGTCCTTACGAGGATGTTTTGGGGATCGGTACAGCCAAGGGATTCCAGTCTCTTCTTATTCCCGGCAGCGCAGAGGCGAACTACGACGCTCTCGAGAGTAATCCGTTCCAGACCAAGAGTCAGCGTCGGGAGGCGGAAGTCAAGGCTCTTCTTGACAAAATTCAGCCTGAATTGATCACTCTGGATCCTTCGGCCGTTGCTGAGGTCGATCTTCCCACTATGAAGGACAAGGTCGAGGCCAAGAAGAAACTTCTGGTAGGCAGACGGATAGACCCTCGGTTTCACTGTTGTTTAATACCGTTTCTTTTTTCCATTACTCATATTCAGCACTTGAAGCCGAAGAAGATCGACTTTGAACCACGAAAGACGAAAGCCAAGGGGCGAGGAGGGACAGCCAAGATCATCAAGACAAAGAAGATATTGAACGACCTGAGCCGCCGGGTATGGACGACTTTTTTTCTGAAGAAATTCGATTTTGATTGAATTTGTTCGAGGAATTTTATTTCACTGTTCATTTACAGGAGACCGTGAAGATAATACATGAGGACAAATTGAATCAGCTTGACGATAAAAGACCGCAACGAGAAACCGGAAAAAGCCACGGAGTCTTGGACAGATTTTTACCCAAAACAAAGTAGAATTAGAATGTATTGGACGACTGTAATAAACTGTTATTGCTATTTCGATCAATTGCACCTCATCTTCCTACCGCCAAACACAATCCAATAATTGAAAAAAATAATTATTTGTGGTCTTGTATCAAAGATCTCGGACAAATGATATCAACGCTTCAATGATACAAAAAAAAAATTGACGATAAATACTTCTCTAACATCGCGTCAATCGTCAGTCCATAATTGCGTTTTTATTCACGATAAAATAACACATTCATGGTCAAATAAAAAATATCAGCATATGATTCGGTTTCCCCATTAAAAAGGCGAAAGACGTGTCACGCAAACTGGTTCCTTCGTAGCATAAGCGACGTCGGAATAGCAGCGCTGGAAGAAGAGGAAGGAATCTATTAATATACCTAGAGAAGCTGCGGATTGTACCACGTGTAAATCAGACTGCCATCTGATCCATCAACACGAATTTTAGTGGGAGTGATGAGCCAGGAACACGGTACGTGAGACAGTAATCATTCAATTCTAGGAAATTAGAATAGTTACTAATATTGAATATCTTCTATCGCTGATAGCGCCCGAAATTATTCACGTTCTCATCTCCCGCTTTGAGATAAATTAATCTTACTCAACGCTTATTTCTGATCTTGTCTTTTTCAATGGAATATGACGATAGCATTCGCTCATTGTTGCTGAATCTATCACAAGATTCCACATCGATGATCAATAATTAAATTATCGGACACATGACCGATCATCTGCCGTTGAATAACCATCAATTAAATACACTAATTACTTTACGATTCTGATAAGAGTCAATGATTCATGTATTTCGAATTCCTTCGAATTTCCGGGATGCAAGCGATAAGTTTTCAAAGCTTGCTTGGAACTGATTGACATAAATTTCCTCGTCTGAAAGCCATCTGGCAACACTATCTACTATCGCATGAGTCAGACGGCATAAAACTGTATCGTTAACTGCTCAATAATATTTCGACTGTTGTAATTTCAGAAGAGAAATTGCGGTACGATCCGAAATGGAAGGGTCCTCTGAAAGGACGATCGTGCACGGATCTTCTGTGTCTGATGATCTTCTTAGTGCTGATCGTCGCATGGGGAGGAACCGGATATTTTGGTGAGTATATAGAAGCAAAGCGAGACAGCCGTCGCTGATTGAAACACTTTTACAGCATACTCAAATGGAGATCTAAACTCGCTGCTGATTCCGTCCGACAGTAAAGGTCGGAGGTGCGGCGTCGACCCGGAGGTGAAAAACAAGAAGTACCTAGTTTTCTTTGATCTGATAAAGTGTCTGAGAGTAGATTCGGCGGTTTTGGGGTGCAACTCGACTCAGGTCTGCGTCGAGAGTTGTCCGACGAGATATTTTCACTGGCTACATGAGAAATTACGGTACAATACACAGCATACAGAGCAGGAGAAGAAGAATTATCTGAATAACTTGAGAGATTCGATGATCTGCCAGTTCGACATCGACCCAGACACGACATTCGAACAACTGGAAAGTTACATCGAAGACAAATCGTGCGCCGAATGGTATCTGGAGAGTACTAATCTGACCCAGTACTGCGTTCCTGATCTCAAAGATATAGCTAATCTTCAAAACCAGTTGATGAAGCTCGAGTTGCCGTTGAATATAAAAGAGATAAACAGTTCTGTACCTTACGTCGAGGTACTGGAGCAGGGAGGGAAGTTCCTATCGGAGGCTTTGGAAGACCTGAAGAATACCAGGTTTGTTCAATTTTAGAAGTTAAGTCAAGCTGGCAAGTTTAAATTAATTTTTATAATGTAATTCTTATCGCAGGTGGACGATGCTGGCAATGCTCGGTGGGGGTGCGATGGCCTCTCTAATTTTTATATTTTTGATGCGTTGGATAGCGCTTCCCGTTGTTGTCGTATCGCTTCTAGGGGTTTGTGCCCTGCTTGCATGCGCTATTTACTTCCTGTACGGACTCTACATCGAGTCGACTACCTATTCAAATTACTGGTTGACTCTGGGCATAATCTGCGCCTTAATCCTCGCCATAATATTGCTGGTATCTATTTTCCTCCGCAACAGAATCTTACTGGCTTGTGAGCTCATCGGCGAGGCCAGCAAGTGAGTTTAATCTGATTATCTGTAGACTGTATCGATGCAATCCCACGTGATGGCGCCGTTGCTTAACTATTGTTTACAGAGCAGTGAGCAGCACGACTTCGACTCTTTTCTTCCCCCTAGCACCGTGGATACTACAAATCGCAGTACTCGCCTACATGGTAACCGTTGCGCTCTGCGTATACACCCTGAGGGTCGATGACTACAGAGTCCAACTTGGCGGCAACTGCGTATGCCCGGAAGGCTTGGGATACGTTGAAGGATCGATTTGTGTGCCAGAAGTCTTTGATTCGAACTGTACAGAAGACAACGGCTCCTGCGTATCGGGCAGATGTTATCTCAGCGGCAGAACAAAGCCATGGTTCTCAATCCACATGCAGGCTTTGAATGTTTTTGGTTTCTTCTGGCTAACTTTCTTCTTGAAGGCCTTCGGCGAGATGGTACTAGCTGGTACTTTTGCCACGTGGTATTGGACGTTCAAAAAATCCGATGTGCCCTTCTTCACACTGACTTCCAGCGTCTGGAGGACTATGAGGTATGACGATTCTCGCCTGTGTTCATAAGGTTTCATTGCTCTCCGAATTGTGAATGATCGTGACGATTTCAGATACCACATGGGCACTCTGGCCTTTGGATCTTTAGTCATAACGATTTGTCACTTGATACGTTTGGCTTTGGAATACGCTGAGAATAAGCTGAAGAAACACGACAATGTAGTCTTCCGGTTCATTATCAAGTGCATGAAGTGTTACTTCTGGTTACTTGAAAAGTTCATCAAATTTGTGAACAAAAATGCCTACATCATGTGCGCTATACACGGAAAATCTTTCTGCCGATCAGCTAGAGATGCCTTCGGTCTGTTATTCAGAAACATTCTCCGAGTTACTGTCCTCAACAAGGTGAATACTCTACCGATCAGTTGTAATTCGTTATATTCTTCATAATCACACATTTTATCACCCATAGATAACAGGCTTGTTACTCTTCATGGGCAAGCTACTGGTCACTGCGCTGATATCCTGCGGAGCCTGGTACTACATCGAAAACCAATATGGCAAGCCCATGCCAGTCCCAGTGGTTCCAATCGCCATAGGCACCTACTTAGTGGCGTCGTTATTCTTCAGTGTCTACTCCGTTGCGGTTGACACTCTGTTCCTCTGCTTCCTCGAAGACTCTGAACGCAACGATGGAACAGCGGAGAAGCCATACTACATGAGCAAGGGACTTATGAAGATCCTTCGAAAATAGTAGATGACCAGTCTCCACAAAATGTTGTATCTCATTCTCAGAATCTCTGTTAAATTAATTAGAATAATGATCTGTGACTAAAGAAAAATACAATGAACTAAAGGACCTTGACTTTATAGAATAAATATGAATGAGGTAAAATCAGAGCGGTGAATGTGACCAAAACAAACAAGATAATGAGACATCTAAGCTAGTTTTTTTTTTTGGTTTTTGAACCATTGCAATCTCTTTTATCTATCAGCTTAGAACGCGTTTATTTAGTGAAACCTTGAGATAAAGTTTTTTGCGTCATATCCTGTTTGTAATCCCGTTTGATATTCAACGATAAAAAAAAAAAAAAAATAGGAGACTGTAAGAAAATTGACTGTTGTGCTCGTCTTGAACAATATTTCTGTGCATTGATGTGCCCGAATTCCAATCAGATGAGGCATCATTGTTTTTGTGGGTCCCAAAATCCAGTAAAATTTATATTAGTGTCAGATGTGATAACAGACTATCTTATCACGATCCGTATTTCCTATGATAAAGTGAATTCGGTCCCGGATATACACTTCCTCCAAATTATATACCACGCACGTTCAAGATACTACGATTAATGCACGTCGAAAATGAAATTAACGTTGACTAATTAGATATATACGTAATCTAATCTAATCTTCAAACACTCTGCTGTTATTTCCGTTATCTTTTCTTGATAAGCCTGTACGAGCATTTATGATTATGTTGCTATAGCTATTCAAAACGGTTGCTGGTGAAAGGTGAATTTCAATTATTACAATATTACAATTTACCATTGTATTATTTTATATTAAAACAGGATGATGTCTTATCAATACTAAGAATATATCATTCTCCCAAAAACATGTTCAATTATCCTCAACAGCGCGAAAACCGCGGTCGTGGTTCTTCCACAGAATTCTGTCCAGTCAGGAAAACAGACACCACTCAGTTTCCTCTTACAGTCCGCACGCGAACGTTGCATTCCGCTGTAGTCCAGTCAACTTTCTACGTCCTTCTTGATGTTCTTTGTGTTAACAGATGGCTAGATAATATCTTTTAATGTTCTATCGTTATAGACAACGAGAGAGTTTAAATTGGATAAAAACCTTCGCTTCCTGTGACTCATAATGTGCCATGAAATCCGATCTTATCAGATATATCACTTTGTTATCGGTATCGGACATGATTCGCAGTCGCTAAATTCAACGACAAGTGTTCATTGGTAGTGGGGACTGAGTACAACGAGCAACTGTAACGAGACCAGTAATTGTGCAAGTCTGGGAAGTCGCTTGGAAACAGTTAGAGAAGCAGCTGTATTTATACAAAGTATAGATAAACTCGGAGTGAAAACATCTAACTGACCTTCAGGTTTTGACTGGCTGGAAATGGGCCACAAGCACGGTATGTGCACTGTATTAAACAAGTCTAAAAAATTGCATATAATTAAAATGACAATACACAAAAACTTGCTCACTTATATCAGCTTTACAATTCGGTATTGCTAATTGCAGAACAATGTCAAGATCATATTCATGTTATTTATAGTCAAGGTGATTAAAAATTCCCAATTGATAATCTGTATAATCTCAAAATGGTTCAAGGATTGATTAATCAACTTCAGATATCATTTCCGCCTGATTAAAAACTATATAATGCTTTTCTATATTGACAATTATTTCAGAGGATCCGCTGAAGCATGATCCGCAGTGGAAGGGCCCACTGAAGGGCCGATCATGCACAGATTGGTTTTGCATGATCATCTTCTTAGCGTTCGTTGTTGGATGGGCGGCTATAGGATACTATGGTGAATATTGAAACTCATAAGACACCGAGATGCCAATTATCAACAAAAATTTCAATCACAGCTTACATGAACGGAGACGTGATCCGACTGATAACACCAACGGACAGCGAAGGAAGAAAATGTGGTCTCGACGAAGATGTTATAGACAAAGAGTACTTGGTATTTTTTGATCTGACAAAATGCATGAACGTATCGGTGATAAATTCGAGATGCGACACGCCTCAAGTCTGTGTGGAAAGTTGTCCGACGGATAATTTTGTCTGGACAGTGAACAGCACGCTATTATACGACGATTTGGAGACACTGAGGGCTGCGATGATATGCAAGATTGATGTAAACTTGACCTCTTCGACGTACGAAGAGATGGCTACCTACGTTTCAAACGATGTATGCGCCTCCTGGTACCTGAACAGCACTTCGTGGACCGGTCGTTGCATTCCTAACACAGTTCCAGAAGCATTCGTCAATCTGACACTGACTCTAGACGAATTGTCCGAAGCCTCATCCTTCGTTCAACTGTTGCTTGAAATAGAAGAAATCGTGACAAACGCTTACAGCGATTTCATAGAAACGAGGTAATTGATGATGAAATAGCAGTGAAAAATAGAGTAAGAGAATTTTCTTGACTCCTTTTATTATTGCAGGTGGTTAGTTCTATCGATCCTAGGTGGCGGTGCCCTCGTCTCTTTGATTTACATTCTGCTCCTTCGCTGGCTAGCTACTCCCATTATCTTCTTATCAATCGTTGCACTCATCGCTCTACTGGTATACACCACTTATCAGTTCTACGTCCTCTACGCCGTTACGTCTTCGACATGGTGGTTGACCTTCACCATCATCAGCGCCGTACTGCTGGCTATAGTCTTGTTGGTTTGCATATTTCTGCGGACTAGAATTCGACTCGCCTGCAAACTGATCGGCGAGTCCAGCAAGTGAGTTAAATCGGGAGTAGATTTTACTTGGATATTTCAACTAATGAAACTGATTCTCACTTCATCTTGCAGAGCGGTGACTAGCATTACTTCAACTCTGCTCTTCCCGCTGATACCGTGGATACTACAGCTTCTCATAATAGGATATGGGTTCGTTGTAACGATATACGTATTGACTCTGCGGGAACAGCAGTACACGGTACAGCTTGGCGGTAATTGCGAGTGCGATGAAACTTTGGGCTACACAAATGGAACAGTTTGTTCCCCGACGATGTTCGCCGTCAGTTGCTCCGAAGATAACGGAACTTGTATATCGGGTGGATGTTACTTGACGAATACGACGACTCCGTGGTTCTCAAATTACATGCACGCTTACACCGTCGTTGCATTCTTCTGGGTGCTCTTCTTCATATCGGCATTTGGGGAAATGGTACTAGCTGGAACTTTTGCGACCTGGTATTGGACCTTCAGGAAGTCTGATGTACCTTTCTTCACCCTGACCGGTGCCGTTTGGAGAACCCTAAGGTAACGACGAGATTTAGCAAAGTCTGTTCAATGTATGTTACCATCAATTTCACTATTTCAGATACCACATAGGTACCTTGGCCTTCGGATCCCTGATCATAACGATTTGTCGATTGGTCCGACTGGCGTTGGAATACATCGACACAAAATTGAAGTCGTACGACAACGAGCTGGCGCAGTTCTTCCTCAAGTGTATGAAGTGTTACTTTTGGCTACTAGAAAAGTTCCTCAAATTCATAAACAAAAATGCTTACATCATGTGCGCGATACATGGAAAAGGTTTTTGTTATTCGGCAAGGAATGCTTTCAGTCTACTCATGAGAAATATTCTCAGAGTCTTCGTCCTCGACAAGGTACGTCTACTGATCACTGCGTGGACTGTATATTCTCGAATCGATGCTAATCGAATGAATTCCTCAACAGGTAACAGACTGGCTACTTTTCCTGGGAAAAGTATTAGTCACTGGCAGCGTAGCTTGGGGCTCCTGGTGGTACATCAGTGTAGAATATACAACTATCAATTATTGGATGGTTCCGGTAATTTTGATCGCTGTAGGAACGTACTTAGTAGCAACGGTGTTCTTCAACGTCTATTCAATGGCAGTTGACACCTTGTTTCTGTGCTTCCTCGAGGACTCCGAGCGCAACGACGGAACGCCAGAAAAGCCTTACTACATGAGCAAGGGCCTCATGAAGATTCTACGAAAATGATAGATCAAAAGTTCATTATTGTTGTATAAAAGAAAAAGAAAACTATGTATCTGTCTATTTTCCAAACTAATTTAGTGGTATGAAATTTATGTGATTTAGGATCTAGGTCACGCTGTACGCAATTGAGCCAGTGTGAAACTGTATCGTTTAAGAATATCCGGTCAAGCTTTGTAAATAAATGGAAATAATCATCATTATATGATGTATCATGACTGAAAGAATCACTAGCGTGTGAATTTTGTTACTTATTAATATTTATGGAATATAAAGCTATTTATTCTATTTTCAACACTTATTTACAGAATAAAATTTCAATAAACTCTAATACATCTCTTGTATATGTTCCGATTTTTCGCTTCGGCGTATTCATTATTCCCTTTTCATATTATCAGACGTGAGAAGATAACAAATGTTATCTGTACAATATTCGGCATACGAATAGTCGCAATTGTGTTTGAATTGCAAACAATAAAGACCCACGTACGTAGATAAGAGAAACAAACCTGACAAAATTCGGTAGCTCAAGTCTCACTCAGCTTTAGGATGAATCACCAAAGATATGAAGATAGTAAAAAATACTGAGGTGATATCATATAATCCTTCAATCAATTGTAATTGAATGAATCAACGATCACGTAGCAAAGATTGTGAAATACATTCATAAGAAAAGTTTGTTTTCACTTCTGAATCGATGTAAGGAAGAAATTGGGCAAACAATGATCGTTAAACATGATAATTACTTATTACAGGTACTAAACTTGGAATAATTTCTCTCAGTTTGTCATTGAGTTTTTTCTTTAAATATGAATATGTATGAATAAAAATTCCAGGTGATATACCCAAAGTCGAAGTAGGGACCTTATGACATACATTTGTGGTTCGGGACTCAAGAAGCTGGTTCTATATGCAACCTTGGGACAATCAATCATCAATTAGACAACATGAAATAGATATTGATACTAACATCATTCGGATTAAAAATATGTAAAATATACTGTTCAAATGGCAAGAGCATTGAATGTACTATAAGATACAGTATATGTGGTCATACTATATCAGTCAATGATATAGGCACTGCAGGCAGTGTATTACTGAAGACTGTACCCACAGATCAATTTTACTGTATAGTACTAGTAGTACTAGTTGTCATAGGAACGCACTTAATAGCACCGGTATTGTTCGATGTCTACCGCATGGTAGTTGACACGTTATTTCTTTGTTGCTTCGAGGACTCAGAACGCCCAATAAACCATATTGTATCAGCAAGGACCACAGCGAAGATTCAAAACGTGAATATTAAATTGAAATTTTAATATACTTTAATGAAAAAATAGTCAATTCTTTTGTGTTGAAAACTGAATTATCAAACTGTACAAAATACACAATGCAACCTTGTATGTAGCATATGAGGATATCTTATTATTACTTTTTATAACGATTTATAACAATTTATTATGTTTTCTATACTCGTTTGTGGAATACACGTTCAACAAATTTTAATGTACCTCAACATATATCTACCATCCCTCGATCGTTTTATTTGGATATAAAATAAATGTGTTCTATATCATTTATTCATGTTATGTGGAAAGATAATGACTATTATCTTAATATAAGAGAGACTCTTAACTGAAAAAAATCACTGATGTCACCATATTAATGACTATAGGTATATTTCTACTTTTCTCTGATGTCGATCATCGCTCGTCGTCAAGTGTCTGAAATTTATAGCATATTGTCAATGTACCCTGCATCTAATCAGGTCGCTTCGACATATCAATATCAGCAAGGAATAAAATATCAAAAAATTAGTGTTCCTTCGTAATGGCAACCGGAACAAGAGCAGCAGTCATGGAAGCCTGAATAGCTGTGAGGAGACAGTTTCAAAAAGCAAAAAGAATAAGATTAAAGAATGGCCAGAACAGGCGGTAAGTGAAGCCGCTATGTGTTATTAAATTTTTATATTCAGTTTCTGTTTGGTGCTGCATCATCGATGCTAGTTCTATCGTTACAGCTGTTTCAGACGAGACGCTCAAGTATCACCAGAAGTCGAAGGAACTGAACGAGAGTCGATCATGTACCGACTTGTACTGCCTGATCATCTTCCTATCATTTGTGATCGGATGGGGCGGAGTGGGACTCTATGGTTCGTAGCTTCTCACCGAATCTCTTGAGTTCATAATAATTGAATTGAATATAGTAATCCATGACTACAGCGTACTTGAAGGGTGATGTGGTCCGACTGTTAGCACCGACGGACAGCGAAGGACGAAAATGTGGTCTTGACGAGGATGTTACGGACAAAAAATTCCTGGTATTTTTCGATCTGACGAAATGTGTGAACGCGACGGCATTAGGTTCAAGATGTAGCACGCCTCAAGTGTGCGTCGAGAGTTGTCCCACCAATGATTTTGTCTGGACAGTAAACAGCACGCTCTTGATAAACGACCTGCCGACGGTGAGGGCTTCGATGATATGCAAGGCCCAAGTGAACCTGACCGCATCGACGTACAACCAGATGGCTACATACGTTTCAAACGATGTATGCGCCCGATGGTATCTGAACAGCAGCTCATGGATCGGTCGCTGCATTCCTAACGGAGTTCCCGATTCGTTTGTCAATCTAACACTGACTCTACAGGAACTAGCCGAAGCCTCCGAAATCGTCGCGCTGTTCTTTCAAATAGAAGAAACTGTGACCAATGCTTACAACGACTTTCTAGCCACCAGGTAAAACATCGTTTCAATTTCGGTTATGAGTTAAACAACGAAATTTATAATTGCAGGTGGCTGGTTCTGGCGATACTTGGCTGTAGTACCCTAGTATCTTTGATTTACATCCTCCTCTTGCACTGGCTAGCATCATCGATTGTCTGTCTATCGATCGTCGCAGCCTCTGCGCTTCTAACATACTCCACCTATCAATTTTTCGTGTTCTACGCCGACGATCACTCAGCTTGGTGGCTGGCTTTTGGCGTCATGAGCGGAATACTGCTGGGCGTAGTATTGCTGGTGTGTATTTTTCTGAGGAATAGAATCCTCCTGGCTTGTAAGCTCATCGGAGAGTCCAGCAGGTGAATTGAACGGACTGAGATTGTATAAATATTCGCTCGCTGGTACCATTGATGGAATCTTTTCTTTTCCAGGGCGGTGATCAATGGTACTTTGTCTCTGTTCTTCCCATTGGTTCCTGTTGTCTTTCAAATTCTGACATTGGGATACGCGTTAGTGGTCGCAGTCTATGTTCTCACATTCAGGGTTGAAAATTACACGGTACAACTTGGCGGCAATTGTGTATGCGATGAGGCTGTGGGTTACACAAATGGAACAACATGTTCGCCGCAAATATTCGCCGCCAGTTGTAGAGAAGATAATTCCACTTGCATATCAGGTGGATGTTATTTGTCGAGCACGGCGACTCCGTGGTTTGCCTATTGCATGCAGGTTGTTAACGTTGTTGGTCTATTTTGGGTAATTTCATTCATATCAGCATTTGGCGACATGGTTCTCGCCGGTACGTTCGGAACCTGGTATTGGACGATGAAAAAGTCGGATGTTCCTTTCTCCGCACTGCTCGGCAGCGTGCGAAGAACGCTGAGGTACCGAAGCACCGTCTCCTCCATGTTCTTAATATCGAATAATCTCTCAAATTTCAGATACCACTTGGGTACCTTGGCGTTTGGATCGCTATTGATAACAATTTGTACCTTGATTCAAATAGTATTAGACATTTTGAATTCAGGATTGAAGAAATGGAGCAACATAATGACACGGTTCCTCCTGAGGTGTATGAATTGTTGCTTTTCGATATTAGAAAAATTCTTCAAATTCATGAACAAAAATGCGTACATCGTGTGCGCGATACAAGGAAAAGGTTTTTACCCCTCCGCAAAAGAGGCATTGGCTCTATTAATGAGAAATATTCTGCGAGTTATCGTTCTCGACAAAGTAAGTATAACAATGTACTTGACTTCGCTAAGAATTTTGTGATAATCTAACGATTTAACAAATAGGTAACAGAGTTTTTGCTCTTCGTGGGACAATTATCCATCACTATCGGCATGGTTTGGGGTTCCTGGTGGTACATCACGACAGAATATACCGAAATCAATTACTGGCCAGTTCCAGTAGCTCTAGTCGGGATAGGGACGTATTTGATAACGTCGGTATTCTTCAGCGTTTATTCAATGGCAATTGAAACGATATTTCACTGTTTCCTGGAGGATTCTGAATCAAACGACGGGACACCGGAGAAGCCATATTACATGAGCCAGAGACTGAAGAAGATTCTATCTAAGTCATAGATCAGAAAATTCGACGAATAAGATACAAAATATGTGTTCTGCTAGTTATAAACTGATTTAAAAATATTTAAGACTCAATTTTTAGCGTTTAATGATCATTTTATTAACCAGATGAATTAGCAAAATTGTATAATTAATCGTTTAAATAAATAGATATAATATCTGACTACTTCTGTGACGAACTCGTTTACGCACTAATTCTGAATATACGAAGCTTCTAACAATTGGATTAATTATTGATCAATAACTTTATAATCGTTAAATTTTAGCAATGCACCAATATTGAATATATATTTGTTTGTTTTTTTATATAATATAATCTGATAAACTCTCGTTAAAAAATATAAAATAAAACTACAGTCATACAGAGACGCCAATGTCTACCTTCAAACCAATATTCAGAATATAAATCGTGACGCAGAAGCATATATAATATACGTGGATATAGATGAATAGCAAATTGGATATTACAATCCTCATTCAGCTGTCTAAAATAACGTCAAAAATGTTGCACAGAATTAATTTTGGAAAAGAGTGCGCGTGAACTCGATGTAGTCGAGGGCTCCCGTAATCGGTCTTTCCGTCTTTGGATCGACGTACGATTTCATGCGGGCCACGCAATAGTCGGCCATTTCCTTCGTGAGGTTCTGAAAAAGGGTGGAAAAAACTAAATTAATACCGAGATCCAGATACTCTGAGCAATTCCAAGCTAGCATCGAGTAAATTACCGCGTAGAGTTCCTCCTTCGTCACGTACGGCCGGTCCGCTGCGGTGATGGCTCGGAAGGCGTTCTCGATCTCTTCCGAGCTCTGAACGTTCTCGGTTTCCTTGCTGATCATAAACGCCATGTATTCTTGCAGGGATACGTATCCGTCCCTGTTCGGATCGACGACGTCTGTGGGAGATAAAAACCACGATATAAATGATATTCAACAGTGCATATCGAAGCCAGAATACCAACCGAGAATGTTTTCGAACTCCGGATCAGGCTGGCCCTCTTCGACCATGGGAAGGTCGTACCCAAGGGCTCTGAGACAGGATTTGAATTCCTGTTGGTTGAGTCTGCCGCTCTTGTCCTTGTCGAAGTGCTTGAACATCATTGAGAACTCCTTGAGAGCGTCTTCGGACACTCCGGACTGGTTTCGAGCCTGTATTTGCTGTTCCAAATTGTGCTGCATTCTCATTCCCAGCTGGTCCAGCTGGTCCCATTGCTGCGCCAAACCGACTGTACTGTGCTCGGTGTATCTGTTATCAAGGATCAAATGTTCCTCCAGAATAGCACCCAGGTCTTCTATCTTTTTCAGGTCCTGTCTTCTGGCTCTGACCTCCAAAGCCTTTCGCTTGGTCGCTTCCAGCTGCTGTTCCAAAGACCCTGATCCCTCCATCATCGACGTTCTCGTCTCCGCGAGCCACTGGTGGAAGGCATTTGCGTGTTTGGCAAACTCCTTTCTCAATTTGTCGTTCTCTTCCTGTCTCTGAGCCTCCTTGGCAAGTTCGACGTCCCTTTCCTTGATTATCTTCTGAAGGTTTCGCCATGTGTCTTCCAGAGCTTCCATCGTAAACCAGGTGTACGGATTGGGACCGACGTTGAAGCTCTTTATCTGCCTATCGAGAGCCGCTAGCGCCTGAAAGTCGGCTTCGGCGGATGACAGACTGGCCTGGAATTGTGCGTGGGCTTCGCGGAGCGCCCTGATCTCTTCGATGCTGTTGCATCTAACGGGGTCAGTGAGATCCTCCTCGGCGTTTTCGAACCAGGAATTGAAGGCCGAAGCCTTCTTGGCAAAGGTGAGATAGAGTTCTTCGATCTGTCTGAACTGATCCTGCATACGGAGCAGTCGTTGTTTCCTGGCGTCTGAATCAGCCAGGAGTTTTTGCCACCTGGCGATAACATCGGCGTGTCGTTTCTGGATGCTGGGTGTCTGCTCGTGTCCGGAATCCACGAGTCTGTCCTTGAGAGAAGCAATGTTCTGGATTCCCTCGTGTTCGAAAGCGTGGAGACCGGCGTCAAAGGTCTCCTGCTTGGTGAGCAGAGTCTGAACAGTCGATAAATCCCTGCCAAACTCTTCCGATCTGACATGGGTCTCCTTGTCCGCGATCCAAGACTCCACCACATCTGCCTTCCACATGAATTGAAGATAGGCAGAGTTGTCGTTCAGTCTCGCCTTCCTTCTGGCTGCCAGGGCTGACAGTTGGTCAAGTTTTCCACGCAGCTGAGTACATCTCTGGCTGATGGCATCCGCTCGGTGATTTCCAGCCTCCACAAGAGCAGCTCCCGCGTCACAGATATCTTTGCAACGTTCTCCGTGAGCAGCAAAGTCCGTTTCGAAAGCGTCGTGTTTCTTGAGGAGTCCTTGAACCGCGGCCATAGTGTCTCCGTAATCTTCGACGGAGAGGAGCTGCTGCTTCTCGGTTATCCAAGCCTCCTCTTCTTCGACCTTGGCAAGGAATTGTTGGTAGGTCAACGACTCGTCTAACTTCTGTCCCCTGGTGGCAGCCAGTTGCTTCAGTTCAGCCCAAGCCTGATTGAGGAGTTTCAATCTCTGTTCGATCTCGGGAACTCCCAAGTTAGAAACGTCCATCAGTTTCTCTCCAGCTTCTTGGACAGCTTGGATAGCAGGCTCATGACTTCCGAGCTCAGCCTCGAGCCGCTTGTGCTTCTTCTTAAGATTTTGAACCCCGGTTAAATCGCGTCCGTAATCGTCCGATCCGACGAGCAACTTCTTTTCCTTTATCCAGGACTCCTCGTCGGCGATGTCCCTGAAGAATTGATGCAGGGTATTAGCCTCGTTGAGCCTGGCTTGACGATGAGCAGCCAGATTCCTAATTCGTTCGTATCGTTCGTTGATGCTCTGCCGCTTCTCCTGTATACCAGCGGCGTCGAACTGCCCACTTTCTATCAGTGAATCGGCCTGGCCATTCATGTCCTTGATCCTCTCTTCGTGAGCCTGAATGTCGGCTTCTACGAGCTGATGCTTCTTCATAAGATTCTGAACGGAGGCAAGGTCCTTGCCGGCATCTTCGGAGGTCAGAAGACTCTCAACCTCTCCAAGCCAAAAGTCGAGATCCTTGACTGCGGCGATGTAGGTCCTCTGCTTGTTCGCCTCCTTCAGTTTCAACGACTTCTCAGTCGTCTTCTGGGTCAAGTATTCCCACTGGTCAGCAATGGATGCGAGCCTCGCTTGCACCGCGTCTTCGGACCCGGCGCACTGATGTTTGTCTATCAGATTAGTGCCCATGGCTAGGACAGACTGAATCCTATCGGCATTGGCAGCGAGTTCGGCTTCGAAGGCTTGGTGCTTCTGGTGTTTCGACTGAATGTTGGCAGGGTCCTTGTAATTCTCCTCGGTAGCAAGCTGGAGTTTCTCGGCGATCCAGTTCTCCATCTCGTCGGCGTCCCTTGAGAACTGTTGAAGAGTTTGAGACTCTCCCAGCTTTGATCGTTTCTCTATCAAAGCGTCTTTGAGATGCTTCCAGCGGTCCAGAACCTGACGACGTCTCTCGTCTATCGGTTTTGCCGCGTAATGTTCCGCGGCAATTAATTGATCAGCGAGAGTTTGAAGCGCGGCGATCTTCTCCTCGTGGGCGTTTATCGCCTTGTCAAAATCTTCGTGCTTCTTTATGAGAGCCTCAACGTTGTCGCCACTGTCCACGGCGTCGGCGCTACCGAGGAAAGCCTCCCTCGCGCTCATCCAGTTCTCAGCCTGCTCGCAATCGCGACAGAATAACTGCAGCTCGAGGTTCTGGTCGAGCTGCATACGACGCTGAATCCAAGCCTTCTCAAGCTCCTGACGAGCCTCGGCCATAGCTTCCAGCTTCTCCTGAATCTCCACGCTCGCGTAATGGCTCGACTGCAACAGCTGCTGTCCGAACAGTTCGAAAGCTTGGAATGTTCCCGCGCGAGCGTCGATCTCGGTTCGATGTTCCTAGAAAATTGTTTGATCAAGATTTAGGGAATTAAAGATCGTCAAAGCACTAGGACGATAAAACTGAAAGCGAAAAATTAGAGACACTGTTAATAAGCGTCACTCTCAATCTAGTTTTGTTTTTTGTGTCATGAGTTTCTCCCCAAAATCTAAATACTGATTGAAAATATGATAGTTAGTTGATATTAGACTGTCCGATGAAATAAAAAAAAAACCGTGGTGTTACATAATTGATTAATATTTTTGTTTTGTTCCATGCTTCAAATCGCTTGGAATACCTCTGGAAGTACGCCGTAACGCGCGTCAATCTCTGCCCTGTGATTCTACAATTTAAATTTTGAATTTTATGAATGTGATATGCGTTTTATCGATTCATCCTTGTAGAATAATTACCTGGTGTCTTTCAAGGAGCGCTTCGGCACCGGTGACGTCGGCGGCCAGTTCTTCGGAGGCGACGAGTCCCATCATGGAGTTTATCCATGCCATCAGATCTCTGTAGTCGCTCAGATATCTCTGCAGATCGTAAGAGTCCAAAAGTTTCTCCTTCCTGCTGTTGGCCTTGGCGGTGAGCTGGGTCCATTCCTCGTTGATTTCCTTCTGCTTGGCGTAAGTCTGCTCAGCAGTATCAGGGTGCGATTGCATCAGGCGATTGGCGATTTCGTCTAGCTGCCTTATCTTGTCTCCAAGGGCGGCGAGGTCTCGTTCGAGTCCCTCGTGCTTTCTCTGCAGGGCTTGCACACTGCGGAGATCCTTTCCGAGATCGTCGTTGTTCAGCGCGGCGTCCTTCTCCCTGATCCAGTCCTTGGTCTCGTCAACGTCGCGATGGAACCTTTGAACCTCGTGGGCAGATCCCAGCTGACTGGCTCTCTCGGCGGTCAAAGTTTGAAGCCCTGTCCATTTCTCGTTCAGGTCTTGGATCTGAGTCTGAATTTTGAGCGCAGCTTCCGTCTGTCCGAGGCTCATCAGCTGCACAGCGATTTCGTTCATCTCTGCCAGTCTGACCTCATTGGCTTTCAGATCGGCCTGGAAGTCGTCGAACTTCTTTTGCATCACTTCGACCTGCTCTAAATCTTCGCCCACGTCTTGAACCTGGGCGTGATTCTCCTTGGCCTTTATCCAGGTGGCTAACTCAGCCGCTTCTCTGACTAAAACGTAAGCCTTTGCAGTTTCGTTCAGTTTGTTCTGACGTTCGTGAGCCAGGTACAAGAGATCGTCGTACTGGGCTTGTATCTGGGCCTGCCTTGCGGCAATGGAGCTCTGCTCCCTGGCCAAATTTTGCTGCGAAGCGCTGAGTCCTGCCTCAGGTTCGACCCTCTTGACGTAAGCAGCTGGTACGAATCCTTGTCTGTCGTTGACTTCGACTTTCCACCAATCTTTGTTGTTTGAGTTCAACAGAGTCAGGGTGTCTCCCTTCTTCATTGAGACTTCCCTCGGTGATTTTTCGGCATAATCGTAGAGCGCGACGACGCATTCCTTTCCAGCAATGTCAATGGTAGGCGTCTCCTGCTGTCTGCAGGCAGCGGCTTGTTCCCTGAGGCCGCCAATTGTGCTGGCAAAGGCTTCCAAGTCGCTGACCAGAGCCTCGTGCTTCTTGAGCAGAGCCTCACTGCTGTCCTCGTCCTTTCCGTAATCGGCGTTCAGGACAATCGGACGTTTCTCCTTCATCCAGGACTCGGCCTCGTTTGCGTCGGCAAAGTACTGATGAGCCTGGAGAGAATCGTCCAGGTCGGTTTTACGCTGTTTAGCCTTCTCCTTCAGCGATCCCCAGTGCTCGTCCAGGGCTGCTAATCTCTGGCTTATTTCTTCCGCAGCAAAGTGTCCGTCCTTAAGCATCTTGGATCCCGATTGGCAGACGGCGGCTACTCTGGGTTCGTGATTATTTATCTCCGCCAGTACAGCCTGGTGCTTCTTCTGCAGGTTTTGTACCCCGATCAGGTCACGGCCTCGGTTGGTGCTAGCAGCCACGGGTTCCTTCTCCCTGATCCAAGCCTCCTCGTCCTCAATGTCTCTGAATAGCTGCTGAACCTGCAGAGAATCCAAAAGTCTCTGTTTCCTGATGCTCATAGGACGCTGTAGAGCGGCGTAACGTCCTCCGAGCTGATCCTGCTTGGCCTGGATATTGTCCTTGTCGAAATGTCCAGAGCTCACAAACTGCTCGGCAGCCTGGGCAATGCCCTCAATTCTGTCCGTGTGAGAGGCGACGTCGGCCTCCAGGAGGGCGTGCTTCTTCTGTAGATTTTGTACGCTCGTCAAATCCTTTCCGTAATCCTCGGACAGCAGCTGACCCTCGACCTCTGAGAGCCAGAGCTCGACGTCTTCCACGGTTCTATTAAACTGCTGTTGCTGCGCAGCCTCCTGGAGCTTTGATCCCTTCTTTTCCGTGGCGTGAACTAGACTGTCCCAGAGAGAAGCGATCTCGTCGGTTCTTTGGCGAATGCGTTCGGTGGCGTAGTGTTCTTCTTCGATGAGCCTCTGCCCGGTGGAGACCATCTCTTCCATCCTGGTCTTGTTGGCGTTTAGTTCCTGCTCGAAGTTCTGATGCTTCTGAACTTTTCCATTCAAGTTAGTCGGGTCCAGGTAGCTGTCGTCTGTCGCGAATTTTATCTTCTCATTGACCCATCCTTTTGTCTCGTCGCAGTCCCTCTCAAACTGCTGCAGAACATAGGCGTCGGCTAGACGGCGCCTTCTCAGTTCAGACTTGTCCATGAGCGCGCCTCGTCTCTCCAGCAGTAATTGACGACGCTGGAAGACGTCCTCGGCGGCGTAGTGCTCTCCTTCGATCAACTTTCTCGCGAATTCGTCAAGGACTTTTATCTTCTCATCCTGGGCGACGAGGGACTTGTGAAAGTCCTCGTGCTTCTTGATAAGTGCTTCGACACTGTCCAGAGAGTCCCCAAGGTCTTCGTTGGCCAGAAAGGCCTCCTGCTTAGCCATCCAGGCGTCAGCCTGTTCCGTGTCTCTGTAAAATAGCTGAAGATCCATGCACTGCTCGTAGAGAATGCGGCGCTCCTCCCACAGGCTCAATAGGGAGGCTTTGTCAGCCGCCAGGGACTCCAGTTTCCTCTCGACTTCCTCAGCGGCGTAATGCTTCCTGTCCAAGAGCTGATTTCCAGCTAGAGCTGTTGACTCGAAGCTGTCTTCCCTTGCGTCTATCTCTCCCTTGTGTTCCTGGTGTCTTTCGAGCAGAGCTTCGGCTCCCGCAACGTCCTTGGCTAGTTCGTCGGCGGAGATAATGGCCCTCATGTCGTTCATCCAGGATACGAGGTCCCTGTAATCTGCCAAGAATCTATGCAGATAATAAGATTCGTCCAATTTCGACCTCCTTTCTTTGGCCTTTGCCGTCAGGCTCTCCCAAAGCTGCAAAATCTCCGCTCGCTTCGACTGAATCTGCTGCGAATGATCCGCCTGATGGATGGCGGCCAGTCTGTCAGCCTCCGCTCCTAGCGTGGCGACCTTGTCTTCTAGGGCGGCCAGATCTCGCTCTATGCCTTCGTGCTTCCTCTGCAGGGTTTGAACACTGGCCAAATCCCTGCCGAAATCATCGGACGAGAGGACCACGTCCTTTTCTGCAATCCAGGCCATGGTTTCATCGGCGTCTCGGTTGAACCTCTGGATCTCGTGAGCCCCGAACAGTTTTTCCTGGCGTAGAATAGCGAGCTGTTTCAGCCTCTGCCAGGACTCGTTGAGCTCCTCTTTCCTCCGCAGGATCGTGTCCCTCTCCGGATGACCATCGAGCAGCAGTTTATCCGCGAGTTCGTTGACCTCGGTTACTCTGTACTCCTGGCTAGCCATATCCTTCTGAAACTCGTCGAACTTCCTCTGCAATACTTCAACGTGTTCTAAATCGTGACCAAATTCGTCCGTGGTAACGAAAGCCTCCTTGTCGTGAATCCAGAACATGACCTCGTCGCAGTGACGCAGGAACTGAACGAGCACCAGAGCCTGTTGCAGCTTCAATCCCTTGTCAGCAAGACGGGACAAGAGCAGCTCCCAGAGACGATGAAGCTCCTCCAGCCGTTTGCGGATCACATCGGAGGAGAAGTGATGCTGGGAAATCATCTCGGAACCCGTATTGTCCAGCAGGACTATGGCGTTCGAGTGCGCAGCTACCTCCGCCTCAAACGCCTGGTGCTTCTGAATCTTTGCTTGCAGATTGGTCGGGTCTTTGTAACTCTCGTCGGAAGCCGCTTGGAGCTTCTCGTATATCCATCCCTCGAGTTCGTCCGCATCTCGCTTAAAATACTGGACGAAAAAAAAAAAAGACTTTACACAGTGCACAAAATATTTTTATTTTTTTCTAATATTGCTAGAAGACTCTGAATTTGTGTACATTGGTAAATTTTTTACACAAATACAATAACAATTTTGAATATTTATCTGGACTCGAATATAAGCGAATAACATAAAGAAAAACAATTGAAGTTAGACCGACTGTCAATTATCGACGTGTGTGTGCGTGTGTTACCTGAAAGCGACGGGAGTCTTCGAGTTTGTCTCGTTTGCATCTAGCCTCGGACTTGAAGTTGGCATATCGTCCTAGTACTTGTTCCCTTCGATCCTGAATGTCCTCCGCATTCTCGAGTATCTTTACCTCCTTAGGAGTTATCTGATCCATGATGTAATTGTTACTCTGACAGAAAATAATAACCGGATGCTTCTATCGGTATTGAATGAGTCGAGGAGTGTAGGCAGCAAGATGGCCGCGGGGTGTGGCAGAGTCCGAAAGAAACTCCAACTGATATCGATGAATATATATCCTCGTTATTTATTTCACTCGATATAACACGTAGCCTGGCCGATTCGAGGCCTGTGAGAAACGTCGGTGGGTAAAAATGACAGGAAAAAATTGACAAAACAAGTCATAGACACGACACCGACTCTCGCGATTCGGAACGTCGTTCGATACTGTGTTAGTTGTGCCGCAATCCGCGGGGGAAACTCGGTGTGTATCGGTAAGGTTCGTAATATTCCGTTGTAACTTTGCCTGTGATTGGCTCGTCGATTATAAATCATCCAATGGGATCGTGCGGGCGGAGATAATGCGCGATCGTGATATAAAGTAACAGCGTAGTTTAAAAATAGAAATTACGTTAGATGCGCGTATGTAACGTATTACAGTTACTGTACACACAAATGGTATGAGAATTACAGTTTTCCTGTCAGAATTGATTACGCTTCATATGTGTCGCAGCGTGACGAACGTCGTCGGTTATTCATTTGTTTATTTAATATGTATTTGCATAATAATAGTCAACGATATCCGTATATTATTTGAATAAAGTCTGTTAATAATAAAAATGTTATTTCACGTTATCTGCGTATGATTCAATACCGGTCTGAGGAATGCGTACATAATTCTATAGATAAACACGACACGCGGATAAGAGATAATACGTATAGTAAATTATATGAAGAATCCGAGTTTAGCGGAAAATTTTATAAGTTTGTTCAGGATTTTAAAACAAAAGAAGATTTTACGATAATATTTGTTTATTTTATGTTACAATACTATTATATCTAGATTTCCGTTATTATGATTATTATTATTATTTTTTTTTTTCAATGAAGATAAGAGAATAATGGTAAAATTAATAAATATTAATCGATAATTGTATATGATACAGTATTTTTTTTTCTTTTTTTTTTCTTTTTATTATTAAATTTCACCTACAAACAACGAATCACAGAACGTTACATTATAGTTCCTTATACGTTAAATCAATTTTCATTTTATTTCAATCATCAATTACCTATATATATATATATATATGTGTGTGTGTATATATATATATATTCTTTTCCGTTTTTTTTTCAATTTCATCATTGTTATATAATAATATGTATATACTATATACTTAATCTTTAATATTTTACAAGTAAATATAATCAATCATTTATGTATATATATAATATTCTTATTACAATAAAATTCTTATAATCTACAAATATCATATTATAGTAATCGTAGTCAAATGTTGTTTTATTTAATTATTTATTCATTTTAAATCAGGGTATATAAAGTTAATGTGTGATTTTTTTTTTTTAAATCAATCTCACTTTCCATCCATTCAATCTTTCCCCTCGACAAAAAAAAAAGAAAGTATTTTTCAACTCTCTTCATCCATAATTATTTATTTAGTATGCAATCGATTTTTGATAAGTATTATGTTGTTATTTAATTCTTTTTCTACATCATTCATGTACGTAGTATTATATTAATTATGTAGGTACTTGCTTCTGGTTTGTTGTACTGTAATTTTCGCGTTATAATATGTAATATATGTATAAACATTATCTTTTTTTTTTATATAAGAATTATATAAATTATATATAGAATTTATTTATGTTTCTTTTTTTTTCTTCCTACGTATAATGTCATCTGGGTATCGAAATTTCGAAAAAAAAAAAAAAAAAGAAATGGCGTTGGAATAACTGTCGTCATGATTGATTAAGTACGAAAATTATAAAACAAAAAATTGTTTCTACACATGCATATTTTTTACTTCTTCTACCTTTGTAACATTTGTTTGTTTTTGTATTGTATCTTATTTCTTGAAAAGGCAACGCGTCTTTATTTTATTTTATATATTTATCTATTTATTTATTTTTATTTTTGTATTTGTATTTAAAATTCAAGGCAATAATTTTTGTATCATCTGTCAATCTGAGTCCCGATGCACATAAGGAATTTATGTGTATACGGTATAAAAAGAATGAAAAAAAAAACAAAAAAACAAGCAACAATTGCATCATACCCATACGAACCACCCACACAATATTGAGAATAACGTGAATCTTGATTTTTTTTATTTTTTTTTTATTGTAATTTTATTTGCAATTTTTTATAAATATGTTTCTGTTCTGCACCTCAGTATAATTAACAAATGCAAGGGACCGTTTCAGGCATTACTGGCAGTACAGGATTATTTGTATTTTTTTTATTTTTTTTTATTTGTATCTTTCTATTATATGTTTCGTTTCTTTTTTTTTTTTTATTTTTTTTTTTTTTTTTTTTTTTTTTTTTTTTTTTTTTTGCACATTGTATTTTACTTTTTCTTCTTGTTCTCATATTATTACTGTATACATGTATAATAATATTATAATACATAATAAACTTTTTTATTTTTTATTTTTTGCAAAAATTTGTTTTATGGTCAGAGGGTTATGGGGGGGGGAGGGGTTATTATAAAAGCCTTATTACATTTATACGTATCATAAAAATGTTATCTATTATCAATGAATTGAATGAATGAATGAATGAATGAAAAAAAATTGCAATATACATTTATTATTTAAGAGAAAAGAGAAAAAAAAAAATTCAAAATTATTCATGATTTTCTTTATTATTTTCTTTTTTTTTCTTTTCATACTATATTTGTAATTGTCTTTTGATATATAAATATATATATATATATATACATGCAGAAGAAAGAAGGAGGAAAAAGAAAATTAATATAACAAGGATAATAATAATAATTGATTAAAAATTCTTAAATCTATGTATTATACAACTGATAATCGTACACTTAGTTTTTTTTTTTCACACTTTTAGATTTTCGGGGTATTTTGTTGGGGCTGAGAGACGGGAAGGGAGGGGGATTTAACAAAATTTTAGCATTATCATTATCATTATTATTGTTATTGTTTATCAACTATTTTTATTATCGTTATTTATTTACGTTAATTTTTTCTTTTTTTTCTTTCAACTTCCGTTCGATCGCGTTATCTTGTATTTTCATTGATTTTTTTTTCACAATTTTAATTTTAGATACCAATTTTAAACTTGGATGTACTATTTAGTATTATCTCTATTTTCTTTTTTTTTTCATTATTTTTCTGACAACGAGATTCATCGATTAATTAAAATTATACAGTAAAATTTTCGAACACATTGATTTTTTTTTTTTCAATTGTTTAAATTATTTTTATCACGCGTAAGGCGCGCATTGAAAGTTGAAAATCCGTGTTCGTTGCAATTTCAATCCAATTTTTGTTTTTTTTTTCTTGTCATTTTTAGTGCAGCCATCATGTACCTGTATTCAATATCAAACTACAATCATACAATATATATATAAATTTAAATATATAATAATATTTATTAATATTATAATATATAATGTATATATATATATATAATATATAAATATGTATGTATTGGTATCTTTTATTATTTATTTTTCATTTGTTTCAGTTCAGAGAATAATTCATCATTTATTTATTTATATTTTTTTTTTGTTTCATCGCGTTCAAATACAATATTGTTTTTTTTTTTTTTTATTATATAATTCATACATACATAACATATCTGTGTGTAACGTTTATAGTATATCATTTTACTTCAATTTCAATGTCAATTTTTCTCTAATCATTATTTCTACATCAACTTTTCACCTCCTCACACAATAACTCGTCAATCTCTAAATAACATTTTTTGTTTCTTTTGTTGGACCTCTCTGTGTGTGTGTGTACCATGTACAATAGTCAGCACCATACTTTTCTTTTTTTCTTCTTCTTCTTTTAATAATCAATATAATAACCACATTTAATCGACAAATATCTTGAAACAGTCGTACGACTAATTTTTGTTTGTTTCATTCGATTGTTTCACTTTCTTTCTCCAAATCTCTCTATTATTAAAAAAATATATATAATATACCTATAGATATACTCAATATATATATATTCTTTTTTTTTTTTCTTTCTCCATTTATTTATTTTTATCCTTTCTTCCTCCCTGAGCCTTTTTCATATCGCTCTTATAGAAATTCTCTATCTCTATTTCAAACTTTAACACGATTTTCTTTTCTTCTATTTTTTTCTTCTAAACCATTTCACAGCCCTTATATTTCGTTACGTTTTTTTTTTTTTTTTTTAAATTTTTCATTTTCTTAAAACACAAATTTCCTTACCATATATGTATATATATATATATATATATATACTATATATACTATAACAATTTTCTTATCAATTATTTAATTTAATCAATTATCATTATTATTATGTGTTTGTGTGTTAATTTTTTTTTCCCTTCTTTCTTCCTTGGTTTTTTTTTTTCTTTTTATGTTGTTTGTTATACATATATATAGGTATATCAATGATCTAAAGGTACAATAAATAATTTAGCAAATTTTTTCTTTATTTTTTCTCATTTTCATCGTTTAACTTTTCTTTTTAAATTAATCTATATGTATATTCAAGTTAAGTAGTTTTGTCCTTTTTGAACTACACAATATTTTATACATATATATATATATGTATTCATCAATAATTACACAGATCCAACCACAAATTTTTTTTTTCTTTCTTCTTTTCATTATCAATATACAGAATAATATAACTAAATTGTTGGGGTTTTTTTTCGTTTTTTTTTTTTTTTTTTTACTTTTGTACAAATTTAAAAAATTTTCTAATATAATTTACGAAAAACTTCCTTTCTGTACGTCAATTTTCAATATTTAATAATGATATCGTTAGGAGAAAAAATAATGAATGAAATCTCATTCTTTTTTTTTTTTTCTTCTTCTTCTTCTTTTCACGGCAATTATATCTACACAGACACACTAGGCGCATACATACATTATCAATAGGGGTATACCGTCGATATTCATATACATATATAATATAATACAATACAAACAATAACAGAGTCTGGATTATCATTATTTATCTATTTATTTATTTATTTATTTATTTATTCAATTATTTATCGTAATTTTTTTTTTCAATAGACGTGGGGGCCTGGGGGCTTGGGATTGAGATTTAAATAATTTGAGGAATATGCCAAGTTGGCATTTTGTCGTTATCATTCTCCTCCTCCTCCTCCTCCTCCTGCTTCTTCTCCTTTTTCATCTCCTCGGTACGAATAATAAAATCTTTATCATTACGAATTATGAGATTATTATTTTGTCGATGACTATCGTTATAATTACTGTAATTAATTCTTAATCTCGTATTATCAACAATTCGATGTATATGATCGTTATTGTTATCCCTATAACGTATAAAATGATGCTGTTGCTGTTGCTGTTGCTGTTGTTGTTGCTGTTGCTGTTTAGATCTATCGATTTTTATACGCCATTGGGATTTCGAGGCCTCGTCTCACGCCCCCGTGCAATCAATTTCGATAATGTCTTTAGGAACGTCGACGAACTGATAAACCAATCGTTGACCGTCGACCTTAGCAAGTATCCCGCGCTGGTAATAGTACCTCAAAGCTCTTCCCATCGTTTCATAATTCATGTCAGGTTTATTTTTGTGCAATCCCCACAGTCTTGATACAGCTTTGCTATCTACGAGTTTGAATACTCCTCTCTCTCTGTTTGTCCATTTAATGAAACGTGGACAGTATTCCCGATCTTGCAACAATTTGAGCAAAAATTCCCAAAGATAGGTCGTCGATCCTTCCCTAGATTTTCGTTTAACAGCTGCGCCGCCTTCACCCTGACGAGGTTTCTTCAATTTATTCTTCTTCGGTCGAGGTGGAAATCCCAGCTCCAAAAGATAGAGATCATCCGATACGGAACTAGTCGCTGCCTGTATCACGCTAGTCGGTACACCGCCCGGACCACGAGGAGGACTCGGCGTGCAAGGTGTTGCGAATTGCCCACCGCCGCCGTACATGGAACTGACGTAGTTGCTGTAACTCTCGGATACTGTAACGATAGAAAAGCAATACAAGATTATTAAGAATCTAAATGTACAAAATATTTATTATTATCATTCTTCTTACATTAGCTTGTAACGATGATAACGATTTTAATTAATGGACAAAAAAAAAAATAAAAAAAAATACCGTTATCAAAGGCAATATTGTGTCATCGTGGAACATGATTTATAAAAATCTTAGCTAAAATATGAATAGTAGATATTATACATAATGTGACGTGGAAAGATTCGCAGAGTTAATAAATGCTTCCGTTACTCAAGATAACACAGTCTCTTCATTTCTATCTCTGTGTATGTAATTGATACTCGGATAGCTACTGTATATGAATATAAATTCTGCCCTATCGATGATATTCGCATATTTATATTGTGTGTGTGTGTGTTTGTGTTTGTATGTTTCAAATCTGTTTTATGTTGCAACAGAGTTTAACACGAGAGTATCTCACAGATGGCGCCAAGTGTTACAAAAAGCAACCGAGATTTATATACATATACACCGTGTATAAGCGAGAGACGATCTCACTTTCGCGAAGATAAGAGAAAAAGAATCTCAACTCGCGTATATTACGTTACAACACATAATTCGACATTTTTTTTCCTCTTTCTTTTGCGTATTTTCTTTCTTATTGAATTTTGATCCATCGAAATTATCGTATCGGATTCATAAATGAACTTCGAGTCTATACAGGCTTATATGTACAATGTTGTTGATAAATTCATGTGTGTAATCAAATTTATCTAGAAAATTTTTATTTTTCTTCATTCTTGTTTTGTTTCGATATAATGTGCAAAATAAGCTAAAGAAAGAGAAGACATAAAAATAAAAAAAAATTAAATAAAAAAGAAAGCGACACACACACGGAATACGAAATGTTTTATCTCTTTTGATAACGTACATATACAATAACGTACGTAGGTCGGCTATATTACATGTTGGAGATGAGGTAGTCGTAAGTCGTGAAAACAAGCTCACATCGTATAAGTATATGTATACATGCGTATGTATACTATAATTGAAAATACAATATTAAACATAAATTACGTTATAAATTATATTTATTATTAAACGTTTAAAGGTCGTCGCAAAACGAAATGTAAAATAATTATGTAGATAAAAGAGGATACCAATGACGTGACAAACCCCTTCTCCTTCTCGTTATTGACTTATCGATATTATTACGAAAAAAAAAAAAAATGAAATAAAGAAAAATCGAACTTTCGGTTATCTTCGTCTCAATTATCGATCATTTTTTTTTTTTATATATTTTTTTGTCAAGTTTGATGTTATTGTCGGAACCAATGTCAAATGTAAAACGGTTAATATAGTTTTCGTAAAATATATCGCGGGCTGCAGCGAGCTACTGTATTCGGCATTCATGCATACTAGGTGTACACCCACACGCATTAATCGAGCTCGGTTGCACCGACCTCGCCCGCTGATATAGCTAGTGCATCGCCAGTCGTTGGTTCAATGGTGTGAGTAAGTAAGTAAGCGAGCGAGTAAGGACGAGGAAGGGATACGCGAGTGTTGGTGGCTGTGCCTATGCCTCCTCGCCTCCCCGCCTCCCCGCCTCGCCGCCGCGGCGCGCAGCCTGCAGTATGATAGAGGACTGACCCGAGCCAAGGTTGTTCGACTGACGTCACCAGCTAGTAGTGCATAATAGCGGACACACAGCGAGAGATATGAGAACCGAGTCGAGACAGTGTGAATGATTTTTTTTCGCCTTTGTAGCATCCTACATTGTTATTGTTATTGTTGTATTATTTAAGAATTATGAATTAAATGTACATCAAATACCGTTATTAACAAAAAAAAAAATAATAATAATAATAATAATTGACTGCATTATGCTAGCCTATAACTTCGAGCTGACTCACGAGACTAATAAATTCGTACGTCTCTTTCTTTCGCGCTACCGTACGCGACACGACAGACCGCAACCGATGTTTACACTTTCTATGACTATTATAGTCTATAGTAGTTAGATGAGTCAATAATCCCTTTCTCACTCCCTCTCTCTCTCTCTAAACTCTACCAGATTTAGTTATTTCGAGTATAATAGTCTAACGCGATTACGAATCCCGGTATGTATAGAAAGGGAGAGGATAAACTTTCCACTTCCTCTTCGCTTCTCGATGCGCACTTTTTCACTGACCTATACCTCTATACCACACATTATTTGTTCTTCTTTTGTTATTAGTGTTTACAATATTTTATTGTCAGCTACGAAAAAAAAAAAAAAAATAGCCTTTCCTCAAATATTTCATTTGCTTTGCGTTCTTCTATTTTTTTAAATCACTCACGATTCTTTGTTGCTACATACTCGTACTTCCGGTGGATGGGGTGGGGGATTGAAGAAGAACCAAAGAAACTCTCCAGCGCGAAAATTCTCTCCATCTCTCTCTTTCTCGCAAAATAAACTAAACTAAAACCGCTTCCCTTCTCCTCGAGGTTGGTTGGATATTTTTAAACTATCCACAAGCTTGTTATACCATTTCTACCTCCTGACTACAAACTTCCTGTCTCGCATGGCGTGTTGTATATATGTATACATATATATATATATATATATCATACACATAATAATAGTAAGTCTACTACCAGGAAGAAAGAATTTAAAGAAAAAGAAAAATAAGTATATACTCCGCGGTTTTGATTATCAATTATTAATATCATTATCGCGGATGCACTCGCGGGACCTAGGCAATGAGCAATATCCACTCTCATATGCGTCATAGTCTCCTGCATGGTACGACTATAAATAATAAATATGAGTCTAGATTTAGCTAATGTGTCGTCAGAGGAAAGAGATGGAATATTCAGCATGATAAGTGCATCGAGAGAGACGAAAGAGGTGGAAGCAACGAGTGAGAAAATATATAGAGTGGAGAGGGGGGGAGAGGAGGAAGTTGACCTTCAGCTGCGGCGGGAAAGTCAGGCAGTCACTGACCGACAGACTCTCGACTTAACTGCTCTATCCTCTCCTCTCGCCGCGCCGCGGCCGCGTTTAACGTTAACTTCGACGCTGCACGTCTCTTTCTCTGACTGTACTAACAACCATCGGGATATTTTGCATCCTCGTTACAGTGTCTCATCCTATTATGTTACCCTACTGCCTTGGGTTACTATCTTTAAACCCGTCCTCGAATAAAAGCCTGAGCGCAACTATAAGTTTGCTCGAAAAATTGCGAAATTGTGGAAGAGTTTCTTCTCAGTTTCGTGTTTAAAGAATGATAACTGCTCCTTTGTTTTTTCAACAAGACAGACAAACGTTAAAATGTACTCCTCTTCTTTTCTTTTCTTCTCGTCTCGTCTGCCGGAAATAACAGAAACCTATTTACAATAACTCTTGCATTGAAAAGTAAATATTGTATTTCCCCCCCCTTTTAGATAACGCAATAACAAACAGGCGTGTAGATAAACACGGAAGTCTTCGATAGCGAGCAACAGACGACAAAGTAAATTCCGGTCTCGCTCGTACGCGTCTACTTCCGCGTTTGTACAGGCCACACGGACAAGCGCGTATACATATATCTGCATACACTAGGGCTTTTTACACTTTCTCCGCGTTCGCGATACAGCGCGGAGGCTTACTCTACTCCACTGAGCCCCTCCACCTCCTATTCTGGTCGTCTCCCTCCCCTCCTCCCCCCGCCCCGTGGTCGTTCTCGTAGCCAACTCTTGACTAGGTCTAGGATAACATTCTAGGTCTAGGTTGGGTTGGCATACCAGCACGATACGCAGTTAGACCGTAACTCTTGCGCGAGATGCTCGAACCCGGACAGTGTGGTATACGTGCTGTGTAGAGGAGAGGCAACACGGCTCGCCGAGCGTATACACGCCGAGTTAGTAGAAGAAGAAGAAGAAGAAGAAGAAGAATAAGAAGAATAATAAGAACTCGAGAGCGTATAGCTTCGGGGTATTATATTTAGAAGACTGGCCGCGGACGCGGCCTACAGCAACCGGCTTCGGAGTCTACGTTTAACCGCGTAACATCGTAAGTGATCTGCAAGTGTGTGCTTCGCGCGTATACATATACATGTATACAAACGAGCTTTATATACATTTCTATACCCGCTTTGACTTCTTCCTGCTGCACATGCAGCAGCAGCGTGGTTATACACGCTGTCCCACATTACAAAGGATTTATACCGGAAAGAAACAATTTCAACAATTTGTACATACATATGTATAGAAAGAAAGAAAATCTGTACCAACAATGTGACAAACAAATATAAATATATATATATATATATATATATATATATATATAACATTTATTCTTTTTCCCCTCTTTATTTATCACTCCTATTCTCCCATAACGCGGGTCTGTATCATCGCACGGGAGTCCCTGTTGTTGTTGCTACACGGTGCATCGTGCGAAGTCAATCTTATATGTATATACATACATCGCGCTCTCGGGTCAACGGTTTTGACCGCGACGCACACAGAGGAGAGGAGATCTCTGTTACATTACTACGACACGATGGTGATTTAATGCAAACGAAATATGAATTTGAAATAAATGTATTATTGAGAATATGATTCGAGTATGTATAACGTGAGGCGTTGTAAGGGGGTACATCGACGCATACGTATAATATGGGGCATAGTATGCAGAGACGTAGAGCCGAAGGGGGGGGAGAAAGGGTGAAGTTCCTCCTCGGGAGTCGGGACTCGCGACTACGATGCTATGTCGGGTTTTATAACGCTGCCGCGGCAGTGCCGAGAGTAGCGGGGGCGGGGGCGAGGGTTAGGGTTAGGGAGAGTGAGAGACCGACCGGGAGTACGAGAAGCGAAGGGAAGGGGGGATATACAGACGGGGTGAATTGCCGCCGACAAGGTCACTGCATATACCGCTCGCTTCCACCTATACCGCAGGCTCACGCTATCGCCGTCTCGCTCTCTAATACCGCGGCAACGTCCGTTGCGTGTATCTACGTACCACACAACTTTGATATAAAAAGATTTTTAATCCATCTCCCAGGTGTGAGATGGCCGTTGCAGTAAAAATAATCGATTAATCGCTACTAGTAGGAACAAAATTTCAAGTCTAAATCTTCTAAAAATATAGAAAATTTTCTCATCTAGAAATCAAAATTTCAATAAATATTGATTTGTTTTTTTACCCCGTTAACTGAGAATTTACCAAAAAAATCTATAATAAATCACATTTATAATGAAATTTTTGTCAGAATTATGAGAAAAAGTGACAAAATTCTTTTGTTAAATCGATTATAAGGAAAAATAATCGATTATTATTAGCCATTCCTACTCCCCCAAGTCTGTACTACTTGACAATTGTAAAACCGACAATGAGCACAATAACTGCAGTCTACCAAATATGAATTTTGAATTATTTTTTCAAATTTTTCTTTCCTCATATCAGTCGTTATGCGATGGCAATGTAGGCGAGACATAGATAACGTGTGAATTATAATGTTTTTTTTTTTTTATATTATATTCAACGATTCGCGGTAGAGAAACGTTGTTTATTTAGCAAATATTATTATCTTCCGTTGTACATACCGCGAGAACAATTTATAAGACCTATAATAATTATCTCTTTTTTTTTTTATATAGTGTGTTAAAGTGTTATTTTATTCAAAAGAAAAGAAAAGAAAAATCTGTATATATAGTATATATATATATATATATATATATATATATATCGCATATACGAGGAATTTAGAGAATTTTCATTTATTTTTTTCTCTTCATTGGAATAACAAGATCGACACGTATGTGTCAATAATATATGTATAACTCGATGAAATACGAAAACAATATTTACAACGACTTTTTTATTCCAATTATTATTTATTCACATAATACGATATTCTAGTAACATTCGTAAGAAAAGAAAAAATAATAAATGGTAGAAATAGAAAACGTAACGATCGTAAAATAATAAGAAAAATGAAAAAAAATTATCGTAGACATGAAAGAATCGGTTGAGAACCGATGTTCGTAGTTGTTGCGACAGCGGTTCTCTTTCGACGTTTAGAAACGCTGTCCAATTTTTGTTTTTTTCTCTCTCATACTTGAAACTCTCTCGGTACACGCACCGAGGCATTAAGTCCGCAGTTGCGGGGGTACACAAACTCTTCTACATACAATATATATACATATATAAGTAATAATAAACTTACGCCAGTTGAGAAGAGAAGGGAAAAGAAGATACTGTACAATCTACGTTGCACCATCACACGGATACAAATACGACGCCGATAAACGGTGCAACGCAAAATTATACACACAATATTGTATCCCCCCCCCCCCAATTTATGAGTCATTAAAAAAATATAACACATGGAAACAAGGGTAAAGAAAAATGAATGGATTGAAAAAAAAATATTAATCCAAAAACAATTTTTTTAAATGAATTCTCTCGATAGAAAAAAAAAAAAAAACTGTTTCGGGATCGGTCAAGTTTACACTTTTGTACAATTTTTGGGAACATTGGACTCCCGCCCCCGTCATCAAGGACAAGTTGCCAGTTTTGAATGAATTACAATTGGAATCAATGTCACTATTTGAATCAATTGTCATTGTATTCTTCGATTCGCTATTATAGACTGTCTCCCACGCTAATTTTTATTCCAATTTAAATTTCTTCACTCATTTCAAATGCTTTGAATTTTTCATGCAATTTACTATTTATTGAGATTTGTAGGAAGTGGAAATACATTTAATATTCACCTACTCCCAAGATTGATGATGACTATATATATATACATATATATATGTATTTATCAACTGGTTATAAACGAGCAAAAACGAAGGATTTTGAATTTTTCATTTTTTTTCTCATTTTTGTCTATTTCATGACAAAATTATTTACCCAATATTATTTTCTGCTACTACTTCATTGTTTTAGAATTTTATTATTCTTCTTTGGATTAGTTTTCACGTGTCGAATGTTTTGCTCATAAATTGGAAAAAAATAAATTAAAAAAATAGGTCATACATAATAGGTATTTAAAATGGAATTTTTTTGTTCATTCTTCAGAAAAGAAAAATAAACAGATTTGAACGTCCACGTGTCGTTTAACTCAAAGTCACTATGTTACAAAGCAGCGTATCGCTACCTAGCCTCGCATAACTCAAAACAACAGACCCCTTTACTTCCGGTCGAGTTGAGCCTCTCCTAACCGCAGTTTAAAACTGTTCCTACAGTTATTTTTTATTTTTAGAGTATTGTTATTGAACCATTGATTATATATTTTACACAACATCAACAAAAAAAAAAAGAGAATTAACAATAATAATAATAATAATAAACAAATTAGTTGTATCCTTTTCTCTCACATTTCCAAAAATATATTATTTTACCTATATTAATAATTAGATCAAATTGTATGGTTTTTTCTTTTCCCTATATTTTTCATATAAGAGAACAATGATCGCGATTTCAAATGATCCAGATTTATGATAAAGCAAAATAATCGATCGTGATCCCTTTTATTTTTTTTTTAACCACAGTTATAGCCCTAAGGCAATGCACCATACCGTGATCCCTTGCTTCTGTTCAGAGGCTTCAGACCGCGCGCGATCCACATCCGTCGAGATTCGAGAACGCTCTGTGCTACTCTGTGCCACTCTGTGCTACTCTGTAGGTCTAGGTTCGAGATCCTAGGCTCTAGGTTCTAGGTCTAGGTCGCGAGTAGCCTATAATGGGAGAGGGGGAGACACGGTGTGGTAGGGCATGGACTTATGGTGCCGCATGGTACGGCATCGAGGGCGTGACTTCCCTCTGCTTCCGTGAACCGTCTCCCTGCCCTACCGCCATGCCACACAGAGTGCCGAGTGGCACCGTCGGTTTCATCGCACACAGGCACACAGGCAGACAGTCAGACAGACCGCGTACTTTCCATTTAAACATGCCTCTCATACTCTTCCTCTTCCTCTTTCATCTCTTTTTTTTTTCTCTCTTATCACACAATATCTGTTCGTTAATTAATTTCTTTCTTTTTTCTTCATCTCTTGAATCTTTTATCATCATCATCAACGCGGTTGCAAAGTATAGAAATATTTCCGGTATGTACTTCAGAACTTATGTGCTGTGTGCATCGGTATGAGATACTTTTACAACATCGTCGTAGTCCGAGAAAATACCAGTGGCGCCACGAGCGGTGATAAAACGTATCTATACTATATTTTTAATTATCGTTATCAAAATTCGCAATATTGTGATAACTAAACATTGCAACGATGTATTGAAAGAAAAAAAAATATATAGAATGATCATAAAAAAAAAACTGGGCAGGGTCTCGCGAAGCGCAATTTTTATTGTTTCTATTCTCAGTTATGAAATAAAAGTCGATAAAAACATTCTTCTCCTACTTTATCAATTTATTTGTAATTATCATTGTTTTTTTTTTCAATCGGATTTGAGTCTGGAATGATAGAATATTTGTAATCTTACGTATATATCATGTTTTCGAATGTCGTTTTCTGACCTCTTCGGCACCTTATTTTCCATTGTATTCCATTGTATTCTATTCTTGCCTATTCTATTCGACGTAAATAATTTTCATGCGTCGTATCGCGAAACTTTGGGTGTAGTTATATGTATAGGTATACATAATGTAAAACGACGTATGACGTACGCCGACACGTAGCGTCTCTTTAAAAATACACGTTAAATACTTGATCTAGGGCAACCAGGACATCTATCCATACCCGAAGCCAAACCTCTTGTACAACTATATAACCAGATTGTGGTGGTGGTGGTGGTGTTGCGATATAGAATTTTTTTATTTTTTTTATTCTTACATCGTCTTTTAGAAATCTTCAATTTTTTTTCTTCTCTTTTTCTCTCTTCTTCACCGCCGTAGTTTCGAAAAAAAAAAAAAAAATCGTGCCAGAAAAAATAGCTGAATAAATATTCGTTATCCCACACAACTGTAACGACGATATTTTGTCGTTAATTTTTTTTTTTTTTTATATTTTGTTCTTCTATTCAAATTTGCGACGTAAGAAAAAAAAAAAAAAATGCATCAACGATACAGAAATTAGTTACGAATCAACTGATCGATGCAAGCGCGGAAATGTGTAGAAATAAAATTATTATAATAATGATGACAAGTAAAAGATAAAATCGTGGTATGAGTCTTTTTATAAGTCAGTATAAGAACAAAGTTAAGTATAAGTTAGGCGTAAACCTCTGCTCTGTGTATACACTAGTTATATGTACATAATACTACACAACATATCACAAGGACTATATAAACTCCGTGAAACTCGCTTTTGCGCAAGTAAAAGTTTCATGTATCCCCCCCCCCCTTTGGACCCCGGCGCGATTGTATAATCGAACGCGAATAAGCCGAGCGTGAGTGGCGAGGTCTCATTGCGTCACCTCTAAAAGATATTTTGTAATAATAATTTCGTTGCTCCGAATTTATAAGTGGATATTATAATGTCGTATCATTTCAAATAATAATGATAGAATAGAATTAAGTTGTAATATGACTAATGTTTAACAATAAGAAAAGAAGTATCAACAAAAAAAATCTACTATAATCCGTTAATAATTTTAATACCTAGTATAGAAATTTAATTCTAAATGGGGAAAACTGTCCAGAGCCCTGCTAGGTCCCAGTAACGTTACGAGTCTGACGTTCCTAGTATAGGGTTCTAGCTATTTTTTCCCCATTTAAAATTCAATTTCTTATACACATTCAACGTTTGATTGATGTTTTTCTTTTTTCAATCTAAATCATCGATTTTCACGTAAAAAAAAAAAAAAAAAAAAAAATCATATGGTTCGATATTATATAGAGTTATTCCTAAAGTGAAAGGAAAGGTAATCCGGTGGGCAGAAGTGGTAAGTCAGTCAGTCAGGTAGGTAGTATATATAGCGAGAGTGTGCGAAAGGGTAGAACCGCGAACTGTTGCATCTGGATATATATATTTTTAAAGAGATTGATAAAAAAAAAAAAAAGATAACAACAATAATAACGTGTATCGATTAAAGAGTCGACTCGTTGTCCCCTGCCTGTTGCCTCTAGCCTCTTGCACCCTGCCACCTACTCGTTGCAGGCGTGACTTCGCTCGTGACCTGGTTTATACCTTACGTACGTATTCCATGTGTGTCTGTGTGTGTGTGTTGTATTATACGGTATAGTACTAGCTCAACGCAACCCAGATTTACTTCCTGCTTCCCTATACTAATCTATACGTAGTACATATATATTACCGCATACGATATATATATATATATATAATATAGACTCTATTAGGCAGGCGTTTTATGAATCTTTTATATACAAACACACTCGAGGTGTCCACATAATATATGTAAGCGTTATGTGGTATCGTAGCGTAATAGGCGCAGGGTGATTATCCGTATAAAAGAAACTAATTATACTCTTACTTATCATTTCAATTTATAAATAGGTTGAGAATTCATTGCATATATTGCATAATTTCTATAATTGTGTTTTTTCACGAGAATGTATATTCACTTGTTGAAATAACAATATCTACTAGATATTAAAATTGCAGAGTGCAAAAAAGAAAATCATTTTTATTTCATTTATTATACTTCTTTTTTTTTTTATTTTCTTATTTGGATTTAAAAAAAAAATCTGAAAATATTGAAATCATTCGAAAAACTTTCGATTCTACATCAAAATCAGCTAAAATCATTCATAAGTCGCTTTGAAATCGTATAAAATCGATAGAAATCGGTTTCTAAGTCTTGAATTTCAAGAAGATAAAAAAGAAAAAAAAATTGCATACAAATGAATTGGAAAATAAGTTTGAAGAATCACTTGAAATCAGTTGGAAATTGTACGTCTCTTATCAAATTTTAATACCCATCGAGAAGCTAAAAAAAATTGTTTAAAATCAGTTTTAAAAAATCGCCTCAAAATTTCGTTACATCCGGACGATCAACGAGTGATTGTTAATGAAAGTGATAATAATGATAAGAATGAAACTCACGGGTCGGTGGCTGTCTGTAGTGAAGATGCTGCAGGGTTTGGTGTTGACCGTGATGATGATGGTGTCCGGGCGGTGGTCCCATATTCGGTCCCATACCATGATTACCGTGGTGATGATGCGGGGGGCTGCTTCTGTGCGGATGGTAGGGCGCCGCCGCCGTATGCTGATGATGATGATGGTGATAAGAGGGCGCCAAGAAACCACCGTTTGTTGGATAAAGACCTGGACTGTGACACGCCGATCTTCCAAGAGCTGAAAAATAATCATCATCACCGTCATATTATCATTATCGTTATTTATCGACAGAGAAAACAAAAAGACTGAAGATTCATTCGATTTTTTTGTCTTTTATTTATGGATCATTGAAGTTTAATGAAGATTTTTATATTGAGATCCCAATTTACCTGTCGTCAGATGAGAATGGTGAGACGCTAACGTAGACTGAAGCGTTGAGTTCGGATTAAGACGGGCTTTTAATAATAAATTTGCATCGTCGTTGCCACCCGATGACGTACTAGACTCAACGTCGCTTACTCCACTGTCGGCTGGACTCGCGGGCAAAGATCCACTACCTGTATTAAATCGATCGATGAAAAAACAAATACATGAAATATTTCTTAAAAATCAATTAGCTCGAACAATATAAACGATCCAAAAAACTATATTTTTCATTTTTTTTTTGTAGCAATTTTTTATTCATGTTGCAAATTGTCAATTTTCTCATTACTAGATTTCGTATTTAAAAATTTCTTTGTTTGATTTCTAATTCCGATTTTGAATTTTTTTTTTTATTGTACAATTTTTGCGGCTTTTTTGTTGCGAATTTAGTTTTTTTTTTTCATTGCAAATTATCATTAGTATCATCTTTCAATTCGATCTTCTTTTAGATTGGAAAAAAATAAAAAATTGCACGGATTTTGGATTTTTCAATTTTTTTTTTTTTGTTGCGAATTTAAGTTGCATTTTTTTTTCATTGCAAATCATCATTATTATCATCTTTCAATTCGATCTTCTTTTAGATTGGAAAAAAATAAAAAATTGCACGGATTTTGGATTTTTCAATTTTTTTTTTTTGCGAATTTAAGTTGCATTTTTTTCATTGCAAATTATCATTATTATCATCTTTCAATTCGATCTTCTTTTAGATTGAAAAAAAAAAATAAAAAATTGCACGGATTTTGGATTTTTCAATTTTTTTTTTTTGCGAATTTAAGTTGCATTTTTTTTTTCATTGCAAATTATCATTATTATCATCTTTCAATTCGATCTTCTTTTAGATTGAAAAAAAAAAATAAAAAATTGCACGGATTTTGGATTTTTCAATTTTTTTTTTTTTTTTGCGAATTTAAGTTGCATTTTTTCATTGCAAATCATCATTATTATCATCTTTCAATTCGATCTTCTTTTAGATTGGAAAAAAATAAAAAATTGCACGGATTTTGGATTTTTCAATTTTTTTTTTTTGCGAATTTAAGTTGCATTTTTTTTTCATTGCAAATTATCATTATTATCATCTTTCAATTCGATCTTCTTTTAGATTGAAAAAAAAAAATAAAAAATTGCACGGATTTTGGATTTTTCAATTTTTTTTTTTGCGAATTTAAGTTGCATTTTTTTTTCATTGCAAATCATCATTATTATCATCTTTCAATCCTATCTTTTTTTTTCTTTTTTTTTTATTGCACTGATTTTGGATTGTTTTTATTTTTTCAAATTTCTATTATTATGATTATTATTATTATGATAATTATAATCGTTGATATAGTTAATGATTCTTACCAGGGGTGTTGGTCGTCGCCAAGGAGCCCGTCGAGTATGTTTGTTGTCCCAATTGTCCATGATTCGTGTTAATATGACGTCCGTATCCGTTTTGCAATCCCAAACCGTGCTGTTGAGGATGCTGCGATAATATACCGTGAAGTAGTCTAGCACCGGCGGTGGTTGTACAACCTGGTTCTGATTTTACCGTGGCTAGACCTAAAACTTCTTTTTCACCCGTATCGTGGGGTTGGACTTCCCTCGTGTCGACTGAAACAATAGAAAAAAAAATAAAATCAAAAATCAAAAATCAAAGCACGAGATTAATAATCGATAAAATTGTTTATAAAAATTAATCAAAATTCACTTCATTATGAATAAAGATGAAGAAGAAAAAAAACGTTCTCAATTTTCTCATAAAAATTACGTAAACGTTTAAATTGTCTGATCCCGGTGGTTAATAAGACTAAGAGGTAATACAGTGTTACTATAAATGTTAAAGAAATCATTGATAGTATCGGTGTCGCGGTTTACTGCGGTTATAGAGGAAGTGAAAGCCCCGCCGCCGCCCGTGCGATTCTCCTTGACCCACTACTACTACTCACAATCCTCTCTTTTAATGCAATATAATTATTCTCTTTCTCTCTCTACCTTCCTTCTTCTAACGCAATACCATTTTTTTTTTTTTTTCTTTGCCTTCTTACTTAATATAAGGTATCAGAGTCTTGAATAAAAAAAACGTTGACAAGAAAAAAACAACAAATTTTGTGATCTAACGTCTAACAATCAGAATCGTTAGATTATTATTATTATTTTTTTCTAGTTTCTTTCTTCAACAACGTTTTTGTTTCCTGTTTGGAATAAAAATTTCCATAATACAGTTAACTATATGAAAACTCGTTATTTTTCATCTACAGTCACGTCTGTCGGCATATCCGGAAGTATTAGGCCTGAATCCCCGGGGTCCCATAGGGTCCCAGGGGTCTTCAACGTCCGCGTCTTATCGATCGATACGCCTAACCCAGACCTAGCCAACGCAGTCCGGGTATCAAAACGCTTCACGCGTATATCATTGCCTCTTACGTCTTGCGTCTTACGTATTGCGTCTTACGTCTTACGTATTGCGTCTCACGTATTGCGTCTCACGTATTGCGTCTTACGTACTGCGTCTTACGTATTGCGTCTTACGTATTGCGTCTTACGTATTGCGTATTGCGTCTTACGTATTGCGTCTTACGTCTTACGTATTGCGTCTCACGTATTGCGTCTTACGTACTGCGTATTACGTATTGCGTCTTACGTCTTACGTATTGCGTCTTGCGTCTTACGTATTGCGTCTTACGTATTGCGTCTTACGTCTTGCGTCTCACGTATTGCGTCTCACGTATTGCGTCTTACGTACTGCGTCTTACGTATTGCGTCTTACGTATTGCGTCTTACGTATTGCGTATTGCGTCTTACGTATTGCGTCTCACGTATTGCGTCTCACGTATTGCGTCTTACGTACTGCGTCTTACGTATTGCGTCTTACGTCACTGACACTTTCCTCGACAGTCGATAGCCGATTATATCACCATATCGACTCTAACGTCCGAATTAGAGGTGGTTTGCATACGTATAAACTCACTTCCTGTCTACAATAACATGGGAGTGTCACGTCATCGTCGTCGTTATTTTTTCCCGAAATATATATGTATAATGGGGACGGTCTTTATACCGAATAATAATTCCGAATTAATATTATAATACCGAATTCTCGGTACTTTTTAATTCGAAATTATGGCCTTTAGGCTCATGACAGTCGTACGAAATTTTGAGATCCAAAAGAAATAGTATATATATACGCATAGGTATGTACGGTATATGAGCACTGTCTCCGGGGGCAGAGCTAAAGAAAGACAGAGATCACCGAGATCTACGATAATATGTATACATATAGAAAATTTTCTATACGTGTACGTTTTCCCTCGCCAATGTCGATATAGACGTTACATGTATATATATATATATATACACAGATAACAGGAAGAGTGAGAGTGAGAGTGAGAATGAGAATGAGCGAGTGAGAGAGGGAAGTTGGGAGAGGCCCGGTCGAAAATACCTGCCTGGCAACAACCCCTGTTGAGCTACACCGCGGTAGCGTACCCAGAGATGAGGATCAGGAAAGAAAAAAGAATTTAAAAAAATATATATATGCATGGTTACTCATTTTAATATATTGATATCTTAGTATCTAACCGAGTCAATTTATTATATCAATAATCTTTACCCCCCTTCTACGCCAAAAAAAAAAAATAATAATAATAAATTGTTATCAATTTAAACATTGAACAACAGTAAAAAGATTCTTAATTTTGAATTTATTCAATTTATACGACCAGGTGAACCAAGTTAATTGATTAATTATATTGATACCCGGTACCAAGTAGAGATTTTTCCTCTATTTGAGCTTGCAAACAAACCTTGGTGGAATCTCAGGAAAAAAAAAAAAACCTATCATAGAAATATCAATTTTTTTTTTTTTAAGATTGAACAATTATATTTTTATTTATTTTTAATTTATTTTACCTCCAATAACCGAATGTTTAAATATAATATAATTCATCTTGTCTCTGACGTTATAGACAATAAAAAAAAATAAAAAATTCAATACACGTATAGTAGATATTATTATACCGCGACTATAAATTGAGAAATACAGACATAACATGGTTAGAAAAATTTGAAAATATATACACATATATTTTATTTATCTATCTAAAACTTCCTGTATAATATATTAACATAGCATAAAGACAAGAAGCTACGTAAATTGTATAGAAGATATGGCGATACCGCAAAAAAAAAAAAAAAACAATATCAAACTCTTTCCATATTATATTCGGTTAGCGACTAAAATCAAGGACTCCTCATCCACCCCTGATTCAACTTCGTCGGAGTGGTAACCAAGGGCTGACCTTGGCCGACCTTGAATCGAATCCCACCCCCCGTTCAATGTACGCGCGTCTCGCGCAGCGGAGGCGTCTAGCCACATCGACCGAAGAGACCCCCTCCCCCCTTCCATCCCCCAGACGCGTAGTGTGTGGCGAGGGATAAAAAGACCCTCGAATGTATATCTATGTATTGTATTGTATCCCCCCTCCCACTGTACAATTTCGCCTGGCCACTTCCGCTGCGTAATTTCCTAGAATATATTATATTATTATTATTTTAGTATGTTTGACTATATATAAATAAATTCTGTAATTTGAATTAATTCGCATCGATATTGTCGTATAATTGATTCGTTATAATTTGCATTGTTTCATTGTGTTTTCATCGAGTTTGATTCTTCAATTCAAACAATAAAATTAATTTGCGATATTTCCTCGGATTAATTCGAACCCGAAATCCAAATTAATTCAAATTAATTCAATCAAATTTCGTTAATTTAATTCAATTCTTTTGCAATTCGAATTAATTCATGTTAGATTCATATTTGTATTAATTCTGATCCATAATTTTTCTCCTTGTATAAAATAACGCGCCTCTATAATAATAATCGTTGGATGAGGTAAGGTCAGTATCTTAGGATATCGGAGACTCGAGACTTTATAGACTCGGATCTCGTCGATATAGTATAATTGGCTTTCTCGTGCCAGGGCACCGCGATCGTTGATCGTTAACCAACTCAGTTATATACACATCGTTATTGCATAACCGAATATCGGACACTCTCTCTTTCTATGTGACGTCACAGAAAAAAAAAAAAAAAAAAAAAAAAAAAATACCGTTCCGTACACATATCCGTGCAGTAAAACACTTTCGATTTAATTTAATTTCATTTTTAAATCAACGTAGGAAGGCGGTGACGAAAAAAAAAAAAAAATGTACGTATAACAGGAAATGAGCGCCGCGCCTGTATACGAGCGGAGCTACCTATAAAATGTCATAATAATAGTGATAATAACGAAACTCCAAATACCGAGAGACACATATGTATACGCGCGTGCGTGGCTAATATTCACTTCACTCATACCTCGCTCGCGCGCTGGGCTCATGCTCCACGCTCGTTTTACCGTCGTCGTCGTGCAGTGGAGGAGGGTATGACCCACTTTTATACACGTTGAAATCGAGAGTGATACCCACTTCGTCCCGCGCAGGTCGTGTAACGGCGATATTAACACTGCGAGTACACCGTGTGAGTGTGTGTGTGTGTGTGTGTGTGTCTCTCTTTCTCTCATCATACTACCTCGAGGGTCTCTCTTCTTCTTATTCAAAGAGTATGTAGCAGCTCGTATATTTAGTCCTTTGTATACGTAAGGAGTACCGATACTCGAATACCGCCATTACTCACAGTTCCATACACACACACACATATATATATGATATGTTTGATAATTGGTCTCAATTCATATATACAAGGTAAACCTACATACTGAATATACACGGATGTGTATTAATACTGTTTAAACAACCGTAGACCGTATAACAAGGTTAGAATAATAATAATTAATGTCTTAATGTTTATACAACCCGAAAATTTTTCCGCATTTTTAATCAGTTTGTACAACTGTGTTATTCCTTTTTTTTCCCTCTCTCTCTCTCTCTCTCTATTTTCATTGGTATATAATTAATTGAATTCTGAAAAATACATATAAAAAGAGATATTTTCAAGAAAAAAAATAATAATAATAATAATAATACAGTATTCAGATATATTTCAGGATAGATCGAGATTAGATCACACAACTGTTGTTTTTCCAATATTGTAGGTTTGTTGGGTGCATGCTACGCGATCTTCAATAAAGAATATGTATAAGAAGAATAGAATAGTACGGTTGGTCCATGACCCAAAAAAGAAAAAAGTATATAGACACATACAAGATATCGATTTGTAAAGAAATTATTGTAAATTCTGGATGAATAAAAAAAAAAACGAAAAAAAAAAACAAACAAAAAACAGTACGGTATACAATACATATTGTATATACCTATACGTAAGTAATAGGAAATCAGACAAGAGTATAATATTTCTAAATAATAATAATAATAATAATAATGATGATAATACCTATGTATAGGTATACACCCCGACTTCCTAGGGGGGTCACATCAATATGTAAGAGTTGTAACCCGAACGAACCTTTTCCACCACCATCCCCCTCCGAAAGAATATAATAGAATATAACAATGATAATAATAATAATAATAATAATAATAATAATATTCTGGATAAAATAGGAGATAAATTTTAAATAAATAGAGAGTAAGATTTTTTCCGTATTTCTCTCCGTCTCTCCCTCTTTCTTTGTACATCATACATATTATTATTGTGTACATTAAATATAGAGAAAAAACCAAAATTCTTTTCCACACTAATACCCGAGGAGGAATATCTAAAGCTACAGAAAACCAACTGAGTATATACATATACCTACTATAAGACTGTGTAATTTCTTGATGAGAAACCAAGCAAAGTATCAGCCATAATAAAAAAAATAAGAAGCTCAAAAAAAAAAAGAAAGACACAAAGTATAACCCAACCCCTTCTAGTCTAGTCTAGTCTAGTCTAGTTTGTATATATGTATATATATATATATATATATATATATAGTATAAAAATTGAGTCTGCACGGTGGTTAGCGGGTGGTACCGTTATTTCTACAGCCCTCCCTTTTTTTTTTTTTTTGGTTGTTGTCCCTTTCCTCTTCTTCTCAGGGTTTAAAATCTGGGTTATATACTATGTGTAGACAAAAAAACTCTTCTAACGGGACACGGGATGCATCCAGCAGCAGCAGGTAGAAGAAGAAAGCGAACGAGCATCATTTCATTATAATATACATAGAAGAAAAAAAGAAACTGGAAATAAGGGATGCTGAAGATTCGACGACATAAAGCCACATAGGTATGCTTCTCTAATTACGAAAAAAAAAAAATAATTAATCATTCGATAAAACTCGTATTATCTCCTTTTTGACTCGATTCGTTTGGAGAATATATTGAAAATTTGAAGGAAAAGTGAAATGAAAAATAAAATAAAAAGAAAGAGAAACACCGGAGGGTCTGCAGCATCAATCGTTCGTCCTCATACCTGCTCACGATAATAGCCTCTTATACAGAGATTATGTAGGTCAGGGCTCGAGCGTAGAGAGTGTCCGGGTCTTCCTCAATCCTCAATGCGAGTTATACGTATGAACGAGGGGTTTTTAAAAAGTGAACGTTACGAACACTCGATTTAATTGGATATTTTATATAAAAATCTCACAATCAGTGATATGACACAGAAGCAATTTAATAAAAAAAAACCTTCTCTTTGTAAAACCACAGAATACAAAATAATAATAATAATAAAATAATAATGATAATGTTATCATTTCTTTTCAATACTCAATTATTATAATTATCATTTTTTTTTCCCTATCTACAAAAATTTCTGAACTCTAGAATACGTATTTATTTTCATCCTATCCTACAAATAGGATATTATATGTATCTATACATATACATATATATATCAAGACTTGTTATAAAACGACCGTGTGCCAAACGTTCTATAAAACCGTATACCCTTGAGTCTATGAGAGAAAGACATGAAAAAGCAAAAAAAAAAAAAAAAAGAAAGAAATTTCGCAATACTTCAAATACGTAACATGAAATGTGGATACTATATATATGTAAAAAAAAATATAATGTATAATATTAGAAAAGACGCAGGAAATCCTAGGAAAAAAAAAGAGAGAGAGAGGAGGAGGTCCTTCCTTCCGGGACGGGATAATATCCTGAATTATAATGAGCCACGTAGTAAGTGATGACCGACTCGGAACATTGATTCGAGGAATCATTAGCTATTTAAATTATAGAATCTTAGAATATCATCGATGATTAACATTCATCGCCACCCTCCCCTCGAGCATAGCCAAGTTACTTATTCTTCAATTTTATATACGACTTTGTTATATAGAAAAAATATAATCAAACACTTTTTCTTTCTTTTTTTTTTCTTAATCAAATCGTGAGAAAGAGAAAGATCGCAAAAGAATTTAGTGCAAATAAAAAAGTAAAAGTAAAACCGCTTCGCTAAGAAATAAACGAACATTAAAAACGAACAAAAAAAAAAAAAGGGGTTTCGATGTGTGTTCCAGTTGATATTTCTCTTCGGTTTGCTCAACTGTTAGCACATTACGATATATGGATTTGATCGAAACGAAATAAATAGACAAACATCGTACACACATCTTCATTTTTTTTTTTTTTTTTTGTTCTCCTCCTCTTTCATCATTATTCATCATTATTGTCTCATTCAAATTCACATATATTCAACTTTTTTTTTTATCTTCTAGAAGTAACAAAAAAAAAAAGGACCATTTTTTTCTTCCTTTTCTTCCTTCTCATAAAATCTCTTAGATCCCTAAAATTTGTTTTTCTTCTCCCATTTTTTTTTTTTCTTCGGTTTATGCTACTACCAGGATTTCTAGATGGTAAAAGTACCGTTTTCGGATGCTACAAAGACGAGATTAGAAGAAGTCCCCGAACCCTTTGACTATAACAGTTAACCAACCAACAGGAGGTAGACGGCGGCTAACCGACCGTCTGACTTCTGGCTTTGGATTATTATGTATATGCCTACGCCTATATATATATACCTACTATCTTAGCTTTATTATTGTCTATATATTATAATAGAATTAATACTGAAACACTTCCGGTCCTCCATCATGGCGGCCATTAATAAAGAGTGAAAAAAGAAAAGATCCCTGACTTTTCCCTGAATGCAGAAATTCGGACAAATTAGTAATTATTCAATAATTATTATTGCTTTGAATCAATGGTGAAAGAAAATGATTTTTCCTATATGTCTATTCTAGTTTTTGAATAATTAATATCGAAACATGTTTAACAAGAAGAAGAGAATTAAAAAAAAAAAACCGGAAGAATATTCTTCCTTGCACCCTGCGCAGTGAAAGTTTGAAAATTCTTTTTTTTTTTTGTTTCTCATTTCAAAAATGTGTTCGACCATAGGAAGAAGAACCTTCTTTCGTCACCGTGTGACCAATTGTAAACTGACAAATGTGAGAAGAGAATAAATCTGTCCATTTCATTTCATCCGTATTGCGTGAAAATCGGAGGAAAAACTTTCTCTACTTTTCCACCGTCCGCTCGGTTTTACTTTCAGGGTTGGTGTAGGTACTCGATAATTTTCTACTACAACGCGAACTGTAGTCAAGTACGAACCGTGGCCATCCCTAGTTTTTACCTAGGAAACGAGAGTCGAGACAAATTGTAACCCCCTGAGCTTTCCCTTTCCTTTCCTTTCCTTTCCTTTCCTTCGGTCTATCCTTACTGTATTATATACATATATATTTATATACACACAGCGTTTTTGACTTCTTCTTGGGCGGTCTTAGAGTCTCTTATAGTCCATCCCCATCCTAAGACCCCGAAAGGGTTGAAAAGTTAAACGGTTGTATACAAAAGAGGAAGAGAGGAGGGGAAAAAAAAAAAAGAAACAATACACAGAGAAACTGAGGTACCGACTATTTTTCTATACGTTTAGTTTATTATTTCGTCAGTTTTAATTCGTCATTTCGGATCTGTCAATATTTGATCATAATAATGTTTCTTTTTGTTCCTTAAATATAATATTGAAAAACAAAGTAATAATCAGACACTATTCTAACGAAGAAGAAGAAGAAGAAGACGAAGAAGAAGATATAATATATAGAATCAACAGGTTTATATATTTTTTCTTTCAATTTTTATTCCCATAGTTTTTTAGTATCAACAAAAAAATTCAATATAATAATTTCATCTTTTGTTCAGTTAAGGAAAAATGAAAAGCGTAGTGGGAAGAAGATACGTTCAATTGTAATAATGATAACCACAGAATAAGGAAAAATACATACTTTCCCCCCCTTTTCTTATCTTATTCTTCTTCTTCTTCTCGAAAAAACAAGAATAATTAAAATCAGATAGAAAAAAAACGTTCCAAAGATGCGTCACAATTTTTTTGTTATGCAATTTATAGGATATCCTTCAAGATTAATTAGAAGAAAGAAGAAAACAAAAAGATGTGTGTTTCAAAAGAAGAATAAAAATTTAAAGAGATGGACGAGAGGCGATCAGAAACGTGAGACACTCGGTACACACGATAGACGGAAAAAGAATCTTAATTTTAGCGGTGGGGTTGAGGCAGGTCACATGCAATGTCGCAAGATTTATCATCCGAAATATATATAATATTCTCTATAATATTCTATATCTCTCGGTTATATATATATATATATATATATAACCGAGAGATATAGATGAGAGTTAAAAAAAAAAAGAAAAAAAAAATCTAATCTCCTTTAAACGCAGTGAGACCGATCCGATTCTGGCCTGTGTCTGTGTCTGATCTCCTCGCGTTTGACGACCTTCGCAAGGTGCCTTGCGTAATATTTTTATCTCCGAAATTACATCCCCGCTCTGTGTGTGGTGTGCGGTCCGTGTTTCGCATAGCCAGTACGTACGTAACGTACGGTACGGTACGGTAGAGATTCTCTCATCTCATCTTCTACTGGTTACTGTTACTCTTTACTCTCTACCCTATTGGCCGCCAGCGCACTAACAATAAGCCGACTATGTGTCACGCATCACTCTCTCTCTCCCTCGCTCTGTGTCTGTGCGCGTATAAAATACGTGCGTATCTTCCCCCCTCCCCCACCCTCTTCCCTCTTCCCTCTGTAATAAAGACTACGAAACGCGCGCGAGCCGGAACAATGAAAGAGAAAATTCGACAAGATTCGATGCATCGATTTAAACGATTTTAAGAAGATAAACAAAAGAAGTTGATTCCTCAATCTTGATGAGCAGCTCTTGATGAATTCTATATACCTACTCTAAAGTCCATTAAACATCGAAAAAAATGGACTTTTTTTTATGGATTATATCTCACGACGTCTCAATTCTTCATCGTGTGAACGAAGGAAACTGACAATGAGAAGAAAAAATCCTGTGATAAGTTATGGTCATTTATCGAAATTTAGCGACAATCTAGTCACTATTTTGCTGATAACTTTGTCTGTAAATTTTGTTTTTCCCAATTTCCCTCATTCAGACGACGAAGGATCGCTTTCTAGAGTCTAGACAATTGCATGTGTTTATTACGATTGAACTCACGGTATCGCCTCATGAGGTTTTTCTTGTAGGGTTTGGTACCCGGCGGTCTCGATCTTGACCTGATTCCATTCTTGTTAATATTGTCGGAGCATGAATCGTCCGAATCGTCGGAACACGTCCGGTCTCCCTGCGACGAATATTCCACGTTATTTCCCCGTAATCTCATAACCGCCGCTTGGGCTTCGCCGTAATCGTCGACCTCTTTTCTGTCGTTATTATCCATAGAGTCATTCTCATTTTCAATATCACGATCACGATCGCGAGGAGACGCATCGTTGTACTCTACGTAGTCGCCGACTCTGACGCTCAAATCGAGCGGCTGGTCCTCGAGCATCATCTTCTCTCGTTGTACCGACTCGCTCTCGCTCTATCTTGCCTCGTTATCGATATACCCGGTACAGCGACACTCGATTTATCTTTTCAAACTCCGGAACGGCGCCTAAACCCGTTCATTATTATTTCTGTCTTGTTTCTTTCTTTCTTTGTTTGTTTATTTATTTATTTATTAACACACCTTATACACACACATATATATATATATACACAAATTTGTATAATAACACTTAACATAGAACGCACGTGCACACGCGATTTGAAAAAATCTATAATAAATAAACAATTGTTATTGTTATTGTTTTAAGTTGATTTATTTAACAATATATAATATATAAATATAACGCACAGTCTGATTCGCAGTATAGTTTATATTATTTAACAATAATAAATCACATCAAAGTGACTGTGACTGTGTCGCGTGTGTCTCTTAAAATTCCCTTTCGCTTTCTGTATATTTTCTGTGCGTACGCGCGTGTGTGTGTGTGGCTGTCTACTCGACACTCTTTTTAAAACACCAGGTACGACTACCGCGCGCGCGAGTCTGTATTTCTAAGGCAGCCCTGCGAAGCGGTTGCCGGTGGCACACTGACTGAGTCGTGGTACCGGGGTCGGTCGGGGCAGCCCCCGCTAGGTTTGCGCCACCGCGATCCGCGCGGTCGCGGCTCGCAGCCGAGCCGCCGAGCTGCCGGCTATTCCATAGACCATAGGAACAACCGAGAGGCATCGTCGCCTCCGTTCGGCAGAGGTCGTTCGCGATCGGGGAGGCTCGTAGCCTTCCTACATACCCGCTCGCTGTCTGTCTCTCGGAGAATCGAGATAATAGCTTCGGCGCATAGACGCGATGCGAGCGTCTCTCTCGCTCGCGGCTCACACCCTACCGCAACATCGTCGTGCACGTACATGCGATGGTTAAACGTTACGTATGTACATACGTATGTATGTATGTATGTCTCGACGACGCGGCGGCAACACACCGGGTTTAAATCGAAAGGAAGAGACACTACTATTTTCCGCCTATTGGGATAGGACAGAGGCTCGAGAAAATCCATGGTTCTTTTTTTTTTGTTTTTTTTTTTTGTAACACCTTGAGAGAAGACAAAGGGGGATCCTTGTTGATTATTTTTATGCGATTTAGAATCGAAACTGAAGACTTAATTGTCAAAAAAAAAAAAAAAAAAAAAAGTCAACGATATAAAGAATCTATTGTTCTATATCATTATTATTATTATCCTGGGGGATATTAGAATTTATAAAATAATTACAGAAAAACATTCGGTAGTCGAAATAAATGTACAGTTTGAATATTATATGATACATGAATAAATGATTTTGTTTGATTATTTACCGTTTATTTAGTATATAGAATATATGATCGATTGTCGTTTCAATTTTTTCATTTATCTTATCACGAAATATCGGTGACTGGTGATAATGCTTGGGAATTCCCTGGTCGATGATCGACGTCACGATTTCCGGAGTCTGCGCGTGTGATTATTCTCAATAATAATAAATTTTCTGACTAATAATTGAAAAATAAATTCGAATATTCTCTAAACGAAATGGAGATAATTTAGAATGAAAATTCATCTAATCTAGATATTCCAGTGGGTATAAAACGAGTAGCTTCGTACAATGAATAAGGAGTTTCGTTTTGTTTTACGGGAAATTCACTCGTCGAGAGAAAACGAGCCCGTGCTCGACTCTCGCTTGACCGTCCCCCACGTACTCAGGCTTATAAAAGTTTCATCCGATTTAACGTCCGTATGTATGTATGTGTCTAGAGGTATAGCAAAAAACTAGAATATCTTGTCCGTCTTGTGCATCGATCGTGGTATCAAAGATTTCTAATCTGTAATCTGTAATCTGTGAAATATAATCCCATTCCTTCACACACATCATCACCGATTGTAATTCGGCCGATTGATTATTCGGCCAATCCTTATCGTAACTATTTTTTTTGGGAAAAACCCCGAGTCCGCTAATCGTGACGTTCGATATCATTTATCGATCCCTATTAATTTTTTTTTTCTACAACAACAAAAAAAAAATATATAAAATTTAAAAAATGTATCCATTTGAGAAGAAAAAAAAGTTTGCTGATAGAATTTCGACCTAATTTTAAAAAACCCTGCAACAGGATATTTGTGACGATTTCTCGAATATCTCTGATGAAATTTCGATTTACCAATCGTGACTATATGTTTAAAGATTGGACAAGGGTGTCTTTGATAATGCTGAATCCGATATACTAGGGCAATTTAGTATCGCAGGTATATTAGCTCGGGATTCAGGCCGCGACTAACGTCAACTTTTTCCTAAGCCTCGACGTTTCTCCCTTTCTCTCTCTCTCTCTCTCTCTCTGTGTGTGTATGTCTCTCTATTTCCTTAGGTAGTCATATTCTCTCACGCGAGATTCACTGACTCTAAAACAAACGTTGATGAACATACGTTTTTTTTTTTTTTTGTTGTTGTTGTTTTTTACTTTTCATACTTGAAAGAAAAATTTAATTTCCCCCTTCAACCGGGTGCCATACATGGGAAAATAACAAACTAATCTCATCGTCCGCGATGACCACAACGCGTGAATGACTATATACAGAGACTCGGTGAGAAAGAAGAAAGAAAAAAATAACGTGGAAAATTTGTATAATTACAATGATAAATGAATATTAAATTATTTCTCATTGCGATTCAATAACAATTTTTTATATATCTTTTTTCCATACAGATTTGTAGATTTTTTTTTTCAATGTCAGAAATTGTTAAAGAAAATCTCCAAATCGTTCTCATGATCAAATGATAAAATACTAGAATGTGAGAGAGAGGGAAAGAAACAGAATTAAAAAAAACAATGTTAAAACAGGAAATGAGGAGTATATAGTTATTCTTCTCCCCTTCAGACTCAAGTACAGCGGCTACTTCTTCGTCTCTACTCGACTCTGATTTTCAGATCTTCTGCTCTAGCTTCGTTACATTCAAATAATAATAATTCGATGTGAAAATAAAAGACGAAGGATTGAATAATCCCTCCGAGATGGCGATAAGAAATCGGCTCCGGTATCTATACTGTAGCGACACGTTAAACTGCATGTGCATGTGCATCGCAATAACGCTGTGTGCGGTTGCCTTTGCCTCTAAAAAGGGGGAAGTCAGTCCGCTGTCCGGTGAGCTGCGTCCGCGGGTCGAGGAGGGACCCGGGGATTCGAAGCGAGCCGCCGCACTGTGCGGTGCAGCGAACTCTCCAAGGACTCTCTATCCCTCCCCACCCCTCCCGCCTCCACCGCCGCTGCACTACAGAACCGACGCACGACTCGGAGCCAGACGCCAACGAGCTATGCAACCGTACGGTTCCTCCTCCTCCTCCTCCTCCTCCTCCTCTTCTCTCATCTTTTCTTCTCTACCACTTGCACTTTGTCGCGCGCGTTCCTCTCCGCCCGAAGAACCTCTGCTACTACTCTCAACCTCCCACCAAACCGGGGCAACCGTAGGGTAACCAGATTCGCTTCCACGTCCTGGTTGACGTTGGCCCAACCTATTTTTACGTTCTTTTATTTTCAAGCTTTGTCGCTCGTCTCATCTCATCTTACCGAGTGAATTTTATATTCATATATATTATAGTTTCGTCTTCTTGTTAAACGATTGATAATTCGATATACCGGATTGTAGTAGGTATGTAGCCAGTTCGTAGGTACACGCGCGTTGCGCGATAGGCCATGGCCTAGATAGGCCTGGCGGTGTAGTAGCGCTATAGAGTCTCGAGAGTCTCACGCGGTGCATCGAGGAGTGAATCGTCATGAGACTCCGACCCGCGTTTGGGATTTGTTACGGTAGCTCGCGTTCTACTCGTCATTTAATCACTGCAAGAGAGTTGCCTTGCCTTGCCGTAGTGTCATGAGTGAAACTTCGTTCGATGCACACATATGTCGATATTTTTTCAGCATCTTTCACCGCGAGGAAAAGTCCATCGCTCGTGTTGCTGCACATGCTCGCAAAATACACCGCTGCAGCGATCGCGGTTATCTAATAATAGATAAATATCGCCCCGATATCACGGAGGTTATGGGGTCACTAATAATAATAGAAAAAAGAAAAAGAACTGCTTCGTTATATTCGCAACACGAGACGACAGTGACCGCGCGCTACCTCGGTAACGATATTGTGCATATCCCCCCCCACGTTCTTTTTTTTTTCTATACTTGCTCACACTTATAATCGCTTTGACGATATCCGAGCAGAGGTACCTACACAAAGCCCTGGCTGAATATCGTTAATCGTTAATCCGAGCCTGTTCAAATTTCTCCACAAACCGAGATCGTGAAAAAAACACAACAACAACAACAACAATAAATATTGTATTTTGTTTGTTTATATATTATATAATAATGAATCAATATACTATACCTAAAGAAAAAAAGAGAAGAAGTTGCAGCAGCGCGAAAAATGCAACCGCGTTAAATTTGAATTGCTGCACCCATGCACAGTAGGAATTAGCTTGTTGCTATATCCGCGCTACACGAGGCAAGAGTTTCGCGCGCGGATAGACAGACGTGCAACGCGCACAAATATGTATGTCAAGGCGCGACCTGGATTTTCCTCATCGTAGTTCTCGGATCCCCCTTTGCTCCCCCCCACCTTCCACCCCGCGCCTCTCTTATCATCGGCCCCCTTTTTTTTTTATTCCCACCGTAGTAGAAATAGATTTTTTTTTCTTTTATTTTTTCAATCATAAATCATGAGAATTCAATATTGTTTCATTCATTTGATTTTTTATTCCGTAAAAACGAAAAAAAAAAAAAAAAAACATAAATGGATATACAGCTGACAATGAGACGCGATACGATCGACGATAAATGAATATATGGATAGATTTAATTTCCTGTAAATTGAGGTTTCCGGTTACGAAGGAGGTGAAGGCATAATAATTACGTGATCGTTTTCGAATATCTATATAATATAACCTACGCATTTGTGATTCAATTGTTTCTCCTATACGTTTGCTTATTGCTTACGTATAAATTTTCGAGATATAACAACAAAATATATATGTATATGTATATGTATATGTATGATATAGCGAGTTATACAAAACCAAGTTGAGTAATACCGCGTTTTGTCGCTCTGAGGTTTATACACCGCATATTTATGTATGTAGAGGTAGGGGTTGTACATGATATTTGAATAAGAAGAGGCGACACTGAGCTGTGCGTTAATTGTTACCGACGACGATACAATTGTCCCAAGATTCCGTCCGTTCGTCGTATACATATAGATACAACGACGATATTAACACAAAGCTTAAGAATTATGTTACGCAATTTAAAATTAAACACCGCGACCCATTCAGCGATGATCAGACCCATGTAACTCGGCATTGTTCGTTTAATTAATCGGTTTTGTTGACGACGGTGACGTTGACGATGACGATAACGACGACGACGATCACGGATCGTCGTAATCATTGGGATTATATGAACGTTTACGAATACCTTATACATTGTCGATGAGTTGAACAGCTGCGGCGTTACGAAAACCTAAATTATGATACGGAAAATTCGAGAATTTTAACAAAAATTGTTACGACATTCCTCGATGTTAAAAAATTTAATTCAGATCCGGCAAAACTATTAAACTAGAGCCCTGGATAGTTTTCCCTATTTGAAAGAAGTCAATTTCTATAATATAGTTATATATAAAATAATTCAAGTTTCATTTAGACCGTTGGTAATAAAATTTTTAAACATTTCCCCCCAAAAATGTTTCAGTCGATTTGAACATTTTTTTTTTCTAATTGTATAAAAAAAATAAACTGTCAAAACTATATAATATCTATTATTGAATGTTCTAATGATTCAAATTTGTGTCAAATATCGACTAGAACGATATCAAAAAATTCCAGTTGAAAAATTCGTCAATATAAACAATATTTTAATCGTTCGAAATTTGTAATAATTTGACATAAAATGAGGGTATTCAGATAATGACGTTTTGACATTGTTTTCTATAATAATAATAATAATAATAATAATAAAAAGAAGAAAAATTGCTTCCCGCCACCCTGTATATGTTATTTGAATTTTAATATTTTCTTTCGATAATTAAACTATAAATAGGTTCAAATATATGCGTAATTGGATTTATAATAATACGCTGTACAGACATGAACGTAATTTATTATTGTTAAATCGGTGTGAACGTTGTTTTTCCGGAATGTGGCAGCAGCATATCGCAATTGCGCTTATTTTCCCCCTCATCATATATAGTCCATAATCGAAGTTATACCGTCTATTACGATGTATAATAATAATATATTTTATAAACAATTGAAAAAACAAAATCAACACCCTACAGCAACTAAAAAAATAAGGAGACTATATAGGTAACAATCATTAATAATTAACTAACGAAGCAAATATACGATCCCAAAAATGAACAATAAAAAAATACACGCATGCAATAATTACTGTAATCAATCGATATCATGGATAGTTTATTTATTCAATTATGTATTCACCTTACGAATCTCCTTCTCTGATGAGAAAATATCACATCGGAAAATTTATCTCCATGGACAATTTTCGACACTGTCGATAAAATATTTCTTCTATTGGGAGACACAATTATTTTTTTTATTTTTTTGTCTTTCTTTACGTCGATGTTTAAATAATCATCGTTAATTAATAGAGTCTAATAAATACAGTAGATTCTGAATAAAAAAAAAAAATCGTGAAGAGAGAGAGAGAGGTGGGTCGAATAATAATAATAATAATAATAATAATAATAGTAATGACAGTAATGATGTGATAAAAGAAAAGAGAAAGAGAGAGAGAGAGAGAGAAGAGAAAAGAGGGCTGCGCCCCGTTATTGATCAAAGTGCGTAGGTGCTGACCTACCCCTACCAGACATTTGCCGTCCTTCCACGACCTTCTGGGCGTCGTCCTACCCCAACCAAACTGAACCCGGCGAGCCATTCGTCCCAACAACCCCTAGAGCGGAGCGAACCCCCGAAAACCTCGACACGTAGTCTAGACTCGGCCCCCTTTCCCCCCTACGAACCTTCAACCTTCACCTCGGTGCGACCCACGCGATCCACCCACCGCCGTCCATGGTTTGACGATAATTTTGATTCCGGCTCATTTCTCGTGTGTATATTAATAAACGCATATTTTTTGTCTTCTGTCTATTTTTCTCGATTTCAAACATTTCATCAACTGTGAAAATTCAAACAACTGTGAAATTGTGATTTTGTTTATATTTTTGATAGAAAAAAAACTAGGAAACTAAAAAATGTCTCGTTTGAAAAATGGATTTTTACGTTAAAATACAAATATTTTGTCTTCTATATAGAAATATTAACTGTTAAACTTAATTTCTTTTTACTATGTTTCAAAATACTGAATTTTTTTTTTTTTTTGCCGTTTTTTGTCGTTTTTTTTCATCACCCTGTACATCGATATCGACGAGAAATAACGACGTAAAAGTATAATTTCACCACGCTGTTGCGATCTCTCACTAATCGTAAATATATAATACGTTCGTATACATATATTCAAAAGAGATAAGCCGTGAACGGCAATTATGTATTATACGCACGCTAATATAACGGATTCGGTCAGATATCCTTCCGAAATATCAAATAAGAAGTACAAAAAAAAAAAAAAAAAAAAAAAAAAAAAAAGTGAAACGACTGTATAATATGTGTATGTATGTACACATATCTGCCTATGACGTGCCACCGATCTACGGGGTGAATAGGGTCGCGATAATTCGAGAGATTGTGTCTCTCTTTATGCAGCACTGCTATATTTATAATTTGCAATAACAGTAATAAATAATCATAATGATAATAATTATAATTATAATCGTCGTTTAATTTATGCGTAGAGATAGAAAGACAGAGAGAGAGAGAGATAGAGAGCGAGTGCAATAAAAATGATCAATACAGGGCAATTGAAGCTGAAGCGGTATGCAGGATTTCTCTCTCTTTCATCCATCGCGCCTATACACTGACTGGTAGCTTAAACGCTCTAGGCGCCGTTGTTCGGCAGCCGTCGACCATGACCACGGTCAACGCACCGTTTCCTAGACGCTCGCTCTAGCTGCTCAATAGAAAAGACACAAATTACTGTAGCTTTTTGAAAAATTAATATTATTATTATTATTTTTTTTCACAAAAATTCTTTTTTGTCTTCAAAAGTTCATAATTTCTTTTCGTTGTCTTCAGCGAGTCGTCATTCTTTGATTGTGCTTAAAAAAATGTGTCATTTTTGGTTGATCATTGTTTTACGTTGTCTCTTAAAATTCATCAATTTTTTTTAAAATTCGTTTTCGTCTTAGTTAGAAGAAAAAGTCATCTCGAGCAGCTGAGTCATCAATTTCTTTGTTGTTTATCAAAGGTTATCATTATATTGATTGTCCTCGAAGAGTTATCTACCCCATTTTATTTTTATTTTTATTTTTTTTTCTAGTTGTTCCAAAAGTAATAAAAAGACTCCAAATTCCGTTTTGTTTTGTTTTTTTCTTTTCTTTTCTTTTCAGTATCATCAAACCGTCTCGCGGATATATCTTCCAACTTTTGAAAAAGAATAGTTTCATCTTTTTCCAACTTTCTCGAATCGCGGTGCCCAAAAACTGTCTGCGAGATCCCGAGGGTCGCAGATAATAGAATTTGAGTCTCGGTGCTTCGGAGAGGTCACGCAGACCGGTGGTTGACGGTCGGGGTCGGGGTCAGGGTCGGGGTCGTTTTACAACGCGTCCGTGAATTTCGTGTATCCGAGGGGTGCCTATATTCTAGGCGTGTCGCGAGGTCGGGGTGGCAGACAGGGCGTGGCCGTCCTTGAACCTCCCCGCTTATCGACCAAACCTTGTAATTTCCCCAAATCCTCCCCAGCCCCCGGCCACCCCCCCCCCCAAAAAAAAAAAAAAAAAAAAATCCCACCCTCGACTAACCCTCGCCACCTCGATCGGAGGTTAGGGTAGGTTAGGCTAGTCCCAGCCAGAACTGTTTTCTTCCTCTAGCTATATACGTGGTAGCTTCATTACAAAAGCGACTCGACTCTATTACAGTAGAGAAAACGGGACGAATTTCAATGTCAAACAATATTAGTAATGACAAATATCTGCGAAACATATATTTCTCACACCTGGTCGCAAAATGCCACTTTTCATACCTCTTGAGCGGGCGCAAAACAGATCTTTTCGGCCCTCGGGCGGAAATGTGCTTTGCGCCCGCCTAAAGCGGGCGCAAACGACTCTTTTCCTGCCCTCGGGCGCAAAGTTCCGTTTTGCGCCCGCTCACTCGGTCTGAAAAGAGGCATTTTTGCAGACCTGAGTGAGATGTGTTGAGAAAAGAATCGTGTGCAACACGGGCGCAAGGCTATTTTGGCGGGTGTGATTGCAGTACACTCGCCTTCGGCTCGTACTGCAAATTTCATACTCGAAAAATAGTGTTTTGCGCCCTTGATACACAATGTACTAATTCCAGTGTGACTGACAAGGCTCAGGGGCGTATCGAAAGTGAAACCCCTTAATCGTCTCCATTTTTTGACACACTCGGAAATTTTTGTTCCAGTTATATGTTACCATTCATAATTATGGATTACCTAAATATGGCATTAAGTATTTTTTACAGTGAACCAAACTAGAATATAGTATTTCGAACGATAATTACATTTTGTCTGAATAATGATAAAATGTGACAAAAATATGAATTTTTCCTCACTGTGCGGAAAGTATCCAGTTGCTAATATATGTATCTAGAATTTTTGTAAGAAAACTAGCCTGAAGTAAGTCAAAAGTAGCTCGATGGCGCCATGGCACTGATTGTGAGTCATGATCAGTTACTAAAGTCTAAAAGCTCGTATGTGTGACAAAATAAAAGCCCTAGGGCGGAAAGTAGATCATTAAACTTTCCTCTTTTGTGGTTTCTGAACATTTTCGAGTGATATAAACGATATATTTTTGTTAGATATGTGAATTTTCTGTACATAATCAATTTTACCATTCTTAGTTGAAGGGTATAGAAGTAACAGAATTTAGAGTGAAAGTGAACTCAGTTCATCGCATATACATATAGAGATGAGTTAGGGTATCGCTCGTAGCTGGCGTAGTCATGGAGACTGCCGGGTTTCGGCTGGCGCTCGATAACCAACGATCAAGGTTAACCTCCTCCTCCCCCCGTCGACCCACCCCAAAAAAACTGTCGATCTTTATCACAAATGATAATCGACTGTCTCTTCTAGAAGTCTTTTACTCCTAGAGTACCTACATACAGCTTTCCGCAACAACTGCATCATCGTCGTATATTCCTTCAAACTGACCGTCCCTCGTGTTGCGCCTATAGCCAGCTGGCCAGGTTCAACGAATACGATCACCGTTACCATTCGTTATTTCGTTTTTTGAATACCTGTTTCCTGTTAGACAAAATTATCGCATAAATGACTCATTGTCAGCAGTAATTAGGACGAGAAAAATTAATGATTTGAATCGTTCGATACAGTTTCGTCATAAATGAAGATATATACGTTAACATCGAAATGGACGATGGAAAAACATCCGATGTTTTAAAAAATCGATGGAGATCGTGGTGAAATTAACATTTAAAGTCTTTTTGCTACAAGTTAGACAAAAACGATGATCATTTTTAGAAAAATTCAAAAAATTTCCTATCCAAGACCGTGTTTTTAATTTTTTGTTTTGTTTGTTTGTTCTCTTCAAGGCATTTTTCGAATCGTTTAATTAGATCGGGAACAATACTAATTACGAAAACTCCTATTATAACTGACGTACGGTAAAATTGTTCAGAAAAAAAATATTTCTCGAGTAAAAACCATTGAGAAAAGGTAAAAAAAATGAGAAAAAAAAAGCATCAACAACAAAACCTGGAACCGCGTATCACGTAACAGACGTTCGTATAATACGCGGGGAGCTATTGTCTGTCTGACAGTGAGAGCATGGGGGTCGTTTTCCCTAGCCGTCGTCGCGACGCGTCAGAGTCCCGGGTTTGAGACTTGAGAGTCGAGGCCGACGCGAGGGGCGGTAGGACGTCGGTAACTGTGACCGTGACCTTGGGGCGCGGGGTTATTGAGCGCGGGTGGTACTTTCACTGCTTTCTCCTCCTCCTCCTCCTCCTCTCCCTTTCGCTCTCGCTCGCTTTCGCACGCGGGGGTTGATCGCGGAGTCTCCGTCGTTCCACTCTACTCGACCCCCGTCTCCCCCACTTTCGCCTCCTCATTTCTCTCTCGGTAGAGTCTAGACGCTTTCCTACACCCTTCCTGCACCCTCCGACCCTCCGCCCTACACCCGGGACGCGCCACCGCCACCGCCACCGCCACAGCCGTCGCGGCCTTGCTATTGCGTCGCAACGGCACACCGACGGAACGATGTTACACGGTCATGCACCGTCTGGGTCAAAATCCCCGTTGACGAGGCGATAATGCGTCGGTGTGTATCTTCTACGCGCTCTATCTATCTGCGGAGTTTTCAGACGCTAACGAAGGAGCCGGAGGACGTCCTGGAAAGGTCATGATACCAGAGCTAGGTGAATCGGAGGTCCCCCACCCCGTCCTCCTCATCCAGACCGTCTGAGGGTCTAGATTCGCTGTATGGCATTGAGCGTTACTGATACGAGAGGCTGTTGTATGAGAAATGACCAAAGATCGGATGGAAATTATTGACATTTGGATATACAGGGTGAATTGAAGTTGGCTAGTTGGCTCTAGATCAACGAGTCGTTGGGAATTCACCCTGTAGATTACATCTGAGCACTGAGATTGTTTTTGAATATCGTCATATTGGAATATTTTACTGATTTTGAAAGAAAAGTATCTTTATCCTTCCGATCGGTTCGTTTTGCGATAAATATTGTTCGCACCTTTTTTGTAGACAATTTCAAGAGCTTCAAAGTTACTCGTGACCATTTTTGCCCTCCGAGTGTCCGGGAGCGAGTTATCGGTGAAAACAAAATTTGGAATCATGTGAATTTGCTACTGATTTTGAAAGAAAAGTCTCTTTATCTACCGATCGGTTCGTTTTGCGATAAATATTGTTCGGACCTTTTTTGTAGACAATTTCAAGAGCTTTAAAGTTACTCGTGACCATTTTTGCCCTCCGATTGGCCGGGAGCGAGTTATCGGTGAAAACAAAATTTGGAATCATGTGAATTTGCTACTGATTTTGAAAGAAAAGTCTCTTTATCTACCGATCGGTTCGTTTTGCGATAAATATTGTTCGGACCTTTTTTGTAGACAATTTCAAGAGCTTTAAAGTTACTCGTGACCATTTTTGCCCTCCGAGTGGCCGGGAGCGAGTTATCGGTGAAAACAAAATTTGGAATCATGTGAATTTGCTACTGATTTTGAAAGAAAAGTCTCTTTATCTACCGATCGGTTCGTTTTGCGATAAATATTGTTCGGACCTTTTTTGTAGACAATTTCAAGAGCTTTAAAGTTACTCGTGACCATTTTTGCCCTCCGATTGGCCGGGAGCGAGTTATCGGTGAAAACAAAATTTGGAATCATGTGAATTTGGGTATTTGATACGTGCTTCAATTCCTCAATAATTTGCATCACGATTATAAAACGTATATGGGAACTGTCGCTGTATAATCAATCCAGTATTGTCATTTCTATGTCATTTCTCTAAACGTTGTATGATTTCCTTTCATTTTCCAGTTGACAAGAGAAACAAAAAAGAAAGAAAAATTCATTCAGAACATCATTTCGTTGATTTTCATAATATTTTCGAACAATTTCAATTTAATTTCTTTCTCGTTTGTTAGCTCACATTCCTTACCCACTCAGTGATAAAGAATTTTCTGTAAACATCTGTTAATAAAATTGATGTAAAAAAAAAAAAAAAAAAAAAAATTATAAAAATAAAATACGATAATACATATTGTGTGGTACAGGTAATTTTCTCATTCTTCGTGGAGAAAAAGAAAAAGAAGAAAAAAAAAACAAACCGATGTGTATCCAAGGCTGAGTGAGTATAAACATCATAATGAGGAATACCCCGCGTGGAGTTAATAAGAGCGACCATACAGAGCATGATATTAGGTTCATTCTTTTCTATATACAACATATATATGTGTATAACGATATTTTCTTCTCATTAGACAAATTTTCCCTTTCTCTCCACGTTTGTGTGCGTAGGTTGGTAGATATACATACCTATAGGTAACATACAAGTATATACATATCATATACGTGTTTCACAAATAACTTCACATCGTTTTATTTCATTATTTCTCTCTTTTTCATAGGATTCGGTGCACGACGATCACTCATTCACTCACTCACTCGCCAAAGCACTCACGCGATTCTTCGTAAACACGCTATACAGTCATACAACCTCTGATAATACAAACATTTGAGGGTAGGTACTTGTACATGCAGCATGTCTGCTGTGTTTGTGTGCGTGTGTATGTGTATAAGTGTACGTAGCGATATAACGAGATAATTGTCAGGGTGGTACGAGGGGTAGGGGTTTTGATTCCAGATCGATAGGGCCGCCCCAGACGACCTTCCCGATTTTTTTTTTTTATATTTTTTTACCATCCCCCCAACCCCCACCTCCGCCTCCACCCGGTTGCTCCCAGGCGTAATAAACCAGGAGGCGGCGACGGCGGCGTCGCGACGCTCTTCCTTCCCACACTGCCCTACCTCACTCTCTTATTCGACAGACCTTCACCCTCGACTCCGTTCGTTGGAACGACGTAGAGAAGAGAGACAGAGAATGGAAAAGAACTCAGCTAGACTTTTCGATTTTTTTTTCAAGTTTCGTCATACTCAACAACGGTTAGACGGAATTATCGACAGATACCGCGTTTTCTTTGATAATATCGAATTATACTAAAATCCGGGTGGATTTATATCGCATGATTCATTTCTACGAGGCACAGCGCCCTCTAGGTTAGCCAAAACGCGCTGACCTCGGATTCTAACCTCGAAACAGACTCGAGTCGTCGATTTCGAGGTTAGAACAACTCGCGGGAATTAACGGAGTGCAAAGACCCGCAATTTTATGCGTTCTTTATGCTCCTTTTTCTCTGGCATCAATATTCTATAACTAAACGCTGAATTATCATGTCTGAGTGATACATCGTTCTTTCCTATATACGTTTCGCATGCCATAACGTAGAATAACGGAGAGACTGTTTTATTCTGATGCATACATATAAGAAATTTCTGTATCAAGTTTCATAAAAATGTATGTGAAGCAATTAACATATACTTTTTGTATATTAAAATTCAACTTTTTCAATATCTCAATAATCATATAACAGTTTTCAAAATTCAAAATCATTCGGAAATTTCATAGCGAAGATTATACTGAATTTCATATACAGAATGTTTCGAAAATTCGGCTGAATACTCATGTGATATGAAAATTCGTGATAGTTTTGTTCAAAAATCGGTTTCAAAATATTGCAGAATGAACCAAAAAATGATAATTCTAAGCTTTTAATTGGATAGACTATCGATAATTGACTAAAACATGCCTCAGTCACTGAGAACTAAAAAATAATCATAACTCGGTATATTTTTTCAATATTAAGACACAAATATGAAATTTCAATATATTTCAATATTAATTTCATTCCAATCACCAAGATTTGTAAATTTTATTCCTGTTTGTATATAAGAAATTTCGGTTATCTGAAGACACTAAAATGCAGTTATTGCACTATCTGAAACTGCATAACATATATATTTAATCTATGTACACGTAGATTACGGTCAATATAGAGAAGAATGAATGAACTGTTCGTGTATAAATATGTATAATATCACAGGGTCTAGTGGTTGTAGTATTACACACGACTGCACCACGTTTTATTGTCTACTCAAACAATTTATGAGTCATTAAAAGATATTTATATATATATAAAGCTATTATTAACCAGACGACACTTAATTCAATTCCAGGTATATGTATAGGATAAAAATATACCTGTAAATAGGAATTTTATTTACTCCTTTTTCCTATGATCCTCGCGGGATCTTTTGTTACAATCGATCGAATTTTAATGAACAAATTTTTCCATTTATCGGACAAAATGAATGAATCAATTCCCAGTTCCCAGTTCCCAGTTCAACGAACCAAACAAATTTATTATCTCAAAGAATTGAAAGCATTTACTAAACAAAGTAAATGAAAAAAAAAAGAACACCAATCAATAAACTGATGTGAGAAGGAAAAAAGGAAGAAACTGACCAAGATTCTATCATATGTACAATAGTATTAGTAGTGGTATAGTTTATTAGTAGTTATGTACACACTAGTATAGTACCTATAATAGAGGTACGAAAAGTATTAACGTTGCGTTGCTGCATGAGCTGGTATAAAAAGCCTTGACACAGTGCGTAGATGTCTGTATACATAACCATATAACGAAACCATGCATGCATGCATGCATGCGATAGTTGATAACGCGGTATGTAGATATATAACTGCAGCGGGAAAACGATGAAAATTACGATTTCATAACTATAAAGAAGGGAATCGTGGTCATATCCTATACTCGCGATCGATTCCAGTTAATAAAATATCGCCCATGGCACTCCGTGCGGAAAGAAAAGGTTCGCGCATGCGCAGATCGCGAATTATCCACTTTTCCGCACTAGCGACGATATTTATATATATATATATAATATTTTACTTTATCTATAATTTAACTGCGACTCGAAATCATAGAAATGAATATTCATTTCCATCGAAGAAAATTAAGAGAATGAATAAGAAAAAAAAAAAAAACCCACGAACGTAATTACGATATCTATACTATACATATACTGTAAGCGGAATTTTACAGTAAAAAAATTACGATCAAATAATAATACACACACGGCACATCTCAGAGGCGTATGTAATATGAGATACGTGAATCTCGTTATAAGTACTACGTCAGCTGATAAGAAAGAAGAAGAAGATGAAGAAGAAATAAAAACACCGTGTATAGCTGACCATGAAGATTCGAGAATATTTCATCTCTCATATTACAGTTATAATAATCGTGTATTGAAAATAAAGCGATTTTGATTGTGATTAGCCGCAAAATTTGTTGACTAATTTTTATAATTAGTTATACTCCACTCATTGAGTGATGAATACGATTATACAGACATAAATAAATATTCGTCTCTATTATATAAAAAACGTTTGAGATTTCATAGTTTATAATTAGTTATAAAATAATTAATTAATTGATTAGTAACAATAATTCCTTTCTACAACAATGAGGAATAATTATTTTCCTTTTTTTATCAATCATATACATAGCCTATTGAATGGTCAACAACATATAAAGAAGATAAATGAATAAAAACTAACCAAATTGGGTCGCGGTTTAAAGTATACGATACTAGGAGATAAATCGAGATAGACTGTACACTGAATAAGACCTTGATAATAAATTAAAAAAAAAAAAAAAAAAAGAATTTATTTTTTCATTTAATTCACTCATTTAATCGTAACAATTGACGCAATATTCCTGTAAAGCAGGAAGTATAGGTATGTACATAATAATAATAATAATAATGATTAATATTTCTCTACACTATAGTATTATATGAATTCGCAGATTCATTAAGTAGGACGCCAATTCATACATACATACATACTGTATAATATACACTTGTATGTTTATAAATTTGCAGGTCATAGAACACGTCGAACGATTTGATACACGTAACGTATATGTACATATGTACATGTGTCGTATATAGTGTATATAGGGAACGTTGAATAGAGAAATGAAAAAAGTTTCGCAAATCTGACTGTTCAGATACCACGTGCCGTATGACAAAGTTACTTCACTTTGCCGGTGACATTCCTATATCACGTCACTATTAAAACCACGCGACTATAACTGGCTGACCGTATTTATTATACACACAGGATATACACATACATATATATAGTATATGTATACATAACTACGTATAATACGGATTTTTTAACCCCCTATCCACCCATTTAGAGATTATTTTACATATTTATAGTTTATATACTCTTACAAAAACTGTCTATTATATCATTTATTTATAAATAGAGTCGATTTACTTCTTTTTCTTTCAATTCAAAATGGTTTTGAATTTATTGTTATTATTATTATTATTATTATTATTATGATTGTTTTCAATGTAAGCCGTTATAATCACTTGTTAAAAAATTATACGATAATACGGTGAAAAATAAAAAAAATTAAAATTATGGTTAATATAAAAGTAGAAAAAAAAAAAAAATGATTATTAATCTAGTAATTTTAATCAACAAATTGATGTAGTATAATTTGAGTAAACAACGATAATTTATTAATCATTGAATTGAATTATTGAATTATTGCAATATAATTATTTTTTGTTTGATTTTTTCTAAATTCTCAATGAATACTTAATTAACGTTCCTTTTTTTTTTCTTTCTCTCTCTCTAAACTTAAAAATCTACTATCAAATTCTCTTATTTCTCAATTGAATCTAATGATCGATTATTAAAAAGAAGATGAAGAAAAACATGAATTAAAAAATTGATAAAAAATAAAGAAGAAATGTTCAAAGTTCCAAAGAGCCACGTAAGTAGCTACGAACTACCACCTTTAACTCGAGTCATACGTATCTACATACAAACTTGAGCGGTTCTAAAAATTGAAGGAAATGGAAAAGCAAGAACGACAGAGAAAGGAGAGAAACACAGAGAAAGAGAAAGAGAAAGAGAAAGAGGCCGAAGGTGGTATGGCGGTGCCGCAGGCGCTAAGGAACGCTCACACTGCAGGAAGTCTGGTTCGTGTCACGGACGCGGTACGACGATTCTTTAACGCTGTTTCCACTTCATACCCTATATTAAATACATGCCTGTGCCTACGGCTATACCGTGCCATTAATTATTTACCTACTCCACTCCACACACACACACACACACACACACAGACAGATTACGAACGCACTTGAAAAACCTTGGAGGGTGTGAAACGTGGAAACAGAAAAATAAAAACCCTCAAAGGTTCCTAGATCTTGCGCCTCGTTCTCAAGTAGAACAGGAAATCGTCCCATTATCGTTTCCCTTCCTTAATTTCAGTGCAATAATATAGAGTCTCTATATATAACGATCAGACTAAATAGAAGAATAGGAATATTAGATGAATAAGAACAAAAAAGATGGATTCCGAATGTACAAGGAAACGGTTTACAGCTTATACTGTAATAAATGTTATACATATAGTATACATATAAAAATATAATGTAAGAAAAAGAGAGATGATTGAATATATATATATATGTATATATATAAATTGCGAAATTGTTTACCTGTCGACGACGACACGTATACGGTGGTTATACATACGTACATATATTATACACGAATGTAGGATAGGCTCAAGGATAATAGCCTACATGTACGTACGCACCTGTAGCAATCGCACGATTCGACTGTACGACGTTTTTTTTTTTTTTTTCAATACAATATATATTATATTACATAAATGGTATATGATCGAAAAATTGATTAAAAAAAATTTGTGACTAATTCAACCCGAGAAGATAAAAAAAAAAGCATTATTTTTTTCGTTTTTTGTTTCACAAATTCGATAAGACTAGAATTTTTGAGTTGAAAAAAAAAAAAAAAAATAAAGAATTTTAACTGAAAATTTCATTCATTTATTTATTCAAACGGGAAAATGAGAAGAAAAAAGAACTTTAAAAGGATTATTTTTCGTTTTTTGTTTCACAAAATTCAACGAACAAAAATTTTCAAGACAAAAAAAAAAAGAAGAACTTTCAAGCATTATTAATCTTCATTCTCTCAGAAATTCGACGAAAAAGAATTTTGTAGTATTGATAAAAAAAAATAAGAAAAAATAAAAAAAAAGGTAAATTTTTTCGTTTCTTTTTTTTTTTCTTCGTTCAGCGAATACGGACATACATAACGATAATGGTGCGTAAAATAGGAGGAGGAGGAGGAAGGGAACTCCCGATGATGAGGTTTTACACGTACATAAAGTAGGTAGGTATATTATAACAGGCCACAAACGACCAGCGCAACAGTTTAAACCTAAGTGTTACGTCAGTGAAAGTGTTATGCGAATGTGGGACGAGGATAACCTGTAGCCCCCCTCCTCCCTCTGCCCCCTACCGGTGTGTCTCCACGTTCGGTATTACAGGTACCCTCCTCTCTATACCCTCACCTGTACGTACACATTGTATATCTGTGTTGCGTGTAACGCTGCTACCGTACCCGGCATGGGCATGGGCATGGAGAATTTCCGAGTGCTCGCGGTTACGTGCGATACAGTATATTGTCTGCAGTGTCTCTTTCGCTCGCGAGGTGCTGAATGAGCACTCGATGCGTATATCCGTATATATTAATATACGCTAATAATGTATATAATATACCGCAAATTATATACCAGAGATATATACTTGAGTGGGGTATTTATCCCAGGAAATCCTAGTTGCAAAATATCTCCTGTGTGTATGATATACAGACCTCGAACTTTTTCATTTTATAGACTATATTTTGTATTAAAAAATATATATATATTTAAAAATCGATGAGACTTTTTTTTTTTTTTCAAAAAATTAAAACATTGGTTTCTATTATTGTAGGAATATCACAGATATAGTAAGGCCGTGATCGATGCGAAACTCGTTGATATTGCGATCGCGGATCGTATCTAGGTTCGTTCTTCGAAATCTATCCGCCTCCAAGGACGTAAATAAATAAATATTTCACATCACAGACGAATACATGCAGACACACACTTAACACTTATAGATTATCTAGATAATCAAAAATTGGTTTCTATTAAACGAACAGATAAGACCCTGTGTGTGATAATAATAGAATAAAAAAATCTCCCAGTGTTGCAGCCTAGATACCTAAATAACTAACAAACTTCTATTATCTATGAGCAGGTATAATCATAATTCAATTTTGGTTAGAATCTTAGAAACGATAAAAGATTCCAGATTCCAACTTCATGACTGTTGCGGTAATTAAACTGAATTATAAAAAATCTATTTTCTAAGGACGTTGTGACGTCATTTTTCAATTTTCGTGCACTTCGCGGTTTCAAATTTAACACCGATGATGAAAAATTGATAAAAAAAAATTTAAAATATTGTTTCAATAGAGTCAAGGAAATATTTACAAGAAAAAAAAGAAGAGCAACGTGTCTCAAGCTGAACTGATTTCTAGAACAAACTTAACCAGACACGTTCAATTTTTTTTTTCTTCTTCGTCCTGTTTTTCATACGGGGTTAAATATTCACCCCCCTCAACTCGTCTATTTGGTATATGTATATATTATAGCTTCTGAACTCTGCGGGTGACGAGGGACGACAGGTGGAGGGAAAGGGAGACGACAGCGACTAGACTAAGGGTTGAAGGGGGGTAAAAAAAAGAGCGTTTTTTTTCTTCTTCTTCTATTTTTTTCAAATTCTTTCAACTATTTTTTTTCCCCCTTTGAAGCATAACATAACCCTGCCACACAGCGTGTGTGTGTGTATGACGCGTAGATATGTCAGCTTCTCGCCGCATTTGGTGGTAAAAATCTCAAACACGTGCAACGTTCTTGAAAGGAGTCGTGGGTTCCGGCCGCCCGAGCGACTTCTTTTTCTAGTTTCTTCAAATATATGTATATGTATACATATATGTATACAGAAACTGCATCAACGATACCAATGAGAGGTTCCTTATGTTTATAATCAAAGCGACTTCCTCGCGGTACCCCTTTTTCGGCCTTTTTATACTTTAAACTATTTTTTTTTTCTTCTTCTTCTTCTTCTTTGGAACGATTCATGATTATTATTTTCTAGTAGCTTAAATTCTTTGAAATCGAAATAAAAATTTGTCTTTTTTGCGAAAAACTTAATCATCACAATATAATTGTTACAATTCGGTTTTTTCTTCTTTTTGTTACAGTAGGTATGCATAGAATTTATCGGTACGTGAAAAAAAAAAAAAAGAAAGAAATATATGTATAATATTTTTTATATTTGCACGCAAATATTTAACGCTGTATTAAATAAACAATTATAAATTTTTTTTTCCACTTTCTATATAAGATACGCTCATACTCATAATAAATGCAGCAGCAGCAATGATAATCATAATGATTGACATCATTTTTTTTTTTTTTTTTTCTTATTCGTGACCTAATTAGAAAGAATCGTTTTTTTTCTCTTCGAATTCAATTTTACTTTCATTTTCTTCCGATATCACTTTTAACGAGAAGATATATCAGACATAACAAGAGTTAAGAGTAATTTAAGTATAACAGAATTTTATAATTGTAGACAAGAAATAAAAAAAAAATAAAAAAAAAAAAAGAAACCAAGGATTTACAGAATTCTTACATCCGAGTGAAAATCACGTTCCTATATAATGAGTAAAAAAAAAAAAAAAAAAAAAAAAGTTGGAAAAGGATTTATCTACGCCAAGTCGAAGACTTTCTCATGCGATTGTGTACGTATACGTATACGTGTATGTTATAAAAGGGGAAAATAAAGAAAACCGTTCGTTGATTAAGGCCACATTAAAAGAGCGTAAAACGGTGTCGCCCGCCGCGTTGCAGAACAAACACAGCAAAACAACGATAATAATAACAATGATTAATCTCCCGCCGTCTCGAGTTGCAGCACAACCAACCGAGTAGAGTAAAGAAGTTTTCACTTTTTTTTTTTTTGTCTTCTTCTCCTCCTCTTCGTTTTGAAAGAATTAAATTTCATGCAACGAAGAGGAAGAAGAATTTCAATAGTTACGAATCCTATATGAAAAAAAGAAACAAAAAAATGGAGAGAAATGAAAATTGAAGAAGAAGAAGAAGAAGAAGAAGAAAAATTGAGGTATTTTATATACAGCAGGTATACGATCATACGGTGGGGAGCCCTAGGGCAGGTTAGAGGTAAATCACTAAAGCCATCGCGAGTCCCTGACCTGATTGCAGAAAATGTCAACACCTTACGCGCTTCTGTGTTGTAGAGGCTCTATATGCTGTATGCTGTACTATCTATTATACAAACACGACGTGTGTACCTGAGCGTTATATACCCTCGTCTCCTCTACTATTTTCCACATCATACCTGATTCACGCTAAACTGTAACGTTTAAGCTGTGATATACAAGACAGTTAAAGTTATGACATTCGTCTGATGATTGAGGATATAGATAATAGACAGAAATGTATACAGGGTACGTGAATCAGGTGTGTATACCTGGATACCTGTATGTGTTGAAGATTCCTCGGTATTGAATGATAATACCGCAAATTATAGGTCAATGAATATGCATAGAATATAGATACTATAATGTAAAGATGTGTGAGAAAACGACAGAAGATAGGAGACAGAAGACTGAATACAGTAGGGGACGATAAAAGACAGAAGAGCGATGGCAAAAGACAGAAGACAAAAAAAAAAAAAACCAGCAAAGGAAGACAGAAGATAAATTACAAGAGACAGAAGACAGAAAAGAAAAGACAGAAGACAGAAGAAAAAAGAGAGAAGACAGAAGACAGAAGAGTAGATACATAGAATATAGAATTCAAAAGATAGAGATATTGAAATAGTTTCTTTTAAAAGAAGAAGGTAAAGTTATACATGATTATTATGTTTATATATTACATGTAATATTATATAAACATATTTGTGCACATGTATATAAAGTTGCTCAATTTGTGTTATTAATGTCTTTTTTTTTTCTCTTTTTCCTCATATCGTTATCACTATTACGATTATTATTATTATTATTATTATTATTATAAATTATTAAACAGATACAAATCATTTAAATCACTATACATAGATATCCAAGGAAATGTGAATGTATAATATACATATAAAAATACGACTGGTGGTTATACAGCGTAAAATAAATACTAATGATAAAAGAAACGAGAAGAAAAAGTACTTGCGATTATAATTATATGGGGAAATAGTAGGAAGACTGTGGGTAATAGTTGCTCAACTAATTGTAAAATAATATACACGATTTATATATGTATACATATGTATACATATCTAAAAGAGGATCCGGCAAGAGTTTAGATCATCACATATAAGGTATCAAAAGCATTATCATTATTATTATTATTATCATTATTATTACGAGAAACTTTGTTCATTTAATTTTTTTTTTTTTCTACGTATGTTAATTCAACACATTCTAGAAACGATTGTCACTCATGTAGGACGACATTTGAACCGTCGTTTCTCTCAGATTTCCTCCCCCTCTCACAATCGTGTCATTATAAAATATAATAATATATATATATATATTTTTTGTTTACATAAAACTCATTCTCTCTCTTCCTCTTCGTCTGTCCCCTTATTACTGTATATTTAAACAAAGAAAATTTGTATAACACGTCTATTAATTACGTCCACCTGTTCTTCCTTTTCTCTCGCTTTTTTTTTTCATTCGGTTCTGCCCCCCTCCCCCCTCCGGCTTTTTTTTTACAGTAGCCAAGTTATTTTTGTTAGACGCACGTTAGAAAATTTATGTGTTTCTTTACGGATGAAGGAACGTAGTTTTGGGGGGGTCAAGACAGAGAGAAGGGGGAGGGGGGGGGGAGTGGGCAATAACAAAAACGAGAAGGGTAGTCAAGTTCTAGGGCGCGACAAGTGTTCCAAGAGATTTCTTCAAACTCGGTAGTGTATAGACAGACAGCTGGACACAGCAGGAGATCTAACAACCTCTGGAGATTCCCCCCCCCATCCCCCCCTCGAACGAACCGTATACATTTTTATCCCGAGAAAATTCAGTGTTCCCCCGAAAGAACAAAACGAGGAGGAAACGAAACCCATTTTACAAACTATATGTAACTATAAGATATAAAAAAAAAAAAAAGAAGGAAAAAGAGAGAAAAGACAGAAGACAATAATACAAAAGACAGAAGACAAATTACAAAAGATGGAAGGAAATAAGGAAAAGACAGAAGGAAAAACAGAAAAGACAGAAGACAGAAGAAAAAAAGACAGAAGACAAATTACAAAAGATGGAAGGAAATAAGGAAAAGACAGAAGGAAAATACAAAAGCCAGAATAGAAAATACAAATGACAGAAGACAGAAGAAAAAAGACAGAAGACAAAATACAAAAGAAAGAAGAAAAAAGAGAAAAGACAGAAGACAAAATACAAAAGACAGAAGAGAAAAGACAGAATAGAAAATCAAAAAGACAGAAGAAAAAAGACAGAAGACAAAATACAAAAGAAGGAAGAAAAAAGACAGAACAGAAAGACAGAATAGAAAATCCAAAAGACAGAAGAAAAAAGACAGAAGACAAAATACAAAAGAAGGAAGAAAAAAGAGAAAAGACAGAAGACAAAATACAAAAGACAGAAGAGAAAAGACAGAATAGAAAATCAAAAAGACAGAAGAAAAAAGACAGAAGACAAAATACAAAAGAAGGAAGAAAAAAGACAGAACAGAAAGACAGAATAGAAAATCCAAAAGACAGAAGAAAAAAGAGAAAAGACAGAAGACAGAAGTGAGATACCGAGAATCTTTCGACTCTTCTTCATTTACTATTTTTTCTTGTCCGCAGTTCATTAATTCGTCTCTGTACGCGTGTGTAGGGTAACACTTGCGATAATCGAGCCTTCTGCTTCTCCGCACATGACTAGATACTATCATTGCCGAGATCGCACGCTCCTACGTATTACGACACTAGAGTTGTAAATTACAAGAATTGGGCCACACACGAGTATCGTAGGTACGTACAATCGAGATACGTGTGGTACGATTTTACCGTAGTGCAGTATTAGTGAGAAATACAAGTCCACTATAGCGTATCGAACGAGCGCACGCACTCCTCTATTGCGTATCGAAACACGGCGGGCCACTGGTCAGAAAAAAATCGGGAAAATTCAGGAAATAAGCAAAAATGGTCAGTAAAAAAAAGTCAAGGAATTTAATACCGATACGAAACAAGACGGAAATATCGATCCATCGAAATACATAGTACAAAAAACTTGTATAAATGGATAATACAAAAACAAAAAAAAACAAAAATATTTACTTTCACCATTGATTCAAATCAATATTCATTACACACTACTAATTCGTTTGAATTTCAGTTACGAAAAAAAAAAATAAAAAAAAAAAAAAATTGATAATTTGGTCAATAGAAGTCAGGCTTTTTTTAAATCCTAATTTACCTATAATGGCCACAATGTAAAATAATAATAATTAGATTTGAAAAAAGGTGAGTAAATAGAAAAAAAGAATAAAAATAAAAAATTATTCTACAACTATAATATTCGCATGTATACGTTATTGCGATAGAATCAGCCTCTCTATCTCTCTCACTCTATTTCGAATCACATACATACGTATGTATATACGCTAAAAACCTATGTATATAACGTAACGCGTATACGCAATTATTGCTAACGCGGATGTGTGATCGCAATTCAAGCGAGGCCTTGGCCGGTTTTCCCTTTCAGAGTTTCGAATCAACAGAATCTGTGTCCTATACTCTAACTAGGGGGGGGGGAGGGGGAACTCGCGGATTCCCCCCGCGACGTTCGACGCCGCTCACTGTACGTTGATGAAGATAAACAGTCGGTAAAACAGTTCACCGTCGGTATAGAAGATTGTCGGTCGATAATGTAGGGGATTATATCGCGTACGTCGCTACTGCGGGTAACCTCGAAAATTTCATGATCTACAGACGGTAACTTTAGTCTTAGGAGTTCGCGTTATTTACCGACGGTAAATTACCGACGGACGATAAGTAGAGCGTCGCAGTCGGTAACTTTAGTCTTAAGAGTTCGCGTTATTTACCGACGGACGATAAGTTCGCGTGATAACGAAAATTAGAGTCAAATTAGGGTAGTTTGAATCGTTTCTTACCTCTACTCGTCTCTGGTTGTATGTCTTCGGTTTTTATCTCTGCTCTAGCTGCGTACGATATGGGGGTTGGAACGCTCTGCGACGATGGGGCTGCCAGTTTTTCTGCAATTTTTTTTAGAATAAAAATATGAAAAATTGACACGATGATAATGGAAATGAAATTGAGGGAAGAGAATAAAGATATTTTTTTTTTCTCTTTTTCTCTTTTTCGGCAATTACCTGCCAACAGTGGATTAGCCGCGGCGATATTGTACCTCTGCCTTCGGCAGAATGTGTTCAGGGTTGTCGTAGAGGTTGGCTGACTGGCCTCGGCAAGGTCAGCTTGTAATTCTCTCAGAAACGTATCTAGGGTGTCGAACGGTTCGTCGCCACCGACGCCGGTCATTTCGCTGTCCCCTCCGTCTTCCGAGGGTCCGGATGGGGCACCTGGGGCACCTACGAGAACGCTCAATTCCATTGCTGAAAATTCGTCCGTTTGTCCGGCACCGTTCTCCTGTATTTTACGGAAATCGAAATACAAAAGAAATTAAAGATGTGCAATTTTTCTTTTTTTTTTTTTTTTTTTTTTTTTTGCTTTCTCTCGTTTTGTTTTTTAACTTTTGTTCGACAATCAATTAAATCATGAGATTTTCTTTAATTTCAGAATTAAATTCGTTCAAATTTCAGAATCAAATTCATTCAAATTTCGGGATTAAATTCGTTAGGAATTCAGAATTAAATTCATTCAAACTTGAGAATCAAATTCATTCAAATTTCAGGATTAAATTCGTTCAAATTTCGGGATTAAATTCGTTCGAAATTCAGAATTAAATTCGTTCGAAATTCAGAATTGAATTCATTCAAACTTCAGAATCAAATTCATTCAAATTTCGGGATTAAATTCGTTCGGAATTCAGAATTAAATTCATTCAAACTTGAGAATCAAATTCATTCAAATTTCAGGATTAAATTCGTTCAAATTTCGGGATTAAATTCGTTCGAAATTCAGAATTAAATTCGTTCGAAATTCAGAATTGAATTCATTCAAACTTGAGAATCAAATTCATTCAAATTTCAGAATCAAATTCATTCAAATTTCGGGATTAAATTCGTTCGAAATTCAGAATTAAATTCAAATTCAGAATTAAATTCATTCAAATTTCAGGATTAAATTCGTTCAAATTTCGGGATTAAATTCGTTCGAAATTCAGAATTAAATTCGTTCGAAATTCAGAATTGAATTCATTCAAACTTGAGAATCAAATTCATTCAAATTTCAGAATCAAATTCATTCAAATTTCGGGATTAAATTCGTTCGGAATTCAGAATTAAATTCATTCAAACTTGAGAATCAAATTCATTCAAATTTCAGGATTAAATTCGTTCAAATTTCGGGATTAAATTCGTTCGAAATTCAGAATTAAATTCGTTCGAAATTCAGAATTGAATTCATTCAAACTTCAGAATCAAATTCATTCAAATTTCGGGATTAAATTCGTTCGGAATTCAGAATTAAATTCATTCAAACTTGAGAATCAAATTCATTCAAATTTCAGGATTAAATTCGTTCAAATTTCGGGATTAAATTCGTTCGAAATTCAGAATTAAATTCGTTCGAAATTCAGAATTGAATTCATTCAAACTTGAGAATCAAATTCATTCAAATTTCAGAATCAAATTCATTCAAATTTCGGGATTAAATTCGTTCGGAATTCAGAATTAAATTCATTCAAACTTGAGAATCAAATTCATTCAAATTTCAGGATTAAATTCGTTCAAATTTCGGGATTAAATTCGTTCGAAATTCAGAATTAAATTCGTTCGAAATTCAGAATTGAATTCATTCAAACTTGAGAATCAAATTCATTCAAATTTCAGAATCAAATTCATTCAAATTTCGGGATTAAATTCGTTCGGAATTCAGAATTAAATTCATTCAAACTTGAGGATCAAATTCATTCAGATTTCAGAATTAAATTCATTCAAACTTGAGAATCAAATTCATTCAGATTTCAGGATTAAATTCGTTCAAATTTCGGGATTAAATTCGTTAAAAATTCCAAATTCAACTCATTCAAATTTCACTGTTCATTTTTCAGAAAATTTTCACTGTTATACGATAAACAATACTTTGGAATTTTATTTATATTTTTCCAATTTGCAAAAAAAAAAAAAATGACAATAATAATGCAATTTTTTTTCTAGTCATTAAATCGAAAAAAAAAAGAAGAAAAGTGTTGTGACTATAGTAAAAATGGGATAAATCGATAATGACCTGAAGGCATTGGGTGAGATCTACCATCTTGCCGTCGTTGTCAGGGCACCAGAGTAATTCGTCGTCTATAAATGGCATCGTAGTCTCCTCTTTGGGTATGAGGGTTGTCGTGGTTAGCGTGAGAGATTGTGATACGGGGACCGGCATTAGGACCCGTACCTGGCGGTGGGGCCTGACTAGCCACCCCCTCGCCTCCTAACATCCAAAATCACCTCCTATTCTCCCGATACCCTCTCCTCCTTCCTCGTCGCGCCTTCGAACCTTATCCCTGATTAGTTTCTTCCTTTAGTTCCGCCTTAATTTTCTGAAATCATAAAAAAAAAATAAAAAAATCAATTATTATTATTATTTATAATCAATAAAATTGAATTTTCTTTAACAATATAAAATAAAATAAAATAAAATAAAATTGTATTTGAATAAAAAGCGAGTCTGTGGTAGGTATACAATTCATTATAAACTGGAAAGGCGGGAATTTCCATGAAAGTGAAAACCCGACAGTAGACGACGAAAGAGACGGTGAAAACTTTCTTTCCAGGATCGTTTATTCACTTCCTTGGCGCGTAACCGTTTGATGTTAATACTATAACAGCCGGTATCTTTTTTTTTTTTCTTCTTCTTTCAAGATTGTTGCATTTCTATAATGCAAGTCAAGTTAATAGTGTCTCACACACAATCAAACCGACTCTCGGACTTATGTGTACATAAACCGTACTGCGACGTCCATGTTTTACGTAATTTCTCGCTCTAAACGTCGTAGCGTTGCTTGGAAAGAAAGTTTACAACTTTATACATTATATACTCGAAGGGGGTTCAACGTCCTCGACAATTTTCTTTCTATATACAAACGCGACTGTCTTTTCTTTATTTTTATTTTTTCGAATAAATAATTCTTAAAATTCTACTGTTATTATTAATATTAAGAAATTAAGCGCGGGAATTAAATTTGAATTCTCTATAACCAATTAATGAATGGTTTCAATTAGATTCAATCTTTTGTCTGATAATAATTAATATCATCATAATATCATCAGGAATAAATTTTGATGAACGTTTTGTTTTTCTATGGTAAAAAATTTTCAAAAATTTGTATTCAAAAATTTATTTTCCCGCCATTTATCGCGTTCTACGTTTTGCCAAATCGACTTTATGTCATACATTATACATCAAAGATGTCGGACGCGGAAAGTTCGTCGGACGAATCGTTGGACATGAGGAGTGAAAAATTCGACCCATTGAAGGCGTTGTATTCGTCGAAAATTCGCTGTTTATCCAGTAACGTAAAAGTTTACGATAACGTTAGCAGATACGAGGCGGTATCGAGGGGTTTGTCTCACAACGCGGTACCAGGAAGAGTGAGTATCTCAGAATAATTGAATCTAAGAGATTCTTTTCCCTATCATTCGTTATTTGCAATTTAATCGATAATAATAACCGATTTCCCCATCGTTTATTTCCAGGAAACTAAAAAAGAAAATGCGGAAATCGATCCTAACAGACGCAGGTTTCTTCCTCATCAAGGTAATTCGATTCAAACATCGCATTACTTCGCATTTCATTTGTTGTCATATCCAGTTGATTCGATTATAAGTGAGGTTAGAAACTCGAGGACGTATTATAATGGCGTCACGCGAAGACAAGACAAGACTCTCGTTATCGACACTAGATGGCGTTGGGAGTATCGTTCGGAGGCTAAACCTCCGATAAAGAAGATTCGTGATTTATGATTTCATTAGAATTATTTAAAAATTAGAAAAAATTTTAGAAATCTGACTAAAACTAACGAAATAAGATTTAATTGATTCAGACTAGGCGAAATTAGGGAATAATTATTCGGTTTTGAATGAATCTAGGAAATATCGCAAATCAATTTTAACCGACTTGTATTATCAGGAATTTATTCAGAATTGAAGAATAGCGAAGCAATTTGAATTACAATGAAACAATGCGATTCATAATTCGATTATAAATTGGAAAAAAAAAAAAAAAAAAAAAAAACAGAAAATTAAGAACCGCGATCCAGAAATGATTTGAGAACAAGAATCCTCAACGATACTCCTATACTATACTAATCACAATATTTATAGTCTTGTTATTCAAAGAGAATAGATGCTCGAAGATTAAGAATTAGGCCGTGTAACGGAATCTCAGAAAACACAATTGTGTTACTATTCTGAGACTATCGGACTAGAGGATAGTTTATAGAATATATTTTTTTTTGCAAAAAAAAAAAAAAGAAAAAAAAACCTAAACAAAACGATTTTTATTTTGTTTCGATAAAAGAAAAAAAAAAAAAAAAGGCTTGAAAGTAAAAATTATATCGTCGATATTAAAAACTGTTTTGCTTGAGATTAAAAATTTTTCCTGTCTATTGTCAATATTATTCAAAATTGTGAATCAAAAAACGAATAAAAAAAAAATATATATATATATATATATATATATATAAAAAATCGTAAAACCAATTTTTCGACGGTCAGATATCAGAAACGCTTGTTCTTTCGCTATTCGTATACGTACACGATGTACATACATATACATACAACATAGTATCCAGTATAACAGATATATAGTATATATTCTATTAAAAGAACCAAGTGCTATAAAATTAAATCTGAAATATCCCTGACCCAGTGTATGAGAGTACACACTCTATGTACATACACATATATTTCCGTCCTTCGATTACATCCCTATATTATACGATCTATTATAATTCCCTTATTCTCCCTTCGTCCCGATGTCTCTTCTTCGATAATCGCCCCCCACCCCCCTTATAAGTAGGCATAAATAGACAAGTGTGTGTGTGTGTGTGTGTGTGTGTGGACACGGGGTATGTAGAATAATGTGTAGTAATGGGACAAGGGGGGCTGAAGGGAGGACACGGTGCAGAATAGGTGGCGGCGGTTATAGCAAAGAGGTAGATGGTAGAACGAGAGAATACGAGGTGTAGAGGGGCGGGAGGGGGAGTGTAGAAGTGTATGTGCGGACTGCAGCACTTGTTGCGCCCGGACATCGACCCTGGTCTCAACCGGCGGCTCCCTCTCGACCACCGTTATCATCGTTTCAAAATTTGAAAACAAAAAAAAAAAAAAAAACGAAAAAAAAATGTATTATCGTATGATAACGATTATATGTAAGAAAAAGTTGAATTTTTTGAACAATTTTTTTTTTTTTCTTCTTCTTCATTCTGTATATCAATTCATTAAAACTTTTTATTAATTTCAATTAGTTGATCCATATCTACGTATATATTCTGAATTATAAGTATAAATATGAATAAGAAACACAAAAAAATAAAATATAAATAATAATAATAATAATAATGAAATAATATAATTGAAAAGAAAGAAAGAAAGTTATACACGTCTATTATTATTATTATTATTATTATTATTTGTTATTTGTTATCATGAGAATAAAACCTATATTTATATTATCCCACGATTTTTTTTCTCATATTTATTGTATTGTTTAATTTGTGTATATAAATTTTCCACGTTTTTCTTATTCTTTTTCTTTCCTCTGTTTTTGGTCCACCGCACCGTATAAATATATACATATATATATATATATACATATATATATATATATAAAATATATTGATATCAGAAGATTTTACGATATGGTTTGGATAAAACGCGATATATTCACCTCACTCGACGGGGAGGGGGAGGGGGAGGGCGAGGGCGAGTATGCGAACTCGCACACACACATGCGAGCTAAGAGAAGAAAAAGAGAAGAGGAAAAGAAGGGATATAACGGAACCTGCGAGTATAACAACCGCCTCGCGCGCGAATATACCATGATATAATAATACATAATAACTATTATCGTCATAATAATGATAATAACAAGATAAATACGTGCTTCGCATATTTTATGCAAATTGTTAAAAATATATATATATATATATATATATATATATATATTACCAAACGCACTTAATTGATTATTATAATATAATTTACAATATTCTCTAAGAAGAAAAATGACTGAAAAAGAGAAAAAAAAAAAAAAAACTGTATTAAAGATTGTAAAAGAAAAAAAAAAAAAAAGAAAAACTAAACAAGTTATTCTTGATGCAGATATCGCCTCGTGTCACCCGTTATATAGAACGATCCAATTCGTGTCTCGCGGGGCATAAGGAAGCGAGCAAGGCAAAGGCAGGCAGAGGCGCGCACACCTCGACCTATCTCAACCTAACAGATGTTTATGTACGAGTATTGGTCGGGGTGTGTGCGACGACGTAGTTCGGTATTATCTTCCGTATAGTACTTAGTAGTGTGAAGTCACCGAATCACTGACCGCGTGGGGAGTAAGTAGTTTGACAGATGATATCGATATTTATCGTATATAACCGAAATTAAGTAACCCTGCACTACCTACCAGCGATTATATATATATATAGTGGCTACACACAGTATACGTATACAGTTCACACTATATCCGCGCACCTCAATTTAACCCGTGGGACAATTTTTAATTATGTACTGACCACAATCGCCACCACCTGGAGAATCGCAAAGGACGAAACTAGCCCCCCGCCCCTCAGATTCTCCATAAGGGTTCATAGGCGAAACTAACAGTACCACTATATACTTCTCGCGATTTTGTATATATATATATATATTCTTTTTTTTTTCCAAGTACATAGAATATATACTCTATATATATATATATATATATATAGGTGTGTGTCGAAGCAGAGACCTGACTCGGGAGCGGTGGCCGGTCGGCCGTTGAACTCAGCGCGGCTCAACTTGGGGATCATCTACGGGAATAAGGGCGGGGGGCTGTTGTATATATTATTCATGTACATGTACATGTGTAACGTTTTTTTCAATATATACATAGGTATAAATTGACAAAAAAAAAAAAAAGAAAAAAAAATATCGAAATTTTCAGGATATATATTATCGTTATACGTTGATTGATTTTAATGATTACATAATATGATACACATTGTATATTGACATTGATAAGATAAATTCAATATACGGTATAAGTAGTCGAATAATTTCAATAATTATGTCACTTCATATCATCCAAAACACTTGAAAACACAAAAAAAGACTCTTCAAAAGGTTGACATATGTATGTACATACGTAAAACAAATTTTAATACACCCGAGAAATTTCGTCGAAATATCTTAATCAAAGTTGATTCAATATATATATATGTATATATATATATTTTTTTTCAATATTTTTAATTAAAAAACTGAATTGGCATCGATTATGAATAATTTTTTTAATCTAAAAAATTAGTTTACAATTGTTTAAAAATGAAATTAAAATTCGAATATCCGAAAGACTGTATATGGGACCCCTCGACCTCTCAGATCTGGTCGGTGATTTTTTGCGTCAATCTTCCGACTCTGAATAGCAACGAGATTTATTCTCAGATTTTTCAAAATAAATTTGAGCGTTTGGTGAATTTTCGAATTATTTTTTTTTTTCAACACCTCGATGACCGCGTAACCGAAAAATCTGTAAAAATTCTTAAAAAGCCTCTGTCAAAAATGAAAATTTTTTACCCAAATTGCATAATTGAAAAATTTGAGAAAAAAAAATCTCGTTGCTATTCAGAGTCGGAAGAATGAGACAAAAAATGACGGACATATATATAAATATATATAAATATATATATTTAAATTCAATTTTTCGCATTTACTATTCATGTGTGCTCGGCAGCGATTCTACGTTTAATTCAGTTTCAATCTATATTATGTATACATGCGTTGAACTTAAGTTCAAGATAATAGTATAGCTAACGAATGAATTTGATGAATTACGAGCTCAAAGAATCGAAGAAAATTAGAACAAAGTACGAGTGACTAAAAAAAAAACGACTTCAAACAACAATTAAACTAATCAACCAATTTTGATGAAATTTCTATGGGACCAAGCTGAAAGTATATATCCTTTCAAATGAAAAAAGAATTTTCCAAATCGGTCCATAAATGACAGAGTTCGGAAATAAAAAAAAAAAAAAATACAACCGAATTGAGAACCTCCTCCTCCTTTTTAAGTCGGTTAATAAAATAGGATTCAATTACGCAGGGAACTGCAACACATCGATTTTACGTTCGAACTTTTTTAGTTTATAGACACTTCACAGAGTGATTGTCTTTTAAGGAGAAAAGAAAGCAAAATGCCTTCTATATATATGTATACACTCGTATATAACAGTAGAAAGACAAGCTTCTACATATATTTATATACAATACATATAGTTTCATATACTATAAATACATGTATCCTTTTATGCTAGTGAATTTTCACTTTCGCCTAGAATAATAAAATAAATCGCTATATTTACATAAAGTGTATTTAAATATATAAGTATCAAGTTATCATTATGATTATTAATTAAAATCAATGATTATTATTATTATTATTATTATTTTTTGTTTTGGAAAAGGTAAAAACACCACCACGACTAATATTATAGCGTGGCGCGTCGGTGCACCTATATATGTATAGGTATAGCAGCACGATAGTGAAAGTCCCCGCGGTATAATCTAACGTAAATAAAACAAAAGAGAGTGAAAAAAAAAAGTTTAAAGAAAAAAAAAAAAAATTCACGAGATATATATATAAGGAATAGAGGGGGGGATTCTCTCGAATGAAAGTTATCGGAGAAAGCCCATCTATCCTATCCACTCACTGACTCGCTCGTCTCGTATAACGTGTATTATATATTTCGCATCTATTATACTTAGTTCTTCCATGTGTTTTTTAATATATATATATTTTTATATTTTTTTTCTCCAATTTATTACAGCTTAATACGCAGTATATAGAAAACAAATGTAACGGTTCGATTTTTACGTCATTAGTTATATAATATGTATGTATTATATGTAAACGCGAGTTCTTACGTAACAACTATAAACATGTTACATAACTATATATGTATACATAGCGTAATAATAATTAGTTGAAAAACGTTTATTAATAACACCGCAAATGTATATGATACCTATCCCTACAGCTTCGTGGTATACCTAGATATTCAGAATTAACACAATACCGCCGCACATCTGTGACGTGACGTTAGAAGAGTTGTAGATATTATGAAATCATCGTCTATTGCTATTCATATAATTATTAAATATTATTATTATTATTATAAATTTTGTATAGTTTAATTTTTCTCAGAACCGATACCGAGCAGTAGCAGATCGTCAAGATCCTCAAAATATAATGAAACCGATGACGATGATATCGGTAACAGAAACGTTCTCACTAGAATGAAGGGAACCCTCGGACCACTTGAAATGTTACTGCGATGCATGGAAGATAAAAAACGCGTTAAGGTATGTGTTTTTTTTTCCTTTTTTTCTTCAATATATGTACAAGTACAGAGCGAATTCCTAATGACATGGAACAGTCCGAGGGGGAAATTACTCAATTCGGTCATGACAGATAAATATTTATAATTATTTTTAATTCGAATTGATATTTTCAATCTAATTTAATGCACTAATGTATATTTCATTGTAATTCAAATTAGTTCACTATAATTCAATTCGAAGTAATTCTTCAATTCGGAATAAATTCCTAATAATTACAATAATTTCCTAGATTCATTCAAACCCGAGTCCAAGTTAATTCCGATTAATTCGGAATAATTTTCGTCGATTTCGCCTGATCTAAATCAATTGAAATCTAATTTCGTTAGTTGAATTCAATTTTATTTTAGATTCTTTTCAGTTCGAAATAATTCATCTAATTCGCATTAATTTCGATTATTAATATCATAGATTATATCGCGAATATTTCCCCCACGGAAGAGTCTGGGATCTAGAAACAAGCTTTAAGACAGTTCTGAACCAAAATCCAATTACTGTCTCTCAAAGTCTCGAAATGATCAAGAGAAAAACAACAACATTGTTTTCTTCTATAATCGAGGTTTCATACTGATATTTTCATTACGTCCATCCCGAAAGAATAATGAAGAAGACAAAAAAAACACTTCCGCCTGTGTCGATAGATGTCCAAAAATTTGTGTCGCATGAATGAACCGCGACTGCGACATGACGCGGTAATTATTTACGCTACGATCCTCCACCTACTGGCGTCGATGCGATTTACGAATCCCATTCCCCCCCCCCCTCTCCGCGCTGCTCATGTACGGCTATAGCGTAAACTCGGAATACGCGTTGACACAGTTTCCACGAGCGCGTGCAGCCCTTGCGCCTACTGTGGATCGCTTAGGGTCAACACTCGCCGCCATGGCAACGTGCTACCCTAGTCCCGTACCCGGCACCCCTCGGTACGGCCACCGCCCCAAAAGACAAGGTCACACCTCGGGAGTAGCTAAAACGACACCACGTGAATTCTCTGTATATGTATATGTACACTCGACCGAGTTTATTCCGACCGGAATAATTATAAACCTCGAAACACGCTAAAGTTGTCGATTTTTTATGTCAGGGGATCCGAGGGGCTATTCGGTACTTGGGAACTCCTATGCACACCGCGCAGTTCAGTCTCTCGGAATTGTTTGGAATTCTTTGAGGTTAGAATAAAACGCGGTACAGTGAAACCTCTGAATAGAGACCCCGTGACTGCGTTGCTTTTGACGTGATATACCCATGCAAATAAGTGACTCGAAGCGTTTCCCAATAGGTTCTCTATTCAGAGGTAAGCGTCCGAACGCTCGTAAAGAGAGTGAGTGGGGGAAGCGCTCGAGCGAGGATTAGGGGAAGGTAGCCTATTCAGAGGGCGCCTATTCGGAGGTTTCACTGTACCTATACACGCCGGACTCGTCCGAGGTCATAACGAACATTGGCGAGTGTACACGCGTCACGTGAGTTATAGAAGGGAATGTGGACGGGTTTTCGCATGTTTGTACACCCTCGCTTATTCCTCGCCCACGCGATTTTCCCGCGGTACGCGCCGTAGGGGCGCGAGTCTCAATAACAACCCTCCACTCTCTTTCTCTTTCTCTCTCTCTCTCTCTCTTTCGCGGTACTCCGCGGACCCTCCGATCCTGGATTGAATTGAAGCAAAGGCGGAAGATTTTGTTCTGGAAAGCGTGACATCGATTTAAAAACATATTCCTGAGCTGTGTGACGAACCCCGCGCCGCGGACTCTATTTGAATATATATATTTATTCTTCTTTCGTCGCGGTTGATTGAATAAATAGGTTTAATAAATGAATGAAATGAAATAAAATAAAATAAAATAAATAATGAATCGCAATGTGACGATGATTGTAATAATAACATTGTTTTGTTTTTATTTTCCATTATTTTGTAACAATAATTTACTTGGAATTATTTCATTATTATATTTTTTTAAAATTTACGAAAGAAATTATTGTAAATAAATAAACAAAAACATTTGTTTTTAAAATTTTTTTATACACATAATTTTGATGAATATATGAAACAACAAAAAAACACACACACACAAAAGTTGAATAATTCTTGCAATTTCAATGACTCGACTCACTTTACGGTTTATTTAGTTTATTTATTTATTTATTCCTGTTTTTTTATTTTTTCATCGAAAACTCTGACTTTGTATAAAAAGCTTGATAAATTTCAATAACCAACAGAGACGATTGTTTTTTTTTTTCTTCGACAAATCAAACAATTTTTTGCCTCATAATAATTTCCTGCTTGGAAGCCTGTTAATTAGCGTGCAGAAAAAATGAACCACTAGTGCGGAAAGTTTCACAGAAAGTTATTATACACATACAATTGTTTAATTTTCTTCATTTTTCACACGACCTTTCCCGGTACCTGGTGCATTACAATAATAATAATAATAATAATAATAATAAACACGTTGCATGTGTCAAGGTTTACACAAGAGGAGCTCGCAGCATCCGAGGTTACGTGTTGGCCTACGTAGCGGCCTTTGACAAACACTGGAATCTAGCTCTCGAAGATTGTCTCGAAGTCTGGTCTCGAAAGGTCAAAAGAAAAGCACCGGCACTGGGTTAAGTATACATATATACATTATGTATCTTTATATTGGTTCGATTGCATTATCTATAATTAAACGCGATTTTACCCCCCTCCCCCCCCCAAGATTTAATTATATTCAAGTTATATACACAATAGATATTCAACTGAACTATAATAGTATTATTTTCACGTTATCTACGGATATATTATCATAGTTCTGTCTATATATATACATATGTATATATATGTCATAATCTCAGCGACCTCGGCCAATAACAAATATAAATGCACATGCACACAGAGATAAAAGAAGTGCAGTATATCGGTATAAGTGATACACATACACATTGAAATTTATATATATATATATACATATATAGCAATATTATCTAGCATCTTTGATAATGTGCTTTGTGTGTGATATAATGTAAAAAAGTAACGAGAGTTAATTTGTCTCTGATATTGAATTAAAAGAAGGATCATAAATTACTAATCAATCGATTCGATAATTAATCAAGAAAAATAATAATAATTTTTTCTTTATTTTAAACTGAATATTAAAAATCAAACTTTTCGAATAAACGATATTATTATGCATCGTATACTATATCGATATAAGCAATAGAAGGGAAAAATTCTAATAACAATCACGATCCAAACTTGGATCCCGAAGGAGTTTTTTTTTTTCGTTTTTTTTTTTTTTTTGATTAAAGCACACAAGCTCTCGTCGTCCTTGACTACGTTACGTTTCGTCGATACGCATATTATACGCACACTCCACGTGACTTTCACCGTTATAATATTACCTCAATTTCTTTCTCTTTTTCGTAAAAATATCAAAAATATGTATAAATATTCTTAAATTATCTCTTCATATTTTTTATTCATTCCCATATGTAGGTCAACTATATTATTATTATCTTTTTTTTTTGTGTTATTTTTATTTTTATATCGATACATAACACAAATTTTTTTCTTGTCATTCAATAATACAACAAAATCGTATTGAAATAAAGATACACTAAATTTCTAAAATTGAATAAAAAAAAAAAGAAGAACCCAAAAAAAAACCGACACCCCATGGCGCGGCGTAAAATCCTAAATCGCGTTCAGCAAGAGCAAGAGCAAGATCAAGAGAGTTCGATGGTTGGTTGTTGGTGATTTCGGGGCGTTGTACCCCGCGCGTCAATGTTGAGTTCAGGGTTAGTTGGCCTAGTGGCGTAGGTAGGTACATTGGGGTAAGGGCGATCGAGCAAACGAACAGGGAGAGGTAGAGGGAAAGGGAAGGGCGGGGGTTGATCCGAGTGCGGAACGAGAAATAGACGGCCTTGAAGGGTAGGTAGGTAGCACGCCGCTGAGAGAACGATCGATGGACTCGTGGGTGGTGGTGGGCACGCCGGGGGTTTTCGCCGAACGTTGCACGTGTCCTACTCACTACCGCCCACAACCTCGGTTTTAGGAGTAACACACACAGAGCGAAGAGGGAGGGAAAGGGAAAGGGAAAGGGAAAGGGAAAGGGAGAGCCCTGCGTCCTACAACGGCCTTGCCTCGAAACCTCCGATTTCAGTCGTCCTCGAACGGAGCGGGCGGGAAGTAAGGACGAAGTGGGGCAAAGGGCACGCGGTGGGAAGGGCAGTACTCCTCTCTCTCTCTCTCTCTCTAGTCTGTGGCTCGTATATCTCGCGCGGGGCACGTGCACGGTGTGATATAAACAATAATAACAGCGGCCCTGAATCGGAGAAATAATTGCGATATATATTTATGATTGTGAATTTTATTCGATTATGTAATTTGCAATTCATAATTAAGTCAATCGAATTATTTCGGTATTCTATTATTCATCGATCGATTGATTGAATATTCTTATTGAAAAAAAAAATAAATAAATAAATAAAAAAATTGTTACAGGTATTCCGGAAGATGACGAGGAGAAGATTTGCGAGGGTATTGATAATTTATTGCGAATCAAAGAAATCGTTAAAGAGACTAAAGGTAAAATTGAAACGGTAGAACGACACGTTCCTCAAATGATGATCAGAGGTGAACAGATAGCGATTATTGTTAAAATTGATTGAATTCGTCAATCATTGAATAATTGAATATAATAGATATATCAATGAAAGTGTGCAGATACTGAAAATTGATCTTTTTCTTTACAATTATAAATGTACCGATCATCATTATCTTTACTGTGAATAAATAAAATAGAAAATTAGAGGAAAAAAAAAAAATACTGTGATTTTTATGGTTCATCATAATTATTTTTCAATCCCAAAGAATTTCAAATAAATTGTGTATATAATAAATAAATGAATTCTTGTCGATTCTTTTTATTCTTTAATTAATTTATTATTATTATTATTATTAATATACAAACCGAAAACGTTGAATAAATAATTTAATGTGAAAAAAAAAAAAAAATGGAACTATTCAGATATCAATTTTCCCCGCGATAATTAATTAACTCGGAAACACTGAACTTCAAATATTAGCAAAACAAAAACGAAGAAAAAAAAAATTATGGAAATCTGGAATATAAATTGTGAAATTTTTAGATCTATTCTTGATACCGTATAAGAAAAATTCTCAACGTTTGTTACTTCGGAGATGATTGTCTGTTATAATAGAATAGAAAATGAAAGTTTATTACTCAAGAGAAATTATATACATATACATAAATAAATAAATATAATTATTCCGTGTAAACGAACAGAACAGAACGATAATTAAAATCCCGTACGATACCCTACATTATACCTATACACTACACATATTGGAGTAATAAAATTTATAAAATTACAAGATTCAATCAAACCCCTCCTCCTCTATTTTTTTTTTAACGGACATTATTTAATGAAATGAAAAAAATGACAAAAATTTTTGTTTTTCATCGGTTAGAAAAATGTTGAAATAACAAAAATAGTTAAATTTTTCAAACAGTGTATGTATATGTGGTATAATAGGAAAAAAAAAACGCTCAACGAAAGCCTCAAAGCCAGGTATAGGTATAAGAGGTCGATCCAAGGTGTATAAAGTATAATGTTCTGCGGTGAAAGCATTCGCGGTTTCGAGTGTAAAACAGGGTACAGAGGACACGCGTACAAACACACCACGTTATAAATAAGTGTGTAGAGGTAGAGAACCGAAGAGGGAAGAGAGGAAAGAGGGAAGAGGCGAGGTGAGAGACCGTGTCGCGTCCGCGTCCGCGTCCGCTCACTTTCCCTCTCTGGAGAAAGTCCGGCGAGATGCAACACGGGTACGTACCTATACGACATGCGGTTCAACTATATGTATAGCAACTAATACCATCGAGATACTCTTGGTGTCGCAGCGCAGCGCAGCGCGTATCTGTAAAGAAACGCATCTAGGAACTATGTACCGATCACACAGAGGTCTTCTCAGGTGCGTTTATACGAGAAAGAAATAGAGAAAAAACAAACACACACACACACACACAGAGAGATTATATAGGTGGTACCGTCAATAATGAGAATAATGAGAACGCCGCTTCGCTGCACCTTTTGATGATATAAAACGTTTCGATATCACATAAATCTGGAAATATATATATAGTATATATATATATAGTATATGTCTATGTCGCGACTAGTTTTTCAAGCTATATATGAGGTCAACGAACTATTTACTATTTCTTTTCAAAACCATAACCTACCATAAAATTAGATATACATATATATATATATATAGACAGACACAGTCACGCATAAAAAAGGAAAAAAAAAAAATATATATATATATATATAAAGAACGATACATTAAATCAGATATTAATATTGTTATATAATAGTTGAGAATAGAATTTGAAAATTATTTAATAATTGTGTAATTTTAAATTAAAGTCTATATACTATATATAACAAAATTAGAAAGTTATCGAATCAGAAGGGGCTTCTTATTATATACTCTATACCATGACAGGTTTTTACTTTGAACTGTATATACGATAAAAAAAAAAAAAAAAAAAAAAAAAATTATCTACGCGATGTTATGCTACGATTATTTTTATTTTCTTTTTCATCGATAGGGGTACTCTTAATTTTTCCAGATACAAATGAAGCGAAAATAAAATAATAATGATAACGTTTGAATTTGTTAAAAAGATAAGAAAATGACAGAAAAATTACATATAATTCTATCAGACATTGAAGAAGAAAAAAAAAAAAAAGTGGCACATGTGAACGTATAACTATTGTCGATTATTTAAAACTCTGAGTGATAAGGATTATGCGTAGAATAATGGATGCAGATACACCTATCGCCGTGAATAGGTATATATACAAAATTATTGAATATATATATGTATACGTACCTATACTAGGACACAAACGAGTTTATAAATTCGAAGGCAAAACGTTTTAAATAAATTCCTAAATGTCCCTGACTAGGAGAAATATGTATGTACAGCTTCGTATAAACATTATCTGATAATATACAATCTCCAATACAGAGATTTCTGCACTTCCTATGTACACCGCTCACCACACATCGGAGAGATAAATATATACATAGACTCGACACACACGGAGCACACATTTTTTTGTTGCTCTTGTTTCGTTTCAATTTAATGTTAAACATCGGTTATTACAGTACATATGTGTACTCAAGACACTCGAATAATTGTTATACGCGGTGTTGGTGGTGGTCTCTCTCGGTCGCGGTTGACTCATACCGGGCCTTCGATAGGTAAGGGCCTTGGTTCGTGCCCCGGGCAAGGCAAAAGATCTCTTGTGTCTCATTACTTTTGTGTATATCTCGCGCTCAAGTTTATCTACACTATACGCATATAGGAGGCAACACCTGAACAAACGACACACACACACGTAAAATCTATTATTAAACACTTCTCAAATTCATGTATATAATTTTTTTTTTTTTTAGATATAATTGAGATAATTAACTGATTAAATTAATCCTTCGAAATGATTAAATTAAGTTTATTTTCGTTTCATTAATTCTAAAATCTCAGATTATCGTTATTATTATTATTATTATTATTATATAACAATATTATATCAATACAAAAACTACTAATGTATTTATATTGTTCGATTACTTCATCCACACGATATGAAAAAAAAATGAAGAAGAAAAAAAAAACAAATAAGGTTGACCTTCGTTATAACAGACAAAGAGCTATTAGCTATACATAGAAGTGTCCGTGAGTTTTAGGTAGTTCAAAAACCAAAAAATAAAACGTTACTTTCAACATATACATATATACATATATGTATATACAGAATTATTAAAATTGAAAGAAAAAAATTATCAATTTAATCATTTTTTGAACGATTAATTACCTCAATTGTTATTAAAAATCTCAAAAAAAAAAAATATTAATTATATTTCATGATAATAGATTGAATCTTATATATAAATAATCGAGTTTTATATATAATATATATATCGTTACATATATATATATATATTAAATATTTATGTGTTATATCGAAACGAATATATATAAATGATAAAGAGAGGATAATATAATAATCAGTCGCGTCGTCGTCGTCGCCTTATAAAACGTGATTCTCTGGATCCGACCTCGGCTCGGTCTGTACAGCCTTCCGCAATTGCGCGCTTCGAGAAATAGTAACCAATATATAACATAACTCCCAGTATATAAAATAAAATAAAAATAAAATTAAAAAAAAAAATCATTAAATTTCTTTTATACCTCTCCAATATAAAATACTGTACATATATATATATATATATATATATATTTTTTTTTTATATTGTATCAACTATGTTAAAATATAAACTCTTACCGATATAGGGTATATATATACATTACCCAATAGTATGCGTGTATTTTACGATATTGGTATACATACTCTCAATCTCCGTATAACCGGAGTCAAGGTCCTGTCCTAATTTGGGTTCACGGACCCAAAAAACGAAGAATAAGAAGTAGACACAGAAAAAAAAAAAATACGTCCCACCTTCCTCACACTCACCGATATATAGATTATAAAAAGAACCCACCGCAAAACCAACCGTTGTATTATAATATAAATGTTTGTTACTTATTTTAAGGTCATTTACTTTTACCGCGACTCGATATTATCTCAAGGTCTATTATTAGGTATATAAAAATCACTCCTCAATTTTCAATACCACCACCTCTAGGATTATACAGACTATAAAATTCACCTCCGTATCATATATATATATATATATTCCATATATTATTAGATAATGAAATAACGATTTTTTTTACTCAAACAAGCAAAAGAAAAAAAAAATATATATATATATATATATATATATATATATATGTACTAATAGATCGAAAAAGCCCTTTATTAATCGTACAACCGCGTTACCATACGCCATGATCCGCATAGAGTAAGCAGCGTCCATACTAGATGGTTTTGGCCCTGGGTCTTGTTTCGAAGGCCGATACGCTACCTCGACGTAACTGACGCTCGCTTTACGGCTATGAGCCGCGAGAGAGTGAGCGAGCCTGACTGTGATACGACAAACCTCATCAAACTGACAATAATAACAATATATGTATAATGATAATGAAGAAAATAAAGAAGCATAAGCGATTATCGACGTGTCTCTCCCCCCCCCCCGGCATCCCTTAATCGTAAGCTATTCGTCGAGGTTCGCGGTTTGTGTTCGGAGAGTGCGATATAGGAACCAATAACACGCACGTGTTCTATTCCGTGGCCTAGGCTCAAAATAATCGCATCATCAATAAAGAGAGTCAGAGAGTCTCGATGCTTGAGAATAAAACTTGAAACGCATACGCATCCTTGGTGTCTGTGATTCATGTTACTAAGATCGCAATTATAATTATAATTATAATTTTTTTTCTTCTTCTTCTTCTTCTTCTTCTTGGAGACCAAAAATCGAATTGATAGTATAGAAATTAATTATATTTTTCATTGAAAATTTTTTACTCACTCCTTTGATTGAGGATTAATAATAGAATATAAATTAAAATTAATTTTTTTATATTTAATACCTACTGGATTTATGATACGGTTGCAGGGTACTGTAGGAGGGGGGGTGAAGAATATCCCCGTGTTGTGATTCTACTATATATATATATATATATACGCACTTTTATTAAACACACACAAAACTGTATATAAATAATTTTTAAAACTGTTTTTTTTTTTTTTTAATAATTATTATTACTGCTGAATCATCTCGAAACACTTGTTTTATTTAATTTCATAATTATTATTATCATCATTATTATTGCCTTGAAATATTTATTGCCTCACACATTGTATTAATAATCAATATAAAATAAAAGACGTATAGATGTTTGAATTACAGTTGGTCTGTGTTTTTTTTTTCTTCAATATTACAGTAACTTTATATATTCTTTTTTGTTATCGAATAATTAATAAATGAGATTCAAAACAGTTTAATTCGTTTGTTTCTCTTCACTTTCGTTGTCACAAAACACAAAACGTAATTTTGAAATTTCAACGATAGTGTAATTAATAAGTTAATTACCACTTTCAATTATAATTTCTATATTCAATACTTTTATCATGTAGGTTGTTAAAAGTTTTTTTATATTTTTTTTTTTTTATTTCCCCTATTAAAAATGAGATAATTCCTTCCTCTTACAATACTTCACACAGTCTTTTGAAAGAAGAAACATGGAAAAAAAACTATTTTCAATTAAACTAAAACAATCGCAAAACTGATAATAAAGTCTACATATATTTTTTTATTCTATCGGTCAGCTCTTATATAGAGTTATAAAAAAAAATACGACACTTTTTTTCTTTTTTTTTTTTTTTTTCCCAAAGTAACAGAGAAACGCGTTCGTGTGTTTGGAACCGCGAAGTAACACTGAGCAATTCTTGAGCCAAGTTAACTCTTGGCTTCGCCTAGCCCGCCTCTAGCTTCCACTCTACACGCTAAAACCTAGGTTAGAATTGCGATCGTGTATCCCTCTCCCTCTCTCGCTAGCTTGTTTTTTTTTTCTTCATACCCAGGTACACACACACATTTATCCGTTCATCTCTCTTCATTTAAACACTCCTCTTATCCTCCCAGCGATATTTCCCTCTCTCTCTCACACCCTCGCATATTCGGCCTCTCGTCGTCGCCCCCCACTCTTTGCCGCTCCGCTATTTCGAGTGTACAATGAATGGAGGGGGGGGGAACCGATCGTGAGAGAACGAGACGGAGACATTCGAGGCAGTAGTGGAGGGAGGGGGGACGACATCGGGAGGACGCGATTCACCCGGTGTGGGGAGAGAACGACGAGGGACGCGGCGGCGTTGGGTGGAGGAGGGAGGGAGGGAGGGGGGTATTGTAAGGCCACAGCCACGGTCACTAGCTTCGCACGCGCACATTCAAACTCGTAAACTTCCCCCCACCCTCCTTCCAACAACTTATATCACTTTACTACTCTCGCGCGCACGTTTGAAGGCAAGGCAAGGCAAGGCGAACGACGTTGCGGATGCTGATGCTGCTGATGCACCGAAATCGCACCGATCGGATCGTATTTGATGCTATTTATGTTAATTATTGTAGAAAAAAAAGAATTTTTCATATAATCGTTTCCCCATTATATAATGTAGAAATGATAGATTTATTATTATTTATATCGTGAAATGAATGAATAAAAAAAAAATAAAAAAAAAGTAATAAAAACTGTCTATAAATAATTTGACAATTTTTATTTTTTTTTTTCTCTCTTCTTTTTCTTGTAAGAATTATATTGATTATCGAGAAATATTGTGTATATGAATAAATAAAGAACATACAGTCTTGCGTTGAACGACGATAATATATTCAATATATTTTCTTCATAACAATCGTTTAATGGATCATCATGTGGTTCATAAAAAATTATCGCTCCGATATTTTATAACTTTACAAAGTTTTTATGAGTCTCATTTTTTCATTTTTTTTTTCTTCCTTATTCTTCGTTTCTATTGTTTCAAGATCAACGTTGAACCACAAAATGGAAAAATTCATGATCTTCGATTATATTCAAAAGACTGTAATTTTAGTGCTATATATAAATATATTATATATACATATATAATAATGCATTATTATGTCATAAATACAGAGAATGATAAATAAAAATATAAATAATAATAATAATAATAATAATAATAATTCTGAAGAAAGAGAAATATTAAAAATCAAAATAAAAAATAGAGAAAATGGTGAAAAAATTATTCACATACTCGATTTATCGCTTCTGCGGTCGACTACTCCACAGAGTTGGTAGGGTTCTTCTTCTCTATACTGTTATAACTGCACAACTGCAGACGCGCAGCGCTTCGGCCTTGTTACGTCACTCGTATTCACGTACGTATGCATGTAAGTATGTGAACATAAAATTCATTTAACAGAACTGTTGGCAGGTTCCGCGTCTCTTTTTACAAAACTTCTGCACGCACACAATTTTGATAATATATTACACTATAAAAAAATTGATAAAAGATAAGTGATACTAGTTTTTTTTTTTTTTTTAAATAAAACGTCTCAATTCAATGTATCTCAATGTATAAAGAAATGGAATTAAAAAAAAATTGACAACGATTCAATTAGTTTGAATTACTATGAGAATTTTGTGTGAGAAGAAAAAAAAAGAAGAAAAAAAATTATCAAAATAAAGGAAAGTCGTCAATTTATACGAACGAGGATAAAAGTTTCTTTTTTTTTTCTTCTACCCACACAGAAAGAAAAAAAAAAAAAATGGACAGAAATTGTGAATTTAAAGAAGAAAATAATATTGTTTCATAACAAATAGCAAGAGACATTTTTCATACGATATTTTATCATGAATTAATGATAATAATAATAATTCGAATGCGTTGTTACAACAACGACGGAGATGAAACTTGAGGTGTTCAAGTATCATACGATATGCGCAATAATAACGATTTAAATTTAGGCTAAGGATAGTCGTTCGACGCTGTTCGAATATGGGCCAATAGAACATGAAAAGAGTCGAAGGGCTTTCTTGGGCCCAATGCCAGCCGGGTTACTCACAATCGGTCCTGGGGGCCCAGCGATTCCGATTCGCTCCCGTCAATAAGATATTTGTGTGTGTGTGTGTGTTTGTTGTGTTAATTTATAGATACAAAAAAAGACTATCGCTTTCGTGAATATATGAATTCATACGCATGTATATAAGAGACTCTCGCAATTTAGAAAAAAAAAAAAAAACAAAAAAAAAACGGCTTTTAACCATCACCTGCATCGGAGAGCATGAGAAACAGTCAAGGCCCAGGCAATGACTTGCCGTGACATATATTGAGTTTGTAGGCCCACGCATGATACACATGCATAATAGATACATACATGAGCCAGTCGCGCAGGTTCACATATTCAACGATATTGAATTTTTTATTTGATTTTTTATTTTTCGATGATTTCGTGTATCAATCGTCAAATATGTTTTACATTATCGTTTGTTTCGTGCACCCTAGGTCATAACGATAAGAATATAAAGTGAAAAAACGAGTAAAATAAGTTAAAAAAATAATAAACTAAAGAAAGAAAAGTAATATGGGTATTATCGTCAATTAGTGTAATTATTCTAGATTATCAGTAAATTTTCAATTTTTGGTTCCTTCTGATTCATCAATAATCGTAGCATCGGAAACCCATTTTTAAATGAAATTATCATCAATTTTCATATATCATACGAGTATTCATTCTGTACATGAAATTTAGTATAAATCTTTGCTACGAAATTTCCTGATGATTTTGAATTTTTTTTTATTGTTATATGAATATTGAAAAAGTTGAATTTTAATGTACAAAAATTATATATTAATTGCTTTAACATACATTTTTTAAAACCGAATACAGAAATGTACTCTCAGTAATTAGTCTGTCTGAAATAAATCAGCAGCTAACATAGTCACCAAGGCGATTGGAAGGTTTTCATAACGCGGATTAGGAAATTGCGCGGCAATGGGTACAACGAGTTTTCGAAATATCAATTTGAATGACCGTCAACACTGCATCACTCTCAATCTCCATCCCAGTGAGAGATTTCGACCTAGGTAATACGTCGAATACATGACAAACGAGGATATGACGCGAGCGCTTATAGGTCGAGTGCCGTGCCAACGTACGTTTAGTGGGCCAGTGTCAGTCATCGACATCTCGGAATATTATAACCGAAACCGATTGCTACATGGTTACGTGGTTACATGGCTGTATCCACACATCCCACTTACGAATTACGACAAATACAACAGTCGTACACTGTTAGAAATTTCTGTATATCGCGTGTCTAATGGTATAAGGTCGTATGCGCCAATATACGACTTTTTACCACGCGTAAAGGTAAAAAGGCATGTCAAATTTTTTTCTCCGTATTTACGCGAAATATGTTAAAATACCGTCAGAAAAGTAGAAATTGCAAAATTGATCAACTAACAGTGAAAGGTCGTAAGTACTGGCGGTTATGCCCTTTCATCTCTAACCCAAAAATAAAAAACTGTGTTCACTAAAGGTAAAAGGTCGCATACGCCATTATTTTATTTTTTTACTTTTTTTTTCGAAATACTCCAAAATGACGTGAAACGTGGAGAAAAGTGAAAATTCAGAAGTTTTTTCAAAATTTTAAAAATTCAAAAAAAATTATTAAAACGCTAAAGGTAAAAGGTCATATCGCCATTTTTTTTTTTACACTCACTTTTTCGAAATACTCTGAAATGACGTGAAACGTGGAGAAAAGTGAAAATTCCGAAGTTTTTTCAAAATTTTCAAGATTCATAAAAAATTATTGAACTGCTAAAGGTAAAAGGTCATATCGCCATTTTTTTTTTACACTCACTTTTTCGAAATACTCTGAAATGACGTGAAACGTGGAGAAAAGTGAAAATTCCGAAGTTTTTTCAAAATTTTCAAAATTCAAAAAAAATTATTAAAACGCTAAAGGTAAAAGGTCATATCGCCATTTTTTTTTTTACACTCACTTTTTCGAAATACTCCAAAATGACGTGAAACGTGGAGAAAAGTGAAAATTCCGAAGTTTTTTCAAAATTTTAAAAATTCAAAAAAAATTATTAAAACGCTAAAGGTAAGAGGTCATATCGCCATTTTTTTTACTCATTTTTTCGAAATACTCTAAAATCATGCGAAACGCGAAGAAAAATGAAAATTCTGGGATTTTTTCAAAATTTTCGAGATTCAACAAAAATTATTGACACGGTAAAGGTACAAGGTCGCATTCGCCATTATTAGTATTATTCTTAATTCTCATCTTGAGAATCGGAATTTTCATTTTTCTATGCATTTCACATGATTTTAGAGTATTTTGGAAAAATGAGTAAAAAAAAATATCGGTGCGACCTTATACCTTTAGCTTGACAAATTTTTTGGTTGTAAAATAAAAATTTTGGAATTTTATCCGAAATTCGATCTATCTATGCGTTTCAGAGGTTTTTAAACATTTTATAAAAAAAAGTATAACAAGTAAAAAAATATCGATGCGACTTTATACCTTTAGTTTGTTAATTTTTTTTGTTGAGAATTAAAAATTTTGGAATTTCGTCCGAAACTTGATTTATCTATACGTTTCAGAGGTTTTCAAAGGATTTGTAAAAAAATTATACAATATAAAAATGAAAATGGTGGATACGACCATACATCATTAGTGAACACGATTTTTTTTTTTCCAATCTAGAAATGAAAGGATGTAACCGCCAGTACTTACGACCTTTCACCTTTATTTTTTCTTTCGGCTAATTTTCATAGATGTATGCGTTTTTGACACTATAAGAGCGAATGGCAAAGGACAAAAAAAATATACGACCTTTTACCACCAAAATCAACTTTTTGGCGCATACGACCTTATACCATTAGACACGCGATATATCAAGTTTCGTAAAAATGTATGTGAAGCAATTAACACGCTTTTTGTATATTAAAATTCAACTTTTTCAATATTTCAATAATCATGTAACAGTTTTGAAAATCAAAAATCATTCGGAAATTTCATAGCGAAGATTATACTGAAATTTTAGATACGGAATGTTTCGAAAATTCGGCTGAATACTCATGTGATATGAAAATTCGTGATAGTTTTGTTCAAAAATCGTTTTCCATTGCTGCAATTATTGCCGAATCGGATCACAAAATGTTGCAGAATGTACCAAAAAATGATCATTCTAAGCTTTTAATTGGATGGACTATCGATAATTGACTAAAACATGCCTCAGTCACTGAGAACTAAAAAATAATCATAGTATGTTTCGAATCTCAAAAACAGTTTCATAAATTTAATCGAACCATATCAATATTGAGATTCAATGATTGAAAACTCGGTACGTTTTTCCAATATCAAGACTCAAATATGAAATTTCAATACACACATGTATTCGAAACGCAATAATGATGCTGTCGGAGGCCTGTGATAAATGGATGAAGAGATAGGAAGAAAAAAAAAAAATGAGCAAAATATCGTTACAGTGGGAAAAGTGTCTAGGCCAAGAGTTCGGAGGCCTATCGAGGCCCCGCGGTTACACAAACCCAACCGGGGCCAGTGGCCATTATTTGGGCCAATGTTACCAGAGGCAAGGTTACCTAATGTTAACCAATACGGTGTAATTCTCTGTCATTCCCCTTCCAAGCTCGTTCACACCGGGTCGGGTCGTATAGGCTCTTTTACACGATAACTCGATGGTGTGCGAAAAAAAAAAATCCGTGTGTATATGTATCGCGTATCTCGTATGAAGGTGATAGCGCGATACCTTCTCTATTTCGATGTATATGATCCGCGGGCACAACTTTCCCCGTTCAAAAGTCACACTTACAGGTTTATCTTTTGCGGTACGCGGCAACCTTTGAATCGCCTCCGCGTCGGTTAACACAAATTCTACATTAAATATATCATTTATATTTTCCACATCAATTATTTTCTCATAATTTTTTAAAAAATATTCTCTTATCATAAACTTTGCAAACGAAAAAAAGAGCTTCAAAAGCGAAATTGAAGCTGCTTCATCATCTTCCTCATTCCTGAATAGAATAAAGAAAGAAAAAGGTTTTCAGATTTTATTTAAAAAAATGTTTTACCCTCTTTCACCCCCCCCGTTTCCCTTGGGGGTCGAATCTCGAAAAATCGATGATGGAAGATAGAAGATTTTTAAATGTATTGACTCCCGATTGGGGAAAACTATCTAGAGCCCTATAATAAGAGGGCCCTAGGAGGGCCCTGGATAGTTTTCCCTATTTGAAAGTCAATTTCTATACGGGTTGATATTCAACACCGTCGGACGAGAGGTATAACTAGGTGCATGGTTTTATTTTCTTGGTTTTTTTTTCCCCCTCATTTTTTATTTCTCTTCTTTTCACTTATAAATGCGCCGATCAGCGATCGCACGGACTTGTTTAACATCGCGTACCGCGCGCGTAACCCTAGCGGAGAAAGCTAAGCCACTTTCTCTCTAGTGATACATACATACACACACTGAGATATTGTTGTTCTCCCGCCATCTGCAGTCTCACTCTCGTATTATACGTGTGTACCCTCCTATTGCATCTATCGCATGCATTCGATGCCGATTCGCGTGCGTCTCGCATAGTTGCTCTTATAACTATATATACGTATATACATGCTCGCGACGCGGACGCCATTATATTCGTCTAGGTGCGAATTATCATTGTTGGTAATTTCATATTATCGTAAGACCGACCACTATAACGCGCGGGATAATTTCACGCTCAATATATATACACGTATATATGGTAGTTGGTATATAATTTGAAAACTAACTATTATACGTATACCTACATATACGTCTTAGGTATTATAAAACTGTATATTATTTCGCGTTATTCAAGCTTTATGTTATTCAATATATAAAATCAGATAATATTGAAAAAAAAAAAAATGATAACAATAAACTGACAGTAGGTGTGTTAATTTTTCGTCATTAAATATGGAATTTTGAATTAAAAAAAATAAATAAAAAATTGAACATCAATTTAACTTGATAATTGAAAGAAGATGAAGAAAGCAAGAAAAACGAAAAAAAAAACTGTATCATAATTTAATTTATCTTGAATACTAATTCCGACAATATAAATTGATTATATTGACCAGAGAAAAAACATCGAGAACGAAAGAAGACGCACGAATTCATCCAAGTGTACACGCGAAAGTACGACAGGTATTGTGTACCGTATAACATAATATAGGTAGGCAGAATAAGCGTCCCTATACCTTCGGTCACGGGGCGGGTCTCTCGCCAGGTCGTTTATTTATCTCCTCCGCTGCAACAGCCAAGAGGACCGAGAGGGTACGTATGGCCCGGTCCAACCGCTACACACTTAACAAACACACCGCGTCTCATTCCCTCCCCGGTATTCCTACTAGGGTAGCGGAGCGGAGGGGAGGGGAGGGGTGTGCGAGACCTATTGGAGGCCTGCCCTCACGTGCCCGTGACGTATTTACACGCGGTGCAATACCCTGTGACGTCATTATACGATGACGTGTGGTCACCCGCGGTCATTGCACCACGGAGCCGCACCGCTGTACCGCGATAGACGACGCAACGCAACGCAACGCCGATGCAAACGATGCTGCTTCGTCCCGTATCGCTCGGACTTGAACTCGTAATACTCGATCATCTTTTCTCTGATTAATCGATTGATTTTTGTCGATATTTTTACTATTCGATTTTTCGACATCAGATTATTTTTATTCAAGATACGAAATATTCTTTGCGATAATTCCTCATTTATATTCTCGATGTTTTTTTTTCCCCGATGCTCGTCACCCCCGCGATATTTCGCATGGTTAATATCGCTGTGCACTAATCGCTATTTTACTCGATTCGATTCGATTAGAGGTCGAGTGTGTTGGGTTTGAGAACGCGGTTGGGGTGGTGGGGGGCAAGTAGCTCGCCGGTCAGAGACCTCGCTGGCAGGGCCGTCGCTAACGGAGGGAAGAAAATATACTCGAGAGTTGGTACAGAGAGTATACCGCAAAGCGCGAACTTGCAGCGATTCTTATTGGCGAGTAGGGCCAAAGTGGTCGGCGCGGTGCACCACCGCCGTGTATTTTTCGAATAAACATGGGGAAAAAAGAATCGCATCGCTGCGCTCAATTCAGAGACAGAAATCGCGCGAGGCTGCGATTTGGGACTCGCGACCCACTTTTGGTTCATTTATATCGGTTATAAGATATAGAATAATTAATTATAGCTTTTATTGTTATCATTTGAAATTGTATAAATAAATAAACTTACCAAATAACGGCGATATATCCAAGAAACGCAGTGAAATCCGTCAAGTAGATTTTTTTTTTTTTTGTTAACAAAACTGTATATTGTAGTGGCAGCAGCAGCAGATCGAGAGAAGAGCAGAAAAGAAAGTTGAACGATATAGATATAATTAACCACTTTTATCACTATCACTATAAACTCGACTCGTTTTTATTACGAGAATTACACGAAATGTTTATATATAGATATATTTTAGTGGATGAAATTGATTTATCCTCTCACTGTACGAATTATCTTTATTTACATTCAACAAAGACACTGATTTTTAAAAACACACAGAATTATTTAGTTATTCACTCATTGAAAATTTTTTTTGTTTTGTTTTGTCAATACACGAATTGAGACTAGAAGCTCAAGTGAGAACGCGAATACCGACTTTATCGGATACGATATAACATATATTCGCATATTTATACGCAAGTAGAAGCATAAAGGTTTATATTTTTGTCCCACGTGGTGTACGCACGAGATACACCAACCCCGAACGTACCAGGCGCCACAACACACGGTATCGTTGCCCGCGCGCGACTGACTGACTCTCTACTCACTACTCACTACTCGACGAACGAGCCGAAGCAACGAACGAACGAACGAAACGAAACGAAACGATACGAAACGAGACGAGACGCGATGCGGCGACGGAACGGTGCTCCCAGGTTTCGCCGCTTCCCAGTTCTTCTCTCGCTCTCTCTCTCTCTTTCCTTCTTCCATCCCCCGTGGATTGTGGAATGAATTCTCTCACCGTTTCCCCCACCCCTTGGTTTCTAACCCACCCGCGTAAACGGGAGAGAGAAAGGCAGAGGGGAAAGACTGTGTGAGGATAAATTTACGCCGTATCTCAATTTCTCGTACCTTATACTATTTTCTTATTCTTATGATTCTACTTCTTCGACGCTTAGCTTTACACTAGCCCTCTGTGATTTATCATATGTACACCATGCGGTTCTTTTCGGAGTGTGCACACCTACTTTTGAGGCAGGTCAGGGTACGGCTTAGCATTAGCCTCATTCGAGGCCAGTTTCGGATCAACGTAGCATCTATATATCTTCTTTTGAATGCTTCTCATCGAGTAGTTCAGTTTTTTCAATTACGACCCTCGATTTGAAAGGAGTAAAAAAAAACTGTCGACGTCACTGTTTCGATTATTATGAATATGTATTTCGAAACTGTGGTAATAATAATAATGATTGCGTTATTCAATCGCATAAACTAAACAATTGAATATGTTTATACCCATCGGGAACCGAACGAGATTGCTGAACACTTATATTACGTTTCCCGTGTTATTGCAACGAAATGATGAAGAAAAAAGAATGAGAAACGTCAATATAATAACAAACGAAACAATTGAATACGAGGAAAAAAATATATAACAATAAAATATTTCACAAGTATAAACAATAAAAAGAAAGAAAAAAGAAACTTTAAGGGATTCGTGCCACTCGGCTTCCCGCGCAATACGATATGTTTTGAGGTTATTATCCTCAAGGTTAGAATCCACGAACGATTTGATGCCGTATTTTTATTTCCGATGGGTACACTGAGAAAAAAAATTCGTTGAATTGACTAAATGCATTCATTTCGCCGCCCGTAACAGCGGCATTTACTTGTGTCAATTGATTGGCAGTTCATCCAAGGAAAATTTTGTTGGATTAACTGCCAATGGTGTTTCACAAATAACCTAACGAACAAATCTGAAAAACTCCGCAATTTTCTCCGAAAAACTCTGCAAAAAATTCTACATTTGTCTGTTATTTGGAACACCTTTCAGAGAAAAATCAGAGTTTTTCTCAGAGAAAAATCAGAGTTTTTCTCAGAGAAAAATCAGAGTTTTTCTCAGAGAAAAATCAGAGTTTTTTTATTGAGAAAAATCAGAATTTTTTCCATAGAAAAATCAGAGTTTTTTGTTTGAAAATCTCTGTAGCACAAAAATTATTCCGCGATGCCTTTGTGCGTATCTATTTCTCCATTTCGATGAAAAATTGCGAAAAAGTACACATATTTCTGGAAATCTCCACAAGTACGAATTTCAGAAATGGACCCCGCCTGTAAATATTTGCATTTCCGCGAAAAATTCCGGAAAAGTATACATATTTCTGGAAATCTCTTCAAGTACGAATTTCAGAAATGGACCCCACCTGTAAATATCTGCATTTCCGCGGAAAATTCCGATAAATTATACATATCTCTGAAAATCTCTTCAACACAAGCCCTAGGCGTGCGCACGGTGGGGGGGGGTCGCCTCCCCCCCCCCCTAAATCGGCCGCCCCTTATTCATTTGTGTTTACGATTTCGAGGCGAAATTCTGAAGAAATTGGAAAATTTCTGTGCATCTCTGCAAGTTAGGATTTCTTCATCCGCCTCTAGAAAATATTGGCCCGACAGTAGTCTAGGCACGGGTGACGTGGCCACGGTGCCGCGCCAACATATATCCCCACCGTGATTACTTGGTTGCGGGAAGCAACGCCGCCGCGTGGCGGTCACGGGTACTAAATTTCTCCGTAAAACTCCGGATTTTTCTGCTGCTGAGAAATTTGTACCTGGGGAAAATTTGAAAAACTCTGCAGCAGAAATTTCCAGAATTGACAATTGGAAATCATCGATTTCGAAATCATCGATTTCTATGCAAAACTTCGAATTTCTCTGTTTCTGTGAAATGTCCATAGGCGTCATTCAAGTATTACGTAATGCTCAGGGGGGGGTGTTACTATGGGGGAGGGGGGTCGGTCAAAACGTGACCATTTGTTGGGGGGGAGGGGGCGGGCGGGGGGGGGGATATCGTCAGACGTTACGGTTTTTATTTCCAATAAATACTTGAGAAACAAAAGCATATATCCACATCGCCAAACAGTTTAATTGTAACCATGAAAAATGATCCTATTTTTTTTTAAATTTCCAGCGCTTTAGGGGCCGTGCATAAATGACGTCACCACTCAAAGGGGGGGAGGGGAGTCACCGAAAATGTGACGTTTTGTGACATGGGGAGGGGGGGGGGTACACGCAAATGTGACGTCACATTTCGAAATTTCAATTTTTCTTCAATATTCAGTCAAAAAACCCTGTCTCAAATTTGAAAAGCCCGCCCGAGGGGGGGTATGTGAAAGTTTTGTGACGTCACCTTGGGGTGGGGGGGGGGTCCAAGCTTTGTAACTTGGTGTGACATGGGGGGGGGGGGTCAAGAATAGCGTTACGTACTACTTGGATGACGCCATACTTCAGGAAATTTTGAAAAACTCTACAGCAGATTTTTTCAGATTTTTCTAGATTCTACCAGCCAGTAACAGAGTTAACATATCTGAAAAACTCCGACTTTTTGTTCATTTGCTTTCATAGATTTTTGTAGAAATTTCGCATAGATTTTTTTTAACCAGGCACACTGTGGAAAATTTGCAAAACTCTACAGCGGAAATTAACGAAATTTGTCATCGAAAATAATAAATTTCTCTGCAAAACTCTGAATTTTTCTGTTATCGTGAAATTTGATGTTGACAAAAAATCTTAATTCCCTCCTGCAACTGATTCTTCATAAAATATTACGCACACTTGTGGAAAATCTGCAAAACTGTACCGCGGACATTTACAAAATTTTTCATCGAAAATCATCAATTTCTCCGCAAGGCACTGAATTTCTCTGTTGTCGTGAAATTTGTGAACTTTTGAAAATTTTGCAAAACTGCGTGCACCAGAAATTTTCAGATTTTTACATTAAGAATCATAAATTTCTGTGCAAAACTTCGGATTTTTCTGCATGGAAGATATTACGCACACTTGTGGAAAATCTGCAAAACTCTACCGCGGACTTTTACAAAATTTTTCATCGAAAATCATCAATTTCTCTGCAAGCTACTGAATTTCTCTGTTGTCGTGAAATTTGTACAATTTGGATAATTCTGCAAAACTGTACAGCAGAAATTTTCAGATTTTTCATCGAAAATCATAAATTCCTCTGCAAAACTTCGGATTCTTCTGCATGGAAAATATTACGCACACTTGTGGAAAATCTGCAAAACTCTACCGCGGACTTTTAGAAAATTTTTCATCGAAAATCATCAATTTCTCTGCAAGGCACTGAATTTCTCTATTGTCGTGAAATTTGTACAATTTGGATGATTCTGCAAAACTGTACAGCAGAAATTTTCAGATTTTTACATCGAAAATCATAAATTCCTCTGCAAAACTTCGGATTCTTCTGCATGGAAAATATTGTGCACACTTGTGAAAAATCTGCAAAACTCTACCGCGGACTTTTACAAAATTTTTCATCGAAAATCATCAATTTCTCTGCAAGGCACTGAATTTCTCTATTGTCGTGAAATTTGTACAATTTGGATAAATCTGCAAAACTACAGCAGAAATTTTCAGATTTTTACATCGAAAATCATAAATTCCTCTTCAAAACTTCGGATTCTTCTGCATGGAAAATATTGCGCACACTCGTAGAAAATCTGCAAAACTGTACCGCGGAATTTTACGAAATTTTACATCGAAAATCATTAATTTCTCTGCAAAACTCGGAATTTCTGTGTTCACAAGAAATTTCTACACTCCGGAAAATTCTGTCAAACTCTACAACAGAAATTTTCACATTTTTCCAGATTTTTCCAGATTTTCACAGCGAATAACAGAGTTTACATTTCTGGAAAACTCTGAATTTTTCTGCATTTT